>CAUJNA010003350.1:600000-770000 GCA_963377175.1 Effrenium voratum
GCAAGGCTCACGGGGGGTTACTGGACTTAAGAAACGCCCGGATGAATCAATTTCCCCCGGGCAAGCTCCGTGTTGAGGACCCCATTTGCGTGGAGCCACGGCGCCGCCGTGAGCGGCGCGAGCGGTGCGCGCGCCAGAAGAAGAGCGGAAGCTTGGCCGGTCGCGGATTTGGGGGGAAGCCGGGGCTAGTTCATAAACGTTTGTATCTTGCAGCTGAGAGCCACGAACGAAACTACAAGCAAGGAAATGCGCATGTTGTTTATTGTCCGGGGCTTTACCATTCCAGACGTCGCATTTGAGGCAGGGCGCCTGGAAGACAACTTTTCTCAGGGTGCACGGAGGGAATGCATTTCTCACAAAACTATTTTTTTATCGACATCTAGTTTGCAACCTTTGTGCTTAGCCCAGTTGCGAGGGTTTCTTGGCCCGCAAAAGAACCTCCAAGATGCCCCCCCGCCCCCATTCAATTTGGATGGCTCCTTCGAGCCAAGGCTTCCGTTTCACCTGCAGCTGCTGCTGTTGCGCAGTGGGCTTGCCGCTTGGTCTTTTGCGTGGCTGGGTCTCCGGAAGGTCGTCAACCCTCCCGCTTCGATCTGCTACTGTGAGTTGACTTGCAGTCATTTCTCACAAAAAAAGGCCAGATGCTATGCGAGGATATGCACCCATGCGTAGTGAGACACAGCCTGCTGCACGCTTCTCATGTGCAGTCTGCACTGAGCCTTCGAGCAAGCACGCGTCAAACCCAGCCGGAGGAACATGTTCAACCCAAGCTCATCAGCACGCCAGTGCTCCCATGCAGCACGAACCGGCCAAGGAAGCCATGTGTAGGTAGGCCACCAGACCCCATTCCTGCAAGAATGCTAAATAGAGCCTCTGGAGTCTTGTCAATATTCAGGACTTGGCCTTTCTTAGGGAAGTTCAACAGGCGTGCGCTATTCAGCGTCCAGAATGCAGTGATCGGGCCCACCTCCAGCAATCGATTCTATCCTTGTGCTGCGGCGGTTTTCCTGCTTCTTGAGCTCAGCTGGCTGGGAACAGCCGCGCAGGCTGGTGATTTGCGCCTTTGCCATCACCGGGCGCCTCATCATTAGCCACACCTTGGAGAGTCGCACGCGCCTTGGATCGCAGTCACGGTAAACCCAAGACCCCAGTGGATTGTACCTTGTGCTGCTTTGTTTGGAGGGGCAACTCCCTCTGGAATCAACTCCCAAAAAAAACGGGGCCCTTTTACTGTTCATGCCATTGAAACCCAAGCAACGGCAGACATCAGTTGGGAGCCCTGTGCATTCCAACCTCTATGAAGGACATGCGGCCATGGAAGGAATGCAGGACTGAGACTGGGATTGGCATGTCAAGGGAAATTGCTGGGCAGAGGCGTTGCCCCGCCATATGTCCCTACCCTGATAGGGGTACCAACCCCAAAAAAGTAATCAGCGGCAATATTTTTGGGGATCGGGGATCATACCCCAAAGGCAGGCATTTGTTTTTCAAAGCCAACTGGCCTATGTTGCTTAGGAGAGCGCCTGAGAGAGACAGAGTTCTCCCGTACGCTTTGAGAACGAACGGGTTTGAGGTGGCAAAGTAAAAGTACCTCCTTTGGTATCAATTGACCCGAGATGAGTGTTTCCTGAGGTCGTGGCACCGCCCAGAAAGCTCGGGCGTCAACGATTCAGAGAACGACACAGACTCAAACGTGACCGCCGTGTGCCTTGCACAAAACTGGGTGAAGGAATGTATAGTAAAAGTGAAGGGCCTACCCAATGCTCAGTGTCATGACTAGCCTTCTTTTTTAGACAGATGACTTTGCTCCTAGCTTACAACATCAGTTGAGTTGTCTCCGTATCCCAACTTGCAGAATCTGTCGAGCCAAGCTGACTGGCTCTGGGTCCAAGCTGTTGTCCTTTCAGAGCGCTTCAAAACAACAGGTTGCGAGACGTGACTTCTTGCACGACGGGCCCCGAAGCGTCAAGACCTGCTGAAAAACGGGTACCTCGACCCCTTCTAACCCCAACGGCCATCCTCGAAGGGTACATCCCTTTTACCATTTTTTGGGGGAGGGTTCCCCTACTAAAATAAACTACAGAAAAAAAAAGTACCCGTATTCGATCCTCTCTGGCCAATGGCAGGGAGTCCATTGCCCTCAAAGTGCATGGGTGCGTGGCTGGTGATACGGAAGATGTTTTGTTTCGATATACTTTGTTTGGTAATGTTTCGTTTTTCTTGGGCGCCCAGGCCCAGCATGGCGAACTCGAGTGCTGCGGAAGGGGCTCCAGTTTCGACCGGCGACGCGCCTCTCAATGCGACGTCCCAAAACTTCTTGGAAGCCCCGAGCGATGTGGACGTCAACGTTACGGAGTCAAACGGCACAGGCTTGCCTGACTCGGTCTCCAACGACACAGCAGCGTGCCTTGGCTGCAATGCAAGGCATTTTGTGCTGACGGGCAGTACTTCTCCAGCGATGAAGGATGATGCACACTTAAAACATTGATTAATCTGGTGCTCAGACACGATCACCCGGTGTTCGCAAAGCAGACCCTACGATGTGTCTGATGGAGTGTCGATTCAAATTGCAGCCACACGGGCCAAAAGGTGGGGCTACTTGGACCGAGCAACCAGGCAAAGAAAAAGTTGGGTTCCACTACTCCGTCCAAGGAGGGTTTTGGAAGACAGTCCTCTCAGAAAGGCATTCAGCCCGCTTCCATTGGAAAGACCAACTTGGGGGATACCTTACTAAAGCAGTTAGTTGGAACCAGCAACCTAGTGGTTGGTGGAATTTACTTACCCCGAATTTGAGGTCATTTCGGATCCCGAACCCAACATATATGCCAGGTCAAAGTTCTGTTTGAGCCACGGGGCTTTTTGGGTCTACTTGTCCACCCGGGTTGAACCACCGCTTTTTCATGCATGTCCAAAATCCCCTTTACTATCCCAAAATCAGTTGGGACCCAGGTGCTGGTCCACCCACCCAAAATGGTTGTTCTCCTTGGGTTCCCTTCTTCACCTACCAAAAATGGGTTCTCTACCAAGAAACGGTTCATCTCAGTCCACATGTCGTTTCCGTTGCTGTGGTCCCACCACGGATTGCGGACAGGATTAGGGTTCCCTTTCCCATATTTCATCACCCAGGGAACACCAAGTGACGATAGTTGGCCTGGGCATGCCAACGGAAGTTCTTTGTTTGCAATTCACACTTCTCACGCGCACAAGCGTGAGCATAGCATGCCGCTGTTCTTCAGAAGCTTGGGACAACGTGAGTAGGCTCAACCACAGTTGTAACGAACAAAACATACCCCTCCCGGGATTTCAGCTTCAGCATTTTTGCGTATTTCTCAGCCCAGGCCGAGTGTCAATACCAGCATGGCGAATTCGAGCGCTGCAGAAGGGGAGCCAGTTGCGACCAATGACGCGCCGCACAATGCGACGTCCCAAAACTTGTCTGAAGCCGCCCCGAGCGATGTTGGCGTCAACTTTACGGAGTCCAACGGCACAGGCTTAACTGACTCGACCTCCAGCGACACGGACGCAGCGTGTTTTGGCTGCAGTGGTGAGTCTTGTGCTGACGGGTAGCACTTATCCGGCAAAAAAGTGTTTTGCGTGCCATTCAACCATCAAGATTATCCTTCCGTTCTGTGTGTACTGCAGGGCTCCTTATCTCAATCAATTTGTTGTCCGAATGGAGCTGATGTTGCTACTGCATTCGCATCTAAGACCCTGCCCTACCTCTGCAGGGGAGAGGTGGGAGGTCAGAAGCGAAAACACCAGTGTCCGATTTGTTCACCGCTTCAAGCTGGGCAAACAACCTTTCCACAAGTAGGCTGAGACCATTCGGCGTTTCTTCAAACACTGCAGATAACATCAACGTCGGCTGAACATCGAAGATCATCATGTGTTAGAATTACTGGTATCTCTTGGCAGCCCAGGACCAGTGTCAATGCCAGCGTGGCGAATTCGAGTGCTGCGGAAGTGGCTCCAGTGACCGACGACGAGCCTGACAATGCGACGTCCCAAAACTTGTCTGAATCCCTGAGCGATGTGGGCGTCAACGTTACGGAGTCGAACGGCACCAGCCCATTCAGCCCAGCCTCCAACACCACGGAAGCAGCGTGCCGTGGGTGCAGTGCAGCGCTTATTGCGCAAGCAGTCTGTTGCAATCCACGTCTCAAAGTCCTCCAAGGTCAGTCAGTCACAATTCCCATGGCAACAGCAATAGTTGCTATGTATATTATGTTTTTGTTATTCCCTTGTCATCAATGTGGCTTGCTCGACCTCGGGAGATCCGAGCCGAGGCATTCCCCGGATGTAGCAGGGGAGTCTTGCTTGAACCCAATATCAGATTCTTCAGTGGCATCCCAATTTGAAACGCCCAGTCAAGCTAGGTTGGTTAAAACTGAAGAGCTTCGCCGCTTCATGAAGAGAAGCAGGTCAAATTCACAGATTTGTCGAAGTTAAAAGCCAGTGGCTCAGGTTCACTGAGCAGGTGTTAGGCGCATGTGACAAATGCGTGGGCCAAATCCACTTGCTTCCTTTTGCAGCCTGTTGAAGACCCCGATGGATTGTTCTGAGGGATCTCACCAACCACGGACCAGAAGCAAACTATTGGATTTGGGGTTCAAGCTCAGGTAGCGCCATCCGTTTGTGAAGTTGTGGCAGCAGAGCTTTGGTGCCGGAAGATTTGATACGACGATGCTCCTCCTGCATCTGCAATGGGAAGGAACCCGGAAAGTCTCCTTACGCAAATGAACGCCTCTGTTTGCACCTGCGTTGGTGCGTCGGGCCGTTTTGCAGCCCAGGCAGGGTGTCACCGTTAGCGTCACGGATTCAACTACAGGGGCTGCTGAGCTGAGCGACGTCTACTACGGCTACGATGCTGGAACTTAGCAGGCTTCACCCCTCTCGAATGTTGGAATCTTTTTCAGGAGGTACCGAATGGCCTCTTTCAACCCCTCAAACACCCATGGAAGGGTGCCAAAGGTCCCTCTGATTGTCTCCCTCAGTTCACCCAAAAGTAATTAGGTGGATTCTACCTGGTTTAATTGGGGTTGGAGATGGGTTGGAGTAGCAGCAAAGCCAGTATAAAGCTTTTGTACGTAGCCATGTGTGTGGGGGGGGGACCCCCTTTGCAGAAGTGTTGAAAGGGACATTGTGAAACAAACCCTTTGCTATTTTTGGGGCTCCCATTTAAGACAAACCCATGTGAGTAGAACCCAAAGACATTGTGTTCCCTTTCCGAGTCCTGAGGTTATGGGGAGCTAACCTCTGAGCCTTCCGCGGAGGATCACGGCAACGAAAGTACGGAAGTTGCTCGGCTCGTATGTTGCAAGTCGTTCAATCACTATGTGGTTTTTGTCTTTCATTCTTTTTAACAGATCCATATTTCTTGGGTGCCTCGATAACCTTGGAGGTTGATGCTTTTGGAGGGTTTGAACCGGGCATTTTCATCCGAAATCAGAGGGTATCAAGGGACTTGGGGTTTCTGGCACGCCCTTTCCAGCAACAATCTGATTGGAAGCATGTTCGCTTGGTGCTTTCTGTGATTTGATATGGGGCGTGCCCACAGTGCCACAATGGACAGCATTTGGATGACGGGGGTTATCCAGGCCGACGACAGCGGGGCAGGTGCTGAGGCGGGCGAGGGTTTTGGTCTTTTGCAATGCCTCGAGCGCATTGAGCCGTGGACAAGCTCGGGGCTTTTAGTGCTGCCCTTTGTTTGTTTTGTCTTTGTTGTTGAGGAAGCTCCCCAAAAACACTCAGCTACCACAAAAGGGGCGTGTCTCCTCCCTGTTGTGGAAGCTCACCCAAAGAGTCGGCTACCACAAAAGGGCGGGGCAAACCTGGGGCGAGCCTGCTGGCGTGAAGCAGGTGCAGCGCATGATGGCGGCATAAGACAAATCATTTCGATCTGATTGATTGATGAGGAGGTGTTTTCCCCAAAAGCGCTTTGGATTCCAATGGGGGCCCTGCTCATAAGCCAGTGGTTTCAGAATCCAGCCTTCGTATCCAACTCGTTTCAGCCCAACTAAAGTTGACAAAAACAGGCCCAGCGGGACGCGGTTCTGACATGGGTGAAAACAACTCTTTGGTTCATGCAAGGGCCAACTTCAAGCTGTTCAATCCAAAGTCTTGTCCGAAACAGTTTTGCATTTTAGGATGGACTATACTTGGATACGCCTAAGGAACAATTTCCAAGTTGTTTTTTCCCCCGAGATAAGAAGAACAAAACGGTCATGCCTGTCAAAAACGCTTTTTTTTCGACACACGCCGCATGTTGCCCATCCTGCCTCTGCGTGATGGTCCCCAGCCACAAAAGCTTGGATCCCGCTTCGGTTGTTCCGCGGATCTCCGCGGATTTCTCATCCATGTCCGCGTTTTTCCCGCAGATGTCCCAGCATGATTCACAGCACTTTTTCCACCAGGGCTGATTCAAAGTTGAAGCACGCAACAAACAAGTTGCACCTTCGCCCATGTTCCGGATGTTCCGCCCAGCAAGCAAATAAGCAGACAAACTGCAAGAAGCAAGAATTTGTTCCTATTTAAGGTTCCAGGTATACATGAACATCTGAACAAGAGTTTCAATGAACGTCTGATTTCCGTGTAGCCCTAGCCAAGCAAAGGTCAGGCTGGTTGTCACTTGCGAATGGGCCCAGCCATTGCTCAGGTCGGAGGCTGGGCCCCGAGCTTCCGAGAGCCTGGGGAAATCGAGTGGCTTTTGATGAGGGGATCAATTTTTGGAAGATTCCCTTCAAAGGGTCCGAAGCGTTTCAGTGGATCAGTGTAGCGCTGAAGGGAATGGGGAAGGGAGCGACACAGCTTCTGGCCCACAAGGCGAATGGGCCAGCGCGAACGGGAGTGTAGGATGACGGACTGCTTAATAGCGCGTCCATGCTGGTCCGCTTTGGTGGATGAATCCGAGAGAGCATGCGAATGAGGGGAGGTTGCCCTCGTAGTGGGGAGTTCATGCATGGCAAGGATTTTCCTTGGATTTGTCTGGTCCACCGGATGAATCCGAAGCCCACATTGGGGTGAGACATAAAAATGATCCTGCACCTTCAGCCAGCGCAGTTCTGTGCTTTATATAGCAGGTTATTCGCCTCGTTTTTTGGGTATGAGGTGCTTGGAGGTGACCTTCTGCCTTGCGATGCCAAATTAAGAGTTGGAATGCCCTGACCCCTGAGGATCACAATGCATAGCTGAAAGCGGAATTGGCCCTCCCTCCCACTAACATGGGACCTGACGGTGGGTCCCTACAAGAGGGATTTTATCTTCCAGGTTGTCCATGTTTTTGCTCATTCCAATGTCAAGAGCACAGCCTTACACCAATCACACAGTTTTCTTATTTCGTCGGGCTTGTAGAGTTTGGCGGTGTCAGGCTACGTGATGTTGACCTGCTTGCTTCAGGTTGTGCATATTTCCTTTATGGGCACTGGAGGGTGTGCCTCCACTTGTGTCCTATGCAGTTTGGTGTTGAGATGACGGCAACTTTTCTTGCGACAGGCACAGGCAGTACCTCGACCACGCCGATGTTGTCAACCACGGCCACGTCGGCATGGCCTTCCACTTCGCCATTTTCAAATATCTCCAGTGCCTCGAACACCCAGACCACAACCCTTTTCAGCACCACCACCACCACCAACACCACCGCCAGCACCACCACCGCCCGCACCACCACTGCTGGCTTCTTTGGCTTGAATGGCACGAGCACTACCTCAACCACCGGCAAGTTTACAACTGCCACAACGACGAAGCTGTCGACTCCAGTGTCCTCAAATGGCACAAGTACCACGAACACGTGGACAACGCTTTTCACCACCAGCCCGCAGCCCGCGAGCGCGCAGACAACCACAGCCTCCACCTTTGTAACCACCACAACCAGCACGGCATTCCAGCCCTCAGGCGCGAGTTTGTTTGTCTCCAAAATTCTGGAACATGACTGCAACTGCATGTTTCTCGCTGGTTCGTAGGGAGTGAGGTTGGCACCCCCGAACTAAAGCCTCCTCTTGCGGTTTCCTATCGTGATTCCATTGGTTCCCAAAACCCTCAAAGAATTCCCCACTGGATGCACGAAATCCTGAACCACCGTTCCGAAACCCTGGTTTCCGATGATTCACCTGTAAATACCAACAGGCAACGACCTCCCATGGTTTCAACGTGGTGAAGGATTTTGTGCATCCACAGTACGAGCCCAGGCCTCCAAGCGAATCCATCCGCGTCTTCCCGGCTCGTAGGCCCCTTGGTGGCCATGCCCAACTGCTTCCTGGCGCCTTTGGTGGAGAAGACTGGGTGCCAGCGCCTCATGGTGGAGGCCGGAGCCGCAAAACCGGAGCTCAGTGTCTTTTTGTTTGAACCGGAGGTCGGCTTAAGCCAGAAGGTGGTGGATTGTTTGGTTGGTTCATTGCGGGGTCCAGTTTTCCTTGTTTTCTCTTCTTTCGGACCCCAAGCTAAGCTCGGGTAAATGAAGCCCCCGGGGGGTTCAGTCTGCCTTGGGGTAATCAAGCAGCCGCCGCTGGGCGTGAAAGGCAGGATTATTATGGATGTGTGTTGTCTTTTGAGAGTGTGTTGCTTTTGTTCAGGGCATTGCGGCGAGGGTTCACGTATGTTTGGGCAAGCCCATGTACATTGCCATAGGGTCCTTGGGGGCCAGTCCGCCATCAAGCCACATTGGTGGTTTTGCTGGGCATATAGCACCCAGGGACCTGCAGACAAGTTTCAGGGTATCATGAGATGGGGTGCATGGTTGCAGGGGCGGGGGTTCTTTCTTCTCTTCGGGGAATATGATTGAGCAACCTCAACAGCTTGACACTTCCCCCCCCCAACAAAAACAACAACAACACGCATGCATTGAAAGCTGGGGCTCCATCGTCCGGACTTGCTTACTTCGTAGATTATTCGTACAATAATCAAAGCAAAACAGTAAAACAACGATGAAGCACGGGGTTCCAACTCTTTGTTGGAGAGCCCAAGGAAGTCCCCCAGATCCGCAGATGGAATGTTGGTTCATGTGAATCTCGGTTTGGAAGGCACAGGTGGTTTTGCCTCTTTGACCCTCTACAAGAATCAGGGGTGTTCAGGGGTGACTCAAACCCCCATCCAAATCACCAAAGGGCAAGCTGAAGCAATCGCACTTTCCGCAGGAGCTTCTTAGAATGAAAACTCTTCAATGTATTGTTTGACCCTCTACAAGAACCAGGGGTGTTCAGGGGTGACTCAAGCCGGCATCCATATCATTAAAGGGCAAGCTGAAGCAATCACACTTTACACAGGAGCTCCCCCGAATGAGAATTCTTCAACGGGTCGGTGTGGTTGGTTCCAGCTCAATCCGCGGGAAAAGCGATGCCAGGAAGATGCCCGCTTTGGCTTGAACGAGTTGCAGCAGGAAACCACTGCGCGCCGCATCTGCCAGGAGAGCGGCTTGGAGAGAAAGATAAGGGGCCCCCAAGGCAGCCAAGTGGAGGTTTCACCACACAGTCTGAAACGATCCCAAGCAAGAGCTCGCGAAACTTGAGCCTGCGGGGCGTTCCAGACATTCCCCCGCAGTTTTTCAACTGGTGTCCCAAGGTTCCAAGGTTGTTTGAGGAGGAACAGCCAAGCTTTGACGTGTTTAGGAGAAGTTATGTAAAGTGTTTAGGGCTATCCAAGTACACCCCTTGACATCTTGCTCAGGCGAGGGTTATCCACGCGAGCCCAGGCAAACTTAGCTCCATGCTCGCTTCCGTGCGAACGGCTGTTTCCCAAGAGTTGTTCAAACCATGGGGGCCAAAATGCACAACCCGAATTTGGGGCCGCTTTTTCTGTGTCACCCTGATGCATTTGCACGTCAACTCCAACCCAAAGCCCCAGTGAAAGCTATTGCGAGTCCATGGCTCCAACTCACAGCCGGTATGGAGCCAATGCCGGGTTCAAGCTTCGGGAAGCTTTACATTCAAAATGCCTTCCGCAAGGCGTGCCGTGAATCTGCCACCTATAAGGTTTCGTGCCTTAGCCTTGTACTGTTGGTTACATTCTTAGGCTTTTTGATTTGCTGCCCCTGTTTGTCGTTTCGATTTGGGCCAATCAAAAGATATTTTTCTGCTGGTCTCCAAACAGTGGTGCTAGGGACTGTCTGCCGTTGAACACCCAAGTTCTTAGCTTGCCCTGCAACCCCTTGCTAAGTCTGGCGTCTCCTACAAAACTAGTTCAGAGTCCTAGGGCCGGCCAAATCTGAACATGTGTATTTGTGTGTCCCAGACGTGTTCCAGTGGGTTTCACCTCCTTCCAACGCGTTTTTTGTTTTCTTCCCCGCCTCGCCGCCGAGGCGCCCGGGCGCTCGGGGCCAACACCTGGCAGTTTCGGGTGGGCCGCTGCGAGGTTTGGAACTGCAGCTCCAAGGCTGCCCTTCAGAGGCCGGAGTTGTTGGCCCGGAGAGCGCCCGGTTGGGCGGGGGGGAGGTTTGGAGGGGGGGGGGGAGGTTGAGGAGGCAGGGGGAGGAGGGACCTAAAAAAAAGGCAAAGGTTTTCTTGGGGGGGTGGGGGTGAGACGGTGGGGGGGGCGGCGGGTCGGGGAGGAAGGGGGGCAGGGGGGAAGAGGTCAAGGGAGCCAAATGAGGGTTGCTCAAAATAGTGGTGAAAGAGACCTGGTTTCCTTCTGGCTTCCAAACGTAATACCACCAACCAGGGGCCGGGCGAGTTTTGTTGATGGAACCCATTTGAAATGTTGGGTGGGCTTAAAGGGAAGCCAAGCAGGAGATTTTTATCACGTACCCAATGGCCTGGAGCATAGGGCCATATAGGGCCTAAGTCATTAAAGTTGGGTTGTGGAGAGTTATTAGAATACCAGCGCTTCATGACCATGGGAGGATCATGCTTGTTTGGCTTCTTGAAACAAGGCCAGCAGCGCAGTAGCACCACCAGGAGCTTACTCATACACCAGTGCGAGTACTTTTTTTGTTTGATCTGGGATTCGCAGTTCGCATTTGCAGCAATTGAGAATGTTCAATTTTTGCTGGGGGCTTCATGAGAGAGAAGTGCCATGGCAGGGTGCACGTCTCACTCAATCAGGACTTCTTGTTGTTGGAAGGGGAAAAGAAGCGAATCCTTGTTTTGGACACGCAAACATGGAATCTGCGCGCAGGTCGGCTGACTCCGGCCGAAGCGGCACGGAAGGCGCGGGCTTTCGCGGTCTGAGTTGTTTTTTGTTTTTTTAAATCAATCCCCGCCCTCCCCTTCACGCAGGAAATTGGGGAATGGGGTGCTGCCTGGAATTCCACTTGTAGTCCAGTTTCTTTCCAGGTAAGACTGGGAAAACGGGGTTGGGGGCCTTCTGGAACCGGGTGTGACTTTTTAGGTGGACACCTTCATCCGCCTTTCGGCTGGTTCGGGGGACTCTAAAAATGAACTTCGAGCAGCCTGCTTGTTTCTTTGGTGCATTTTTCTTTGGTGCATTTTGCTTGGATGTTAGGACTTCAACTTTTTGCCAACTAATGGGTTTTCCACTAAACTACCTAAAAGTTATTCACTTTTCGCAGGGGAGCAGAGTTAGCAACCGAGGTTGCAGCCCGGGCCTGTTTCACCAGCTGGTTGCGCCTGGCGCAGGTCTGCTGCTCCAGGACTACAAGGGTAGGATCGTCGCGACCGGGAAGGAGGAGCTGGCGGCTTGGCTCGAGCGGTCAAGAGGTCTTTCCTTACCCTTCCATTTGGGTGTGGCTCAACATGAAGCAGGAGAGGTTACGCAGGTTTTGGTCCATGTTTCCACTTGCCAGGGTTCCATTTTGGTACCGGTTTTTGGAGCCACAACATTTGGTTAAGAATATGGGTTATTTGCCCTGTTGGTTTTAAAGGGAAGCGATTTCAAGACTGGAAACTTGTGTTTATTTTTTCCCAGGGGACTTAAGCAAATGGAGGTATCCGAAAGATGCCACCGGAGTTGGCTGGCCAGAAGAAGCTTCTGGTCCTTGGAGTGAAGAACCGATCTGTTGTAGGGGGGTTCCTTGACTAGGGTCCTCCGGATGAATCCGAAACCCCTGACTCAATTTTAGGAGGAAACCTCCCAACAACTCTAGGGGTTGATTCCCCATTCTTTTCAACCTTTTCAAAAACCAGCTATTTCCTGAAAAGAAGGATCCCTGGAAAGAATGGGGAAGGTAGCCCTAGAACAACAACTTGAAAGTAAGAGTTGACGCTTGCCCATCTAAAATGCCAAATCGGTTTCCCTTTCTCAACAAGACAACTTTATATACATTTGTATGTTTATGTGTGTGTGTTGGCGTATGTATTTTCTTTGGTGTCTGAAGGTGTAAGTCATGCTGCATTTTGCATAGGGCTTGAGGTTGCCAGATCGTTTTGCAGATCCTATGCGAGCTTCTGTGTTCTTGGAGTGTTAGTTTTTGAGTGAGCTTGCTGGGCGTGCCGCCCACCCTGAGGTGGCAGAGTATGACTTTGTGGAATCTCTGGCAGTGGCCGAAGCCTTGGACATCTCAGGGGTAGACCGCGCTGCCCAAACCGAAGACTCTTCCACCCAACATGGGAAGCTGACTCGGGGTCCAAGCCAGAAGCCTCCGGTCTGCTTTTTTTCGTTGCTGGGGTCCCCTCCAAAATTAGTTGATATCGTAGGGGCTTGTAGGGTAGACTTAAAAATCAGTAATTTGGCTCCCCTTCTTTCGTGATAGGCCGGCGACTGACGCTGACAAGACCCTGAAACATCACAGTGGCGAGGCTTTGCTCCCCTGCAAATCACATGTGGGACCAAACCGAAAAAGTGGGTCCGACAAATGGAGATTCTTGTGCCACTGACTCAGATCTGGAATCTGCCTACTGGCGACGCCCAAAAGCCCGGTAGGTGGTTCCCTTGCCCGGTTGAATTGTGGTTATAATAAGGCCTTAAAACACCTTAATAGCCAAGTTGGTGGAGATCAATAACCATAAATAAGGAACGCCGAGTAAGGAATCTTCATCACGGGTGACCTTATATTCCTCCCCTATAATTTGCCCATATTTATAGCAACAGCCTACTTACGTGGGTCAACCATCCAAGTGCAGGGTCCCGTGCGCCAAGGTGGTGATCCAAAATCCTGACAGCACCGCCTACTTGCAGGGCGCAGATGGTCCGGGCCTCGGTCTTGTCCTCGAAATAGCCTCGCTTCGAGGCAACCCAAAAAAGGAAGTTGGGTGGGTCTTAAAATAGGAGATCCCCCAAATTCATTGTTTTTCCTTTGGCTTCCCTTCAAACCAACCCCACATAGTTTCAATGAAACGGCACACCTATGTGGCAACCCCCTCAAACTGGTCACTTTGCACAGCCAACTTGCTGGGTTAACTGCGCTTTGATTTGCCTATTGCGGAGCGGCCAGGCTTGTTTGCTTGAGCCCCTGCATTTTATCAAGTGAGTCTGGGCATCGATTTTGTTGGGCAGGTAGTCTTTTTCGCACGTGTCCAGTTTTGGGGGATGTTCGGATTGGGATCTCTTTAGACATGATTTTAAGTTTTGAGCTGCGCTAAACATGGCCCAGAATCAATCATTTGTCTGGTTCGGGGCACAAACCGAGGGAGTTAAAACATTTGAGAATCTATAAAAATGGGTTGGACCCGTTGGTTTCCTGTTTCTTTGTTGCTTTTGTGTTACTAAGGTCCTAACAGGTGCTCAACTTGATTACAAGCACCAAGTGGGGAAACCTCTGGAGAATTCACTTGTTGAAAGCTTGAACTTGAGCGGCGCCGCCGCTTGTTTTTTGTTTTTCTTCCGCCAGGTTCCAGCAAGGTTTCCCCTGCCCATCATGCTTGGCTGTAGCCCGCTCAATGGGAAAAAGGCAACACTCACACCAACCAGAATGCACATGAAGGTCTGTCAAAAGTAGGGGCCCTTTTTGGTATCCCTTTTAAAAGGCGGCACAAGGCGGCACCAGGTCCCAAAAAGCGGTCCATATGTTCGACAACCACCCACATGGAGCTCTCTGAAACCAAGAGGAAATGGGCACGGAAGCGCACGCGTAGGGTTTGCCATCCCTGAATGGGTGCTGTTTTGAGCCGGTTTCCTCCAAAACGGATTGGCTATAGTAGCTGGTTTCCCTTCACCACCTCATTTACAAGTACACACCCACCTGCCCGCCCACCCACCCACCCACCCGCCCGCCCACCCACCCACCCACCCACCCGCCCCAAAAAAGACACAAACAAGAGTGAAACTGCCACCTTTTCAGCAACATCTCCCCATCGAAGCCGAGGCAGTTACATCACCATGGGCCTGGCTGTCGGCCTCCAACAGGCCTGGCAATGGTCTAGGCTGGGTTGGTTTGGGTTGGGTCTCGTTGCATTTCGCCCGTTGGTTTGAAGCAAGTCAACCACCTTTTGAGGGGTCCCTGGACTTGAGACACAAGTAGTTAGGTTGTAACCATGGTGATGAGATCGGCTTGGTGGGCACATAGCCATGTGTTTTCCCCTTACGTACGTGGGGTGACCATGAAAAGTAGAATGTGATCGAAGGTTTTAGGAGCCAACTTTTTTTCAACTGAGTGCTAAACAGCACATAGTTTCCATGGAAAGGAAAGTGTTCTGTTTTTTCCAGACTGCCCTACCCTATGAAGCCAGTTAGACACCCTCCATGTTCCTGGGAAGCTTTAGAGTGGGGAACTTCCATGGCCCCCATTTTCAGGCTCATTGACTGTTTCGGGATGATCGCCCTCAAACCTACAAGTTGGACATGTCATGTTGAGTCGAGTTAGGGGCAAAAGCTGAGATGGTTGAACAACCAGTGCCACAGTAAAATATGACCCTAATGTTGCCTTGGAGACTTGTATAGGGAAGCCTTCATACGGAATCCCTTTAAGAGGAATTGCTTGGACGCCAGAGGAGGGTGTGTGGGGGGCTGGATGTCGCATCACCTCATACTTCTGACCATGTTTCCCACGCAGGAAGCTGCACGTTGGAGCCTGTCTGCTGCAGGCACAGTGTCAATTGAGGGAGGGGAGGGTCGGGTCTCAGAAACTGAGGATGATACGTGGGGTATAACTCCGGCAGCACTGGCGTGCAGCGATGAGCGCGCTTTCAGCTGTGGGTTGTGTCTAGGAGGGGCCCACTTCCAGGTTCCATGCTTGTTTCTGGGAGACCGGGAGCTAGCATCGGCCGGGCCGTGTTTTGCAGTCAGCGGCCCTTCCAAATGAAGATTTGCCTTTTTGTTTTCGTTCAGTGTCGCCACTGAAGGTGGTGTTTCCCTTCGAAGGGACGGACACGCTGCCCCAGATGAGATGTCAATTTGCAGCCTCAGACCCCTCTGAATCCCGCAAAAAATACTGAGGGACCCTGTACGATGTTCCTGCTGCCCACTTCCATGTTTGTTGGAAAGAGGGAGAGGGTACCCTCCTGCAGATAAACAAGGAACCTCAAAGCGCGGATGTTTCGAGCAACCCCATTTTTGTCCGGGGGTTGCACGTCCAGGGAGTCCACAAACAGACTCGCCCCGTGTCGGACGCTCTCATCTCGCTCTCCGCCAGACGACGGCGTGGCGCTCTTCGTGGAAGGCCAGCAGCTGGTGGTGAGAAGCTCGCGGCTGGAGCTTCAGCCGCCGGCCGGGGCCGGGGCCGAAGGCGCACGAGCCGCGTGCCGCGGGGGGGGGGGGGGAGGGGCAATGACCAAGCCACCTGTGGAATGATCATTGGAACAAGAGGTCGAAATGTTTGGCTGCCTTTTCTAGGGCTGGCCATGTGTCTAGCTTTGTGGCGATTGGGTCTTTGGAGCCAGCGTGCCCAAGCAGGGCAGCGTCCAGCATCTGTGAATACATTTGGGCTGCTCAAAGCAGTTCCCTTTGCCCCTATCGAAAAGCAGTGTGTTTAGAGGGCCTCAACCATTGCCTCTTGAGGCACTTCCCAGGGTCTGCCCTACCTGTTGGCATCTTAGTGACCAACTGCCGTGCCGGCGCCGACGTGAGGCATTTTCCATCTGGTGCCCGCTGGCCTCCAACGCGCTTGGGGACCCGATGCCCGGGTGTGGGTTCACAGCAGCTGGTGCCAGTACCAGGCGCCGGACATGTGGATTTCCCAACACATGGGACCTGAGGGCCCGGAACCCCCGGAACCCCCGAACTCCCACACCTGACACCTGGTCAGGCCGGCGTTATGGGAGTTCTCAAGCACTGTCGTCCCTTTGGCCCCCGTTGTTGTTGGCTGATTCCCGATCAAGACGGACCAGTCCAAAACGGGCTTAGGGTTTGTGCGGGTAATAGTAAGGCCTGTACAAGCTCAGCCATTCATGGCCAAATTCCCAGTTGCCCAGGAGTGAATCAAGACCCCTCTTGAGCCTTTGTGATAACCACGTGCGGATGGATATCTGCCCAATGTTCTAGAGCCTGCTTTTCGACAGTTACAGGCTCTGTTTCTCATTCTACACGTGCACTACAATCACGGAGAGCTAAATTGCGGGCAAAGCGAGCTGACTTCAGATGAACGTCACCCAAGCATTTGTTGTTTCAGGTTGGTCAGTTTTACAAATCACGCCAACAAGCATGGACGTGCACAAAGCCTATTTCGAACACGGGAGTTGTCACCAAGCCATGTTTGCTAACGCGTGCACTCAATGGGACAAAGGACGCATAACGACAGCTTATGTAGGCGCAAACAAAAGGAATATACCAACCATTTTCCTACAAGAGCGCAAGGGAGGAAGCCAAAGAATCGCAATTCTTTGGTGCCAATGTGGCTTGGGGGTAGTAAGATTTCTTTTGGATTGGGGGGTGCGTGGCGATCCATTCTGGCCTACTTTACCTGAAAGTGCAGGTTCAGTCTTGGTATGCCATGCCAAGTCACCAGCACCCACTCGCAAACTACCAACTGCTCCCTACCTACCAACCACCCACTTCCCACCCTACCGCCCACTGACCAACCACCACCCACCCACCACCTACTACCACCCTCCAACAACTGCGCACTGGCCACCCACCCACTCACCACCTGCTTGCCACCCTACCGCCACCCACCCTGGGCACCGCTCCGCTGCCTTTCGCGAGTCAGGAGCCCTACGGGGGCGAGGGCGGGCGCCAGCGCCGCAGCGCCACCTACGTGCAGCTCTTCGAGTGGAGCCACGCGCCTTGGACGAGAAAGAAGCTCCCAGCGTTTGGGGGGACCGTCGGGGTGGAGCCACCAAGATCTGATTGCGCCTGGTGGGCAGTGTGCGGTAATTATGGGTTCTAGAGGCATGCGCTTTAACCTAGGTCCATTGTCTACCAGTTGGATAGGAGGTATTTGTTGCCTTGCAAGCTTGGATTTGCGGTATGTTACCTCCAAAGCCCATTGCAAACGGCCGGTTCATGTTCTGTTCAAAGCTCCCGAGTTGATTCCTTTCCCCCTGTTGAGGCCTGGAATTTCAGAGGAAACCTCGCCGTTAGCTAGCCAAAGAGGCAAAGGTGCTGGATGCAGAGCAAGGTAGTAAAGGGGAGAGATCAGGCCTCCCCCCTTTGAGACAGTTCTAAGAAGCTTTTCTGGGTTGGTCGGGGGGCCTTGGTTTTTTCCCCGCAGAAGCAGTGTCCTCAGGCAATTATAGCCACACGCATTTTGGACAGTTTGGATTGATCACAAGTTATCCAGATGTGGGTGTGAGTTGGTTTAGGCTTCCTTTGCTTGGGAGAGTTGTTTTAAAGGCAAACCAATAGGAAGTCACCCTTGTTCGGTACCGGAATTTTTGAACGGATAGAATTCACCCAGCTCTCCGGTTGATATCCAGCTCCTTCAATTTGTCGAATGCAAACGTCCATATATGAACGCTGGGCATGAAGTCCGGGTTCGTGGATCTCGTTGTTCTTTACGGCATGGGGCGCCAGGCCATATTCGGGAAACATGGCCACGGGCACACGCCAAAAAAGAAGAAGCACGGAGCAGCTTCGGATTCGACGGCCAGGCGGCCGTGGCGAAGGAGTGTCAGCAGCTGGGGGCGCAAGGGGTGGATGGCGTCCAGCTGTCCCCGGTCACCGAGCACGTGGTGGGGGACCAGTGGTGGGTGAGGCCGGACAACCTCGGACTTGAAGGGAGATACCCGTGCTTCCTTCCGGGTAGTAAGTGGGTAACGACCGGGTCCCGGCCTTTCTTGAGTTTGATTTGTTTTTTTGGATTCCCTGCATTTCGCCTTTTTTCTTTTGCTGGTTCATAAGTTCTCACTGCCTATTGGGCCAATGCTATGAAAAGAGTTGTCCTTCGGTGGGCTGCTTTTGGTGGGGTGATGGTTAAAGGGAAGAAATTGAGCCCTGTTTGAGAGGCTTCTTGGTGGATGTGGGCACGGAAATGCGCTTTGACAAGCATGTCAGGTGGATTTGTTTGTTTTGGTCATAGTGTGTGAAAAAGGCACATACCAATCAACAATAGTTCTGGCTCAAGGAATGTGCGAACTTATTTGCATAATTGTGTGTTTTGCCATAATTCGTTCCCAGCCTGAAGCAAATGATGACCAATTATGTGATCATCATGGTGAGCTCGCTTGGCCCAGGTGAGCTCGCCATAGCTCACCATAAGATCAAAGGGGAAACTATAGCTTCCAAGTTTTACAACCCAGACCTGTGGATTTGAGATTTAACTTTAGTTCCGGACCTCATGCGGAAGCAAATTCGCATAAGTCTTACCAAGTATGGATCAGAGGCAAGCATACTCTTTTGGCTGCGGGCAGCAATAAAAACCAGGTCCAGTTAACGTTGGTGGCACGTGTTTCCCCTTTGAAATGGGAAATTTGTTTGGTTCTGACTCAGCATGGTCAGCTCCTAAAAGGGGTCTACCAAAGCTGGGCTGGGGCAAACTAGGTCCTGTTCTCAAACGCGTGGGGGCATATATGCGTCATTTTGGAGGCTCGGTGCCCCTCTCGGGGCTGAAAAGCGGAAACCACAGGTGATGCTCGCCAACAAGCGCCTTGGAAAACAAGCGCACCGGGCACTCGAACTTTTTAGACTACTGCACCCACGCACTAATCACCCACTGCCCAACCACTGGCCAACCACTAACCGACCACCAACCACACACCACCTTGGGGCGCGGCAGGTACCAGCCAGTGTCCTTCTCCCTGAACAGCCGCAGCGGCTCTGCCGCCAACCTGCGCCACGCAGTCGCTGCCTGCCGCAGCGCAGGCGCGCCGAGGGCGCCGAGTGCGCCGAGCGAAGAACGCGCCTTCGGACCCCAACCCAGACTGCATTTGAGTGGGCGAACATGGTTGTTCCCCAAGGGTTCTGCAGGCTTTTGCGCCAATCTGGACACTGATTTTGAGCCAGGTTCCTTTTTGCCTGATTCTAAGTTGCAACGTTTGAAAGGGAAATGCAGCCGTCCCACAAACCTTCAATTGCTTGGAACAGTTGGTTTCTTAAAGTCCCTGTTTGTTCGGTTGGTTCTCCATCAAAAATGGTCAACCCCCGAACTGGGTTCTCCCTTTGTACCTTTCGGGACTCTATGCAAGTGGAGACTCGAAGTGAGCCGATTTCCTAAAGGAAATCCATGCGGACAAGTTGACCCACTCTCCCAAACTGCGTTGGAGTCCCCCTTTAAAGTCCCTTCTTGCTGGTGGGTTCCCCACAGACAATGGAATCCACCCCAGGCAAAGGTTTTGTACCCTCTGAGACGCTGAGCAAGGCAAACTTGAAGGTTTTTAGTAGGCGCCGTCACTTTGGCCAAGGGCCGATCAATGTCAGTTGGACGGGAGGAACCGAGCAATCAGTAAATCATGGTGTGCCGGTCTTTTTGCTGGTTGCGCACTCGATTGATGCCTCGCGCCGAACTTCAACCAAAAGCTTGGGCACATGAAAGGTGTAGGGAATGTGAAGGCTTGATGGTTTGAGGCGAGATGTTGAGATGTTCCGTTTGAAGACTCGTGCTATATCAGCATTTGCTCAAACGCGAAGATTATGCCAAACCTTCCTTTGGGGGAGTTCGCCAGAGAACTTATGGATTTTCTGGTTTACTGCAACCCTTCCGCGTGTTTCGGTTTCTTGGAGGGTTCAAGTACCCATCGAGAATGGTTTTTGAAAGGAAAAAAGGAATATCTCCTTAAAACGTACCAAAGGAGCCTTTGTGGTGACATGGCCCCAAACTCGCAGGTTCAGCTTTTGGTGGGATGCGATGTGCCTTTTAAATCCGAGCATATGGGTGTGGCTCAAAATGTAACTGCTGGGGTTACGCAGGTTTTTACCAGGGTTCCATTTTGGACCCCCCTTTTTTGAGCCACACTCATATACCAAAGCCAACGTGGCCTGTGGTTTCCCATGGCCACTGGAGATCTGGGTAACTTGGTTGGAGTGTTCTTGCAGGCGTGGAGGTTGTGGCAGACGTGGTGCTCAACCACATGGCCCGGCCATGTCCTGAAGCGGAGAACGCCAGGCTTGGCACGCCCTGCGCCGCTTGGCCCCTCCTGAGTTGTCACACGCATGTCACCCCAGTGGCCCAGTGGCACCCATTTGTCTTTGTTTGGGGGAAGGGTTTCCCTTCCGAGTCACCCACAAAAATGTTGCCGATTTGCCCTTATGGCCTTTGGGCTCTTGAGACGCCCAGCTCTTCAGTGGCAGGACGTGTCCTTTGCATCAGCTTGAGGAACTTTTGACGGCCTGGGTCCATTGCAGACAGCATTTCGCCGGGTTGTTGAAACCCAACTTACAAGATAGTTGTGCCAGATGGTAGCGGTTTCCCTTGTGCAGTGTGGCCCGAAAGATGGTGCCAAAGGAAACAGCCGCGACTACAGGCTACATGTTCAACCTTTTGCTCCAGGTGCTTGCACAGCACCTGGATGGCAAGTCCTAGTAATTGTTAGTCGTAGTTGTGGCTTTTGAAAAGCGTTGATATCATAGCATATCAAAGCATGCGGCGGATCCATGCGTGGTCCTCGCGTGTTCTTTCCTGCGCACGCTCTTGCCTCAGGTGGGTTGGAACGGAACCGCCTACGGCAACCGCAGGACGGCAGGCGCGGTTTCGCGCCAGGTCCAGGGTTGGGTCGCGGACGTTTTTTCAAGGGTGCATCCACTTCCATTTGGCCAAGAATATGTGCATGTCCCCTGTTGGTTTAGAGGGAACCTATTGCTATTGGCAATGTGTTTTCCCTGTACTTCAAAGACGCTAGTAAACTATGTCTTTACAAAAGGACGGTGTTTTACCCAAAAGACGGTGTTTACCCGAATGTTGCCCGTGAATGGGGTATTTGTTGACTAGGCCCACCTGTGAAGTCAGCTGGGCTCGGAATTGAAAGCGCTACCAAAGGCCCGGTGATGCAACATGCATGCCTGCATGCCAATGGCATATTTCCCATGCATGTGACAAGGTAAGCCTTCATGCTAGCTATGTAGCATGCATGGATATGGATTCCATGGATCGAGATCACCTTGGCCACATGCAAGTATTTCTCTGCTGCGCTGCGTAGCTCACGCGATGGCATCAGCACGCAAGAAGTCACACTCCAAGCATCACTGCGCAACAACGTGTCTTGGGTCGGGTATATGGGCAGGGCTACCGCCTAGGAGGTGGTAATTCGATGCTTGTAGGCTAGCTATGTTGTATGGGAATTGCAGACAATGTCAATTTTTATTTGTACGCTTCGCCAATATCATTGACAAATCGGAGACCGTGAGCCAACCGTGAGTTTTGCGTGAACGACGGAGTTTACCCGTGAAAGACGAGTTTTCCCGTGAAAAAAGCGTGAACTTGCCCCCCCGAATAGATCCAAATGCCACAGCCTGCTGATCCGGTCTGCAACAATTGCATGCCAGCCATGTGGCGCGGACAAGATCCTTGGGTTCGCAAACATTGCCCGCAATGTTTCCACAGCTAGCATTTGCGCATTGTACATTGGAATTTTCTGTGTGCATTGTGCGTGGCAAGCGCGGACATCAAATGTCAGTCTACTTCTCAGCACGGTGCTAGTACTCATAGTTTACAAGCCAGCCCCCCTCTGAACCACCCCCCCAAAATAAATAAGGGCTGATTAGGGCTTATTAGGGGCTATTTTTTGAAGCAACTTCCTGAAGCCATCGGCGCTCGGTAGCCAACCCGCCCGCCGATTGGATTTCATGTTGCTTCAGTTTGGCTTTCAGTTTCTGTTTCTTCAAATTCCCTAGGCGCACTTTCAGGGTTCCCTTGAATTGGGCTTTACGTTTGTCTTATTCTTGCCTTATTTCGTGCTATATGTTTGCCTCTTAATTTGGCCTTACTTTGGAAGGGGGGGGGGGTTCAGGGGGGGGTGGTTTTGCAATCTATGAAGTACAAGCCCTGAAGTGTAGATTGTGGCGTGCCCAGCCAGCCAATGGATGATCCTGGTGTAGTGCCTGATAAAAGCCCGCGTCCAACACTACACTACACATGCGCCTGGCACTATCATATCGGACATGCAAAATTGTGCGCACGGTATCCTTACCAATCTGGCGCAAAATGCGGTGGTGATGTCTCACTGTGCAGTGGCAGAACAAGAAATAAAACCGTGAGCGCCGTGAATGAGCGTGAAATTTCCCAAGACCATGTTTACTCGCTAAAGACGTATGAAACGATGTTTACTCATGTCTTTGCATGGCCTGGGTTTTTGTTGTCCACGGGATATGTAATTTGACGACTATGGTCATGCGGCAGCCTACAGTCCATGAGCAAAGAATGGGAGAAGGAATGGCACTGCATGAGTGCTTGGCAGATGGAAGCGCACAGGCTTCATTTCCGAAAGGAAAGTTGTTTTTCAAAGGAGGTTCGCGTGTTCATCTTTGCTCGTGGCAGGGTAGGGGTGGCGATGACTAGAGGTGCAACGTTGCCGGCATTGTTGACGCATGCGGTGGGAGGTCCAGATCAAACTAGCTTGCGCCAACTACAGATGTTAGCCGTGTGCATTGAGCGTCGCAGTGCAGCCATTCTTGGCAGAGTGGTAGCCATGTGGGTGTGTAGTTCTCAGGGACCCCCCAAAATCATAGGATTTAATCCCATGTTTCTTCAATTGAGCCTCATAGAACCCTTATTTGAAGCATGTTTGGTTTCCTTTGGATTTCCACCAAAACAAGGTTCTCCAAATAATGGAACACTCGTGGAGGATAAAGGGGCAACATTACTTCCCGGATAAATTTAGGGTTAAGGCAGAGGGTTCTAAGGATTGGTCGAAAAGGCGCGGTTGAGGGCAAGTTTGGGTTGGTGTTTCGGCGAATGCACTCAGTTTTTAGAATGGTTTTGCGGCGTGCTTCAAAGCCAAACTAAGCTGTGATCAAGGAGGAACGTGTGAATTACACGCTTATTCCCAGTCATGCTCTTTCCTTTTTTGCTGATGCGATTGGCAAAGAATGAGAAATGGACTGACGCTAAGCCATTGAACTGGGGGTTTTCTAGGGGACCAAAGCCCGGGTTCCTTCAACCACATTCTCTACCTATCGCACCAGCAAGAAACAGAGCCTACTTCCCACGAGGCTTTAGCACCAACTGGATGGCAGATCTGTGGCAGGCGCCAGAGGCTGGGACAGAGCCAACACCTCCTTCTTCCACCATCAGACGGGCCATGTGGCTCGGCTTGACTTGAGGCAGGCAGGCAGGTTGGGACAGAGTTCCTTTTTTGGGGCTGCATTTGTTTGCTTGCTTCTGATTTTGAGGGAGCATATATGAAATGAGCGGAAACCTTGGCCAGTTTTTTCCTGCACATGATCGGAATCGGCGAGCGGACGTGAGAACCATTTTCCAATTGAGTGTTTTGTTTTGGTAATTTAGTGTTTGGGCTGAGATGAGTTTGTTTGGCTCGAAACGGGGGAAAGGTGTCCCGAAAGACCCCCGGGTGGTGGCTTGGAAACGTCTGGGGCCAGTTTAGTGACGCTGAAAAGGGAGATAGGGAACCCTGCGGCGAAGCTTTCGATTTGAGCCTATACGAACAAACCATGGTACCAATTTGGTGAACGGTTGCCTTTGGTTCCCCTTGTTCAGGAATATATTCGTGCTTTTCACTTCGGAACTGGGACCTTATTCACCCGTCAAGAATCAGTTAGAGAACTGAACAGCAGGGACACCAACACGGGTTTGGTACTCTTTATTTCTTGGGTAGCACCCGCGTTGGAAAAGAAACACCCAACCCGAAGATCCCTGGCACTGACGAGTGTCAAGACAAACTTGCCCACTGCAGTTCCGGATTTGACCTTTGATTTCCCTGCTTCGGTTTTCCCAAAACCCAAAACCCCCTCCCCGGAACCTGTGAACCTTCGAATCCCCCCCACCCCCACCCACCCCCCGCGCCTGGCACCGGATGCCAGCGCGGCATGCCAAGGACACTTGGGGCCAATGCGGCGTGGGGCCTGAGACAGGCCTGGGCAGCTCGAAAGCGCAACCTCCGAGGCCTTTTTGTGCGTCAAACGGCTAATATGCACGTCAAAACCGTTTTCCTCCTCTAGGTCCCCCAGTAGTGCTCTGGGGGGAGGGTTCCCCTTCTAAAATAGACTAAAGAAAAAAGGGTACCTTATTCTACCTCCCTACTGGAGGACCTAGTCTTGGTGTTGCTTTAAGCCAATTGCTGAAACGGGTACCCTCCGAAACAACACGCACCCAAATCCGCAGGTTGGAATGGGGACGCAGACAGCTCGCATTTGCAGAGAAAGCTCCTTTCAAAACGCCGTGTTTGGGTTACAAATCACAACCCCCCTCGCGCCATCCACTGCCCAACCCCTTCAATCAGCCGCTGGGACGTGCCCTTTGCTCCTGTCAGGGGGGTTTCCTGTTGAAATCAGCTACACCACCGGCGCCGGAGTTTTGCCCATGGAAATCCAAAGGCTTTGTTGAGAGAGGTTGCTCAGGCACACAAGTTGCGTCCTTGGGAGAACAGGGAATATCTCGTCGATCTTTTCTGAGTCCGGGAGCTGGAATCAGAAAAAAAAACAAAAAAAAAAACGGAGAATTATAACTTTCATGTTTTAAACATGAAGTCACTCTGGAGTTCCTAGAGGCTGAAGGTCAAGAAGATCAAGAAGTCAGATAGTATGGTAATGGGAACCCAGGACTTGTAACTTTTTCGGTTGGCCACCCATAGAGAATCCTGCACTTTTAGCGAGCGATCCCAATTCAGATGCATCCGAAGTGACCATGGACTTCGGGGGCTTCACGTGGGGCTATCTCAAAAGAACGACCCCCAACATTGGTGGAACGACCCCCCAAAATTGGTGGGTTTTTTGGCTTTCCTTTCCGCCAACCCCAAAAAAGGGATAATTATACCCCTCGAAGGCACATGCGTTTAACGCGCTGAGTCGCCAGGCTTTCTGTGCGGCTCCCCTGTGACAACTGACTGCAGCTGCTGCCCTTGCGACATGCCATCACCTCAGAGCGCCACCTGCAGCCTCAGTCCTTGAGCCCTTCCTCAACTTGCCTCAGAAAGCCAGGGATTTTTTTCAAAGTGATTTCAACCTCGAAGAAATACATCCGGATGAACAAGGGTTCCCTCAAATGGGAAGGATTCCCTCCAAACCTGACAACATCAACCAGGGCTCATTTATGAACCTGGCTTCCCATTGAAATGTAAAGGTGCAAGGGGGCCATTTTTGCTTCAGACTTGTTGTCTGCTTGGTTGGACCTTGAGCCTTTAACTTTGGAGCATCTCCTTTTCCCAAGAATTTAGTTGCACCTGTTGCACGGGCAATAACCGCAGAGAAGGTGTTTGTTGAGCGCTGTGTTCATCACTTTGGGCCATTCGTGTCAACTTGGTTGCCCATGTTGACTTAGGACTCCCCATTTCATCCATCCGGTTCCAGCAAATCAGCTACATAAACCACTGAGTGCTGGAAGGTTCGGTCAGCTGAGCGCTGAACAGCTGCATGGTAGCCCAGGGCCAAGAAGCACCAACAAAAAGCAAGCGAAAGGAGAAAGCCGGGCCGCAATTCCGCCATTCCTCGGGATTGAGGAGCGTAATGGCTCGGACCTGGGCTGTCCACTGGCTTCGATTTGGTAGTTGTCAGCTTGGGGCTGATTTGCGCGAGGTGAGCGGCAAGCCAACCCAAACCGACCCAAAGTCAGCTTAAGCCCACCCAACATCCTGGATATCAGCACTTTGCCGAGCCTGAATGGCCCCCATTACCATCTCCACTCCATCTCCGCAAGCCCCAAACTCACCCCGAAACCAGCCCCAAGCCACTGTCACGCGCCACCAAATCAAAGCCAGCAGGCAGCCCCAGGTCCGAGCTAGGCCGGTGCTGCGGATGCGGCTGGCCAACCCGACCCACACCAGGCTAAGAGTGAAGCAAGGGTTCCCTGCCAACCTAGAGGCACATAAGGGGAGGCCTTGTGCTGGCCCGGGGCTTATAAAAAGCCGGGGCTAGTAGCAAAAACACAACTAGGTCCTGATGTTATTGTTTAGCCTACCCGCCAGAGGTTTCCCCTCACTCGATTTTTGCCCGAGTTTTTTGTAACCTGATGCTGTATTTTTGTTTCTGCAGCTTCCTGAGCCGAATGCTCACGGCTTTCTTTCCCCACTCGGGTAGCTCTGAGGTATGGACTTCCCGACTGGGACTTGGCTGAGCCGGCAGTGCAGGAGATGCACACCAGGCGGGGCAGAAGTGGTGAGGTTTCAACCGACATCTGCAAAAGTACTCCAACTTGTGGCTGAAAAAAGGGACATGTGACATGCACCTGGTTCCAAGAGTAACTCTGCTCATGGCTATTGATGGTTTGGGAATCTTGGACGTTGCGAGCTGGGAGGCGTTCACAAGAACCTCGGATTATCTGTTTGATTGGCTGGCCTGAAGAGCAGCTCTTGCAAGAGCTTAGACGTGTGGTTTGCCTGCCGGAGATGCGTGGGGTTTGCTTCTGGGTGGACCTTCCTGTGAACTCCCTCCATTTGGAGCCGCGGTGCACCTTGGATCCTGAGCCACTTTGGAGCAATGCAAACCGAAGGATGCAGCTACCAAGGTTTTGGACACGCCAGCTGATCGAAGTCTTTTTTGGGTTCGGCGATGCATTCAGAGGGTCTCGAAGCAAAAGCCAAAGCTGTATCCCCAACAGCCCGGCACCTCGCATGGAATCTAGCACCCAACCTCAGGGTGGGAAAATTGTCATAGCTATCGCTGTTGCTGAACTGCATCCCTGCAACACACGACTTTCGTCATATCCCAGCAAGTGTCCCCCAGCCCAAGTTCAAACCCTCAGGGTTTGAGATGGATTTGTTGGTTTGATAGCTACAGATAGCTACAGCGAGCAGGGCGTAATCTTTGCTCGAGGTGGCTAGTGGTTTGGGGTTGGCATACAACATGCATACTCGGTGATTTGAGTTGTTTTGGCACCAGTTGGTGTATTGGCCAACTTGCACACCCCAAATGGACATACCCCAAATTAGTACTTATACGTGGGATATGCAGGATACATACCCCAAAATTCATCCTATCTAAGGCTTATGGTGGGGTATGTCCATTTGGGGCATGTAAGTTGGCCTTTAGAGGTTGGCTTTGGTGGGCAGGCACTTGGAAGAGCTGCACAGCATGGGCATCACCATGCTCCGCAGCTCGGATTGGCTTTTGGGTCCGCTGGACTGGGTGGCCGGGCCCCGCTGCGTGTAGTTCACTTGCCCTGACGCCAGCAATGCCTCGAGGGACCTCAGGGTGTATCTTTCAAGGCTGAAAAATGGCCCTGGTAGGATCCGTCTCAATGGGGAGAGCCTTGACCATGGAGCTTTTGCTCGAATGGAGGCTTGATTTGCCGGTGGTTGAGCAATAAGTTTGCCTGAGCCGACTGGTCAATCGAAACAACATGCTTGTAGGATTCCACCTGGAGGTGTTTTTTGTTGAGATTCGCTGGCCATGGGTTGATATGATGCTCACTGTTCATGGCCTGTGCTGCCCAAAGCAAAGACTCCAACTCTCCAAGCCCCTTGGAGCTTGGGGGATGGGGGAGATGCAGCCAGTGAGAGGCTTGCCAGTCCTTTCCAGTGCGAAAGATGACGCCTCCACATGGCCATGGGCCAAAATCAAAATCGTACCCCCAGTGAACATCCCAATCCCTACAACAATAGACTAAAATACTTGCTGCACCCACCCCAGAATGGTACCATTGGTTTTGACCCACAGCCACATTGAGGTTTTGTCATTCTCTTACAGGCCAGGGAGGGGGTACCTTCTACTTTCACGCTTTATGCTTTGGGCGGAGGTGTGGATGCGGCACTCTACATGGAGTCGGAACTCATGTCTGGCATCCTGAACCGCTTCCCGTGGGACATGGTCTATCAGGACCGGGCGGCCAGTGGAAATCCGTCGCGTGAGAATGTTCTCGCGGCGGCAGGCGGGGTGCCAGCCGAACATTGTTGGGTGCCAAGAAGGCTCAGAACTACCCATGTTCTAAAGAAGGGATGGACTTGTTACTTTCGGGATCCTCCTTTAACGTTGTCATGGTCATAGCGGGGCCACAAACTTCTTATCCAATCCCTTCCAACCAATTTCATTTGCTGAGTTCGAAGGCCGGACGTTGGGACAGTCCCGTTCAGCGCTTGTCCGCCTAGAGTGATGTTCAAGTTTGGTGCGCCTCTTCAGCCGTGGCAGCCTCTTTTCAAGGGATCCTTGAACAGGTCCTACCAACTGCCCCTTTTCGTTGGACTGTGCCCATAGCTTCCCTCCAGAAGTGCTCATAGGTGCTGTCCACTTGCCACCCTTCTAGCCATGGTGTCACAACCTTACCCGAGCAAGCGATGAGCAACCCCGCAGGAGTGGTGGCACGAGCTCCCAGTGCCGGGACGCGAGGTCTTCGGCCTCTACCGCGACCTCAAGTTCATGCGCCGCTCCGACCAACGAGCTGAGCCAATTTTGGTCCCCGGCCTTCGCTTTGCTTCGGAGCGTCCGGCTGGGTTGGTTGATTCCACGGAAAGGGTGTCCAAAAGATGCTCAAAACTCAATCGTGACCCGGTGGCTTTTCTGACAACAATGTAGTTGGTTGTTCTTTCTTGCATCCAAATCGATTTTGTTCTTTATGCCACATTGGTAATTTGTCCCCTGGTTCAACATTCACACACACATATGTATATATATATATGCGTCCCACTAGTGCGAATCGGTTTTTGGGGTTGGTGCGCTTGGATGAAAAAGGCACGTGCCCTTCTTGGCGACATCTCCGCCGTGCTGGCCCCGACTTCGTGTTTCCACGTGGTTTCATTTACCGGGTCACCTTCATTCACAACCCCTGAAACGAATCCTAAGTGAGAGCGATCCACTCGCTTCTCGTTAGGAAGTGAATCAAGGTAATTCCCCCGTGGCCTTCGAGGTTACACAGTGAAAACAGAAGACAGAGCCTCAGGCCGCGCTGCCGCAGAGATGCACGACGCCGCCCAGGCCGGTTCATGGCCCTCTTTGCCGTTTGTCTGGAGGGGGGTTCCTCTTTTGAATCAACAGAACCAACAACATGGGACTGGTTTTCCCAATGCCTCTGCGTCCGAGTCAGGCAGCCCCCGTTTGGGGTAGTTTTACTGGCAAACCAAAGGGAAGGCTGGTCCCCTTCCTTGAGTCACGCCAAATTCAAACAAGCACACCCTGCATATGTCTTTAGAGTTGCTCCCATTTGTTGTAAGAGGGGTCAAACACACATGGTCTGAATGTTCTGGCAATCTGCAAACGGTGTTGGTGAATCATTGATGTGATCATAATTTTAATGCTTTGTATATTTGAAGTTTTTCTGGTTCTGACTAGCAGACAATGCGATCCGTATGGGTAAGAGTGGGAATGTACACTCTTGTCATTCTCTAGAACGGCTCAGCTCGGATTTAGGCTCGTCCCTGTTTTCCCTTCGGAAGCAAGCCCTGGTAAGAGTGGAGGGGCGGGGGGCTTAGCTGGCTTTGGGAAAAGAGTATCCACGCGGCTGAGTCCTGACTGGAAATTAAAGCTGAATGCGGGGATAAACCTAACTTTACAGCCTCCGGCTCAGTCCGCCGACATTGTCCTCTCCCTTTTCTCCTTCTTCCTGTCTCCCTTGTCTCCCTTGTGTGTTCCTCCCTCTGCTCCCCATCCTCCCCATCCCCCCAAGCCTCTCTCTCCCCAATCACCCTCTCTCGTATGTATGTATGCATGTTTATATGTATGTTATGTAGTGTAGTGTAGTGTAGTGTAGTGTAGTGTAGTGTAGTGTAGTGAGTGTAGTGTAGTGTAGTGTAGTGTAGTGTAGTGTAGTGTAGTGTAGTGTAGTGTAGTGTAGTGTAGTGTAGTGTAGTGTAGTGTAGTGTAGTGTATGTATGTATGCATGTAATGCATGTATGTGTAATGTATGTATGTAATGTAATGTAATGTAATGTAATGTAATGTAATGTAATGTAATGTAATGTAATGTAATGTAATGTAATGTAATGTAATGTAATGTAATGTATGTATGTAATGTAATGTATGTATGTATGTATGTTTGTATGTATGTATGTATGTATGTATGTATGTATGTATGTTTTCGCCATGAGGACGTCCAAAAACACAGAGTTTTCCAGATTTTCGGCAACAGGAGGCAGGAAGCCCAAGCCAGCAAAAAAGCCGGCAGGGGGAATCGAGCCTGGGACCCCTGTTTTGCGACACCGGCTCCCCGAAGACTACGTTTAGTGGAACGTCATCAAATTGCCGCGCGGTCGGAGGGGGAGGGGGGGGGGGTGGCGACCGAAAAACCATGCGTAATTGACGTGTCCTGGGGGGGGACTAAGAGCTCTAAGGGGGGGGTTATCCTCTATCCTCTCTTAGGTATCCGACACGCCGAACAATGTTGCGAGCTTGACAGGTTCTGAGCCTTCAACAAGGCAATTTCTACATCCCGGCGGAGGACGCAGTGTACCCCACCTGCCCTATGGCTTGAAGTGCGGGGCTAGGGTGAAGCCTCTCTCTCTCTCTCTCTTTATATATATATATTTATGGGTAGATGTTGCAAGTATGTCAGCAAAAAGTATCTAGCTAGAAACTATGGCAGGCGGTTTTTTTACTGCAAGCCGCTGCTGGGAAGCCAAAGGCCTGTAGAAGAATGGCCAGGTTTATACATGATGCAAACAAGCGCTACCCGCATGTGAGGTATGTTCAAAAATGGAAGATACCAACAAAAACACAAGGGATGGTAGAGGCCGCCCGGTCTAGGTTTGAGTTTGGACCATCCCTACTCAAACATGCAAAATATACACCAGCGGGAGGGTTTTTCACCTCCGAGAAGCTGCGCGCAGTTTGTCGAGTCCTGTGGGATGTTGGGCCGTCCTCAAGGTAGAAAGCACGGTCTTGGAATTTTGTGTTTTAGGTCCACTCCTGCAGCACCAATGGAATTCCCTGCGAAGTGGGACAGTTTGATCTTGCGGAACAAGCATGGGCAAACCAGTAGCAGGACCATGCCAAACATACGGCTGAACGCAGTGTTACTTGTCGCCAAGAAAGTGGCTGAGCAGGCTCAAATGCCCGCTGACGGCGCAGACCGGGTCCTTAGTTTAGAAACGATCAGTTTTAACAAGCCTGCGGCCCATGCGTTCAAGCTCGCAGCTTGGGCAGTCTTGCGGTGCACAAGATGTTAGAGCAGTATCGCTCCAAGCCTTGCCAGGGTCGACTGTCTACTTGTGAAGGGGGAGGGACCCAGTCGCAGGATTTGTCCACAGCAATGGGCCTGATTTGTTGTTTTGTGCGTGTGTTTGTGCGTGAGTTTGTTTGTTTGTTTGTTTGCTTGCTTGCTTGTTTTCTCCAACGCTGCTTCATTATGCTCCGTCCCGTTTTGTAAGTTGCTGTCAATATATTGGTCCCACAAGTCTTGTTTCTTCCTGGAGCCAACTCGCAAGGGGATTCTTCCAGCATAATATGGATATTGTATATATATATATATATATGTATATCTCGTCCTGTTTGGGATACTTCAGACATCTCCTTGTTGGCCATTTGTATGTCTTTTTGTTGGGAGATGTTTAAAGGGCCCATGCCTTTTTTTTAAGACACCCAGGTTTCCAGGATGGCCGCAGCGACGCGGCGACTTGGCATGTCGAAGTGGGTGGTTTGGGTGGTTGAATCGGACCTCCAGAGGCAAAGGCGAACTCCCAACCCCACTTAAGCCGTGTTTTTGGGATTTTTTTTCTGGGATGTTTAGTTTGACGCGTGTTTTTATGTGGAATGCCTTGGCACATGCAAGTTCTCAAGCAGGCGTAAGGCGCGAACTGTTTCCTCCGTGTTGTCGGGCGTGGGCCTGTTGGTTCAGAGCAAATCTGACACCCTTCTAAAATACAGACACTCACTTTTTGTTGTTCAGTGGCGCCGTCAAAATCGCTTGTTGTTTGGTAGGGCCCAATGGAATGAACCCCAAAAGCCATGGTTTTCTGTTTCTGCCCTGGGGCATCAGTGGGGCCAGCCTCGGCAAGTGGCACGAGTTGAGCTCATCCAGTTGGAACGACAAGAATGTTTCTTAACAATGATCTGGAAATGGGTTCCCCACAAATCAAGCAACCCCCAGACCCTTTTCGGACTTTCAGCTCCCCGAAGTTCAGCAACTCGATCTATGTTCATTCGCTTTGGATCTTCGCACGGTCCGCCCAAGGCTGATCCTACGGTTCCAACCTTCAAGCCACTTGCCTGCAGCCTGGCTCCTTTTTACGGTCTCGACCGTGAGAAGGGTGGAGAAGAACTGAGTGCAAACAAGCTGCATATGTATCATATGCTTTCCTTGTAAGAATGCCAGGCATACGCTCACCGCAAGCATAGTCTGCTTCAAAAGGGAATCCTTCACTTTTGCAGCTAACGCGCCTCATATTGGTCCGCAAGGCTTACTAATTCGGGTAGGCCTTGTGAACGTAGGACACGATGGGCACCTCACTAGAACCGGGTGGTGTGCACCCAACTACAGGTTCCTTCCCTGCTTCCCTTCAGGTAGAAGTCGGACTCTGCCCCCACTAGCAGTCACTAGCAGATGGAAGCTTCGATTCACCCCTAAAATGCTCCAAGCAAAATCGTGGTGAGTGTGAAGAAATTGTCCTAGGAGAATCTTGTTTGGATCGCAATGGGCAAAGACTCCACGGACTTACTTTGCTGCTGGGGCATACAACTAGGGGGTTGAACAAATACGAGCCGTGTGCACCCTGGTTCCAAGGTGCAAGTAGTAGCCCCGTATGACCGGAAGTCGGAAGCTGAGGAATGGCTTGGCCTTCCACCAGCAGCAGAAGTTCCTCTTGGCCTCGCCTTTCCCAACCACGGTGGTGCTTTGGAGTGGCTACAGCTGGCAGAGCATCGAGCAGGGCCCGCCAGGCGGATCGATGTTCAGTTGGAGCTTAAGGCTTGGGCAAGGTGCGTTGAAACCACCAGACCATAGGTGTCCTTTTTGGTTGTTTTGGTCGGAAAAATTAGATGGCCCTGGTTTACCTGATGGTTTAATCATCTTCCACGGCCATCTATTTCCCCTAAAAGGACACCTTTGCACAAGATCCTTGTCCCAGAGAAAAGCATCAGCAGAGGCTTTGAAACGTAGAGCTTGACACAGGTCTGTGCCAAACAACCCTGCACTCTGGATCTTACTCAGGGTTCGGTTGTCCAGTTTTAACATTGCTTTGCTTCGCAATGGCCCAGGGGATGGTGAAACCACTCGAATTTCAAGGAGACATACTTCAGGAAGCCTGCCGTTCTCGGGCATGCACACGCTGCCATGGTCCTTTGATCCGTTTGCCTTTTGGGTTTCCTGCTCTAACCGGGGAAGAGCAAACAATGGCCAAACAAGTCCAAACTGGGTGCTTGCCACTGACTGGTTGTCCCAAAAGTCCAGAAACTCGGATGTGAGCCAAGCATTTCTATTTGGGATGGGCTCAAGCGTATAGCGCTCTCACAGCTTCGGGGTCCGTCATGTCAGATTGAAGGTTGGCATTGGGCGCAGGAAGCAAGAATTTCAACGGATGTGTCACTCTGTCTTCTTTTTTCGTTGGTGTGTTTCCCTCCCAAAACGACTGAAAGGGCGGCCTCTTTTCCCGGCGTTGGTAACCAAGGGAACTGCCTGAAGGACCAAAAGGAGTTGTCCTGCTTACCCATAGTGTAGGTAACCCAAGAAAGATTCGGCCCAAGAGCGCAATGAACTCTATCTGGGTATGGGTCGAAATGAAGTCATCAAAAGAACGACGCAGGTTTTGGGGCCTGTGTGTCAAACACTCATGAAGTGGTGACTTGGCTTTATTTGTTTTGCCAGGCGGCGCAGGCGGCGAGGAGTGCATGGCGACGCCCAGTGCGTCGCCCCTGCCCCTGGAGCTGGCGTCCAGCCGGCGCTGGGTGTGCGAGCACAGGCCAGGGCGAAGCCATCCAGGGCCAGACTGGCGGGAGTTGCTTGTGGTTTTTCGTTAGGTCATCCTTTGGCTCACTCCCAAAGAAAAAATGAGAAATGGCAGCGCCCAAAAATTAGGGAATCTGGGTGGAAGACGAGAAGTGGGCTCTGGAACGCCCACTCTGTTGAAATTCTGGGAAGGGTGAGTCCCGAAGTCCATTCATAGTTCCATTTGCCTTTTGGCAGATAGATGGAACTGCGGGCCCCCGCGGCCTTTCCACAAGGGAATGCTTTGGATGGCCGCCTTCGTTGGGATGTCAGGCTCGCTTCTTATAAGTAAGCTCTTTTGCCACCCCAACAAAATATAGAAAGTAGGGTTGAGGCCGGTTGCTACAGTGCAGGAGTTTTATGAGTTTTGAAGTTTGACGAGTTCTGCTTGGTTATTTGTGTGATTTCCTTGGTTAGTGTTTGGCTGGGTGGCTACGCTCCAGCTTTCTCTTGGAAAATGGGTATTGGGGCTGCATGTTGGACTTTCATGAGCGGCATGGGTTCGATTACGATGCGCAGAAGACTTGTGCAAAGCAGGCTGGTGAAAAAGACGCGCTTGCTTTGCCGGAAAACGGTGCCAGCTTTCAACACGCACACTCTGCAGTGGTTGCTTGCTGCTTGGCCAGGAGTGGTTGATTTAGGGTTTGGGATTGGTTTAGTGCAGGCAACTTTTTGTTGGATTGGTTGGCGGTTAGTCCCCCCCCCCCCCCGCCTGGAGCGAGCTGTTTGGCCAGGTGGCAGGGAGTCGCAGGCCTCATCCACTTCCGCAAGGCGTGCAGGAAGGCCATCACCAAGTCCTGGGCAGGCGCGGTAGAGGGGCCTCCCACCAATTATGGCTTGATTGCTACTGGCTTGAATCTTCAGACTTTAACTTTCCGGCTTTCCATTGAGCCCACAGAGCTAAACTTTTTTGCAGAAGGGTCAACAGCAACCAAGGGTCATCTAGTTCAACCCACATGCTGATTCAGGTTGGACCTTGGTTTTTGGCAACGCCGGTTCGAAGAGAAACCAAAAAGGAGCACCATCTTGGAGGATCGTTACCCTCACAAGGGGCATTCTTATCTGTACTCATCATGCAACAACCGATGAGTGAGCACACCGAAGGAATCTCTTTCACGGGATCGTAACAACTTTGCAGAAATCTCCACAATTCTCCACAGGTTAACTGAAGGAACCGCAAAAGCACCCATGTGGCTGTGGGTCAAAACCAATGGTACCATTTTGGGTAGGCGCACCACCCATCTTGGTCTATTTTAGTCACTGGGGGCCCGGGATTTTGACCCACGGCCTAGTCGAACTCCATCTCTGCACGTCTTTCCCTCCTTCGGCGCGAGGAAAAAACGTGTCGCCAGGCGCGTGTGTCGGCTGCGGGGCGCTGCGCCTGGGCGCGGGCTGCTTCCTGGCACTCGCCGGGCCAGGCTTCGGCCATCGGCTTCGCATCACGAGGGGGGTCCGGGGGGTGGCGCTGAAAAACCTACGCGGAAGGCTAGGCAAATCAACTACAGCGATGGCGCGCGCGCTTCGTTCGCTGTCTTTTGGCTTGTTCGAGTTTGCCTGTGTCCTTTCTCTTTCTCTTTTCGTTTTTTTTGTTTGGTCCTCTTTTCGCGTTTGAGGACCCTGCCCTCCCGTGACCCATTGAGCCAGCCAGTACTTCCTATTTTCTGCATCCGCGCCACCAGGCTTGCGCCAGCGCGCCCCGAGACGGCACGCTGCAATCCTTCTGAGCGATTGGGCGCAGTTTTCTAAGGACGACCCACCCCAAGTGCACAGGGTTCACCGTTCACCCCTGAATCTTCCAGGGGTGCATTTTTCCAGCCGTTTGCCGAAACAGCTCTTTTCAGTCCTTTGGTCGAACAAAACCAAAGCTTTTTCACTGCTGAACTTAAGTGTTGTTTCATGTTTGGTCCGAAACATGGTAGAGGATTGTCGCCGTTTGGTCGGGTTGTCGCCGTTTGGGCGGGCAAAGTCGGCGTTTCGACTTTTCTGCAGAAGAGTTGTGGCTTTTGTTGTTTTGTTTCTTTTTTTTTTCTCGAGTTTTCGTGGCTTTGGTGGCTTTAGCACGCCGCATCCTCAGCATCACCAGTATCACCCCCGGCAACACCGGTTTTGGGCTTCTTGGCTTTTTGGCTCTTAGCTTTTTGTCGTTGGTGTTCTGCAGGCCAGCAGGCCTCCCCCAAATGTGTTCCGCCCCCTTTGAGGCCAAGACCGCCAAAGGATCCCCGCCAGCACAGTTGATGGAATTCTGCTTTTCAATGATGTCTTTCATCAGGCGCGTTTTCCTTTTCAATCGGAAAAGCGTTCCCTGTGTTGGAAGTGCACTTCGAAAGTGGCATGGCCAGTTCTCAGTGGGCTGCTTCAAGGTTTAAGAGGATGTGCCTTTTTTCGGGAATCGGACCCCCAAAATGGCTTTGCTTTTCCCTTTGAACCAAGGCAAAGAGACGCACCCAAGTAGGCCTTGCGACTGACCGATTTGCAGATGGCTGGCAGCTGCGGCTGACCACGGGCCTACCTGGGGGCCGATACTGCGATCTCTCCTCCCTGGAGAACAGGCGCCTGGGTGTGGATGACAAGCCTTGGTCTTTGGGATTGCGGCGCGCGCCGCGTCACATGCTTTCTCAAAAGTGCGGACCGCTTTTGGTTGGCATTGCTAAGGGAAATGAAAGGACCCCCGCAATTTTTAGGGGGACCCTTATTTGAGAAGTTGTCAGGTAAGCAAGAAAAAGAGACACAAAAAGACGAGAAAGAGACGGACCAAGACAGCAAAAGAGAAAGAGAAAGAAGCGAAAGGGGAAGAGAAAGAGAAAACAGAGACAGACAACTATATTCGTGCATGTCTGAAACTTGCGCCAACCGGCTTCGCCGGCGTTTCTTCCAGGACCTGCGTGCGAGAAGTTCTCCTGGGCGACGAGGGCCGCATTCTGGAAGGAGGACTGAGGTCTCTTTTGGAAAGCTTTTACTTTGCCGGGGCAATTATGCGTAAGCAAGGGGTTGCAGATTGCACCATGGGAGGCAATCATGCGTGTCGCACTATCGAATCTATTTGTTTGAAACCTAGGGTCTCCCAATCCTGGCCCAGCATCAATATTAGTTGTTTGGTTTGGGGGCAAGAGCTGGGGTAGCTTCCGGGCCTCAGCAGGGATTGTGACCAAAACCACATACTAGAATTTCTTTACATTGCGCCCTTCCGGTTGGCAATGCCTAATCAGATGAATTTTGAACCATCAAATTCAGGGTTACAGCGCTCGCTTTTCCAAAAGCTTACCCGTTTTCGCTCCAGGAGTGCCCGCAGGGGATCTTCTCGCATCTTGGCCTGAAGCTCACTACCTGCATCTTCCAAATCATGGAAATTGAACGTAAAATCCGGAGACTACCGGTTTTTTGAGGGTCTCAGTGAAAAAACACAGAGTTTTCAAACTCCTGATTTTTGAGGTAAAACTCCTAGACATTGATTGTCGCTTCTGGAAATGGTTTGCACACCTGAAACCCCCTAGAAATCGCAACTATTCGGTACTTGACGGAAGGAACCCTCCAATTCAGAACCGTTCACCTGCATCAGAATCACTTATTCAGAATTCATAATTATTCTGAATTCGGAATTATTTCCTTTGGGCGACAAACCGGCAAAACCGGAAAGCACCACACCTGAAACTCAGCGCAAAACACCCGCAAACTCCCGCAAATCAAAAAAATACGGAGTTTCCGGAGAGTGCATAGTAACATCAGTGGAATACCCACTCGAGCGTGCAGAGTGGTACAATTGCGGGCCAAAACACAGAAAAAACAGAAGAACAAAAACAATACTTGCTTTCAATTTTCTTCCCGAAGAACCACTCCTGGTTTTTGATGTTCACTCTGCCTTTTGCAAGCCCCTCCTGCTTTTTGATTCATGCATTTGAAACACCTGAAACTGCTATAGTTTACAGAGGGTCTCCGCAGAACGGAAAAAAACAGAGAAATATCCCGGAGACGGAGGAACCAGGTAGGTGGTAGTGGGACGACCATAAAGGCTACAACAGGCAAAGCTTAGACAAACCAGGGTATCAGCGATACAGTAGCGGTTTTGCAGGCTGATGTTTTTGTTTCTTAGGTGCTCCCCTGTTGGTGTGCCAGGTTGATGGGATTTGTTTTCGGTGGTCCCCTGTCAATTTCTCAAACTTGTCGGGCATTCACACGTGCTTGTTGCGTGCAAGCTCCCCACAACCAGGGGCCCTCCATAAGCCAAATGGGAATGGACCTTGCTTCTCAGGGTGTTTGGAAGACCAAGGTTCAGTTCATGTCCAAAGCAAAGTTCGCCTGGAGCTCCTTGGATTTTCCCCTGCCACTTTTTGCCACCCAGGAGGTGGATTAATCAGATCCCATCCTAAACGGAGCCTTGCAATTAATCAGCAGTGACGTTTAATAAATCCTGGGTTCCTTCTACACGCCTGGACTTCCCGGCCTCCATATACTCCCCTTACGTATCCCCTCATCGGTCCAGGCAAAACCTATGTTGCACTCCCTTGCATCCCACCTGAGGCTATTTCCACCACGTGGATGCTCTGATCCCAGAGCTGCTGCATAGGAAAGCGCTTTCGCGCTTTGCCATGTGGAAAGCTGAATGACTCCCTTGAAATGGCCCCCTGCGGTTCATGGGTCGATGGCTCTCAATGCAACATGTGTCTTTCAAAGTTGTGTTTTTGGTTCCTATTTGCAGGGCGGCATTGCCCTACTCGGCCATATCATGCATGACTAATCTTTTAGAGGTGTTGAGAGTCGCGGTTGGACTGGGCAGGAAAAGTTGTTGACAGCGAATTTAGAAGGAGGCACGTGGTGTTGATCTTGCTTTGCATGGCTCTCAAGTGGGGTGGTGACAAGGTTGTTTCTCATTGAGGTTCCTCCGAGAAACTTGTTCCTCCAGGTTTCCTTGTTTCAGCCACTGGTTTATCCCAACACCTCTGAGCAACGATCCTTCCACAACGTCACCACCTCTTGGGGCCCATTAAAAAAAAAGATCGGTCATCCAAGAGGAGTGCGAACTAAACCTGCAGGCGGGGGTATTCTTACAAAACACATGCAGAGTTTGGGCCGCTCGCTTTTGTACGCTGAGCACGAAGCAGCGAGGCAGGCGCCCGAAAACCGCTCTGAATACCGGAGCGCAACGAACTGGTTGGTGGATATAAACCCCCACCGAGGTCCACCAAAGGGTCCCCTCGATTGTTCAGCAGGATCCGAATTCGGCCAATTCGCTTAGGCAATGAGAAACGCCAAGTGGGGTAGATCAAGCGAGCGAGGGCTGCATGGCCGTTTCCAGTATGTGTTCTTCAGTTGCGTGATCCTGAATTTATTTCGTCTTCCCTTCAAGCATCCAAAGGTCTGGCAATAGCCCATATGAGATGTTCCCAAGCAGCGGATGTGCACTTTAGCGATTTTGTTCCGCTCCAGCCGGACACTAGCACGTGTTTCTGTGAATCCGATCGGATGGATGCGGGGGATTTATTCGTCCGCAAGACATCACATCAACATGCACAAAACACAAAACAACACCAAGCCAATTCGCGTGCCCTCCAGATGGGGTTTGGTGCACCGGTTCAACTACTTTCAAGGAACGCCGCAGTTTGAAGGATTTGTGCAGCTTCCATGTTGGAGGTGGCCGCAGCTGCTCAACATGTTCCATGTTCTGCCCTTCCGTCCGCTTGTGACCTTTCACTTCTTCGGCAAAGAGAGATCACAGGATCCCCCCGCCCCAGCCCTTTTCTTTCCCTCCAACAAGGCCTCACTTCAGGTTTTTTCTTGGAGGGGAGGCGGGGCGGGGTTGGGGTTGAATCCTGTGAAGCGAGGGGCCGCCAAAGCCAGCGGCCCCACGGCGCACAAAGTGGCGCCGAGCTGCATGGACGGAATCGGCCTTGCAGCGGACGGTGTGAAACCGAATGCGGTGTAACACAAGGGATGAATACTTGCAACTAGTATGCTGGCATGACCATGGCTACATTTGGATGTTAAATGTTATACCCCACAACCCCATTTCTATTGATTTAGTCTCTTTTATTTGCCTGGACTACAAGATGAGCTTACCCAGCCCAGGAGGAAGGCATATGGGTATGAGTTAAAATATAGGGGCCCTCAGGTGGCCATCTAGATGTTTCTGCTAAAGGTGGGGTAAACAAAGGTCCTTTTCAGGTTTCTTGGGCTTCGCTGGCCGCTTGGCCTTTTTTTCCCCCCAGTTACACAACGTTGGAGTCTAAGACCAAGCGAAGCTCATTGTTGATGGATGCTTCGGATGAACCACCCTGGATTGCAGACGTGGCACCAATGCAGAAGCTGAAGCCGATCCCAGTTTGGTGCCTGGGCAAGATGGCCGAAACCCACGAGATGGTGTTGCTTTAAGCTATGACACGCTTGTGCAGCAGTCCGCATGTCCGCATATCGTCTGAAGAGGTTGAAGGGCTGCGCCGTTCTCTTATCCGGGTTTTCTCAGTAGTGCCCGACCTCTCACTCCTTTTTTGGTTGGGAGGGTTCCGCTATTAAAATAGACTACAGAAAAAAGGGTACCCTTATTCTCACCTCTCTACTGGAGGACCTAGTCTTGATTCCCTTTGAGTTAGGACGAGATCACAGTCCGCTGCACGGTTGGCCGGAAGGTTCCAGGAGTGCTTTAATGCAATGACTTGATTGGTGAAAATGATGAGAAAGCACTCTGCAAACAGGACCTGTGGCTTGGTGACGCTTTCCACTACCCACAAGCCACGACCTCGAGGGTAAAAATGGGATATACACAGCCACAGCCAATATATAAGGGATATTTCCCCGTTGCCCCTTGGGGTGTTGGCTCGGGGTGATGGAAGCCATCTCAGAACTCGTGAACATCCCTTCCTGAACCGCCATTTCTGTGCGGACACCCATGGACGCCCCCTTCTGAGGAACTTGATAGTCACGCAAAAACATGTTCCAAGGGTATTTTGGTTTAACCGTTTGGGACTATGAAGCAACCTATGTAGGGCAAACATCAAGCAGCTCTGCCCGAAAGTCTCAGGCCTTCATGCTTCGCAGTGGGCTGGGAAGTGCGAAATGTTGTAGTTCAGGACTCTTGAGTTTATGGACTTTGCTTTCTGGGAATGTCATTTCATTGGAAAGCAACAGGTTCGGACTTTTTTCACCAATCCACTCTCAGGAAGTTCTCGTGTGTAGCAAAGCTGGGTGCTAAACAGCTTTTTCCTGTCACTTTCCCAAGGAAGCCCCAAGGGGCGGGTAGTTCTCTATGTGACTTCCTGAAAAGGGGTGGGCTGCGGGTAACTTCTGCCAAGCTTTGACTCCAAACCCAGTGCTTCCACATTGACATTTTGAGCAGTGATGGCATAGGTGTATATAGGTGTCCTTTTTTAGGTTAGGTTGGTTAGAAATAGATGGCGCTGGTTTAGATTGCTTTGATTCCATTTACCAGGGGCATCCATTTTACAAAAAGGACACCTAAGGCTGTTGGTGTTTGCTTCAACCGGAAATTGCACACTACATTTATCAAATTCCCAAGGAAGCCAAGCAGGGATGGACACTTGTCGATCTTTTCTAGACCCCTTTAGGCCCCGAAAGGAGGGGATTCGTGGTTTCCCTTTTAAGGTCAGCCTAAGTGTTGTCATTGCTTCGTAAACGGCACCCCAAATTTCTTGGGATGCAGATGTGCGCAACTGGTTTGACAGGAGTGCTCTCTCATCCTTGTCTTTACAGGGTGTTGCTGTGCGCAGTCCGCTTGCGGAAACGGACGCCAGCTGGATCGCGCCGCAGCAATACCGTGGTGCAGTTGGAATTCGCAATGTTTTCCGGGCGCAGCCGCGGTGGGCGGCGGTATGCCCTGATTTCTGGACGGGAGGCACATTTCCCCCGGCCCGACTTGTCAGCCATCGAAAAGAGGCAGGTGGCAGCGTCGCTCTGTGCGTGGGGAGGGGCGCAGAAGGCCAGGAAGACAGGCAGCGATGCAGCATGTCCGTGTGACATGTGCAGACTCTGTCATGGCAATGTACAGCAGGCACGGCCGACCCAAACATATGCTAACGTATTGCAGAGTACCAACATGGCACTGTACCCACTTTTTCTACTCAACACTACTTGGCAATCATGCACTTGGCGATAGTTTGAAGTTCGCACTTGTTGTTTTAGACCTCGTGCATTCAGCACCTTTCTGTGATGTTGAACCTCGGCGCTATTTGATCGAGTACATCCGAGTACTAAGCAGTCTGCAAAGTTAATTTGAACCTCCACAGAGGCTCCACGTGCTTTCCAAGTCAGAGCCCTCAAGGCTGCAAGGTCGGCTTCTCGCCGGCGCCCATAAGCCACACAGGTACCGGTGCCCCATCCCAACTCGCAAGGGATTGCTCCTAGAAGAGACTGCGGGTGTGTTTGTCTACAGGGGGAGGCTTCTTGGAACCAACGCAGGCCGTCCTTCTGAAGCATGACAAGGGAACCCTCTTGCGGACTAGCAATGTAACCTCAGTTGTCCAAAGCTGACCTTTTGACATCATTTGCCTCTCTTTGGTTCATAGTTCGTCAAAGTCCCCACCAGTGAAGCCGCTATGTTCGCCTTTCGGTTTTGCCAAGTAGCTGCCCTCCCTTAGCCAGGCAAAGGGGTTGATTGCCCTCTTCAAGTGGGTGGCGGTTTTGGTTGATTTGTTTGTTGGGTTTATGCTGGACTTGTGGACTTGTGGTTGGTTTTACTTGGTGCTCCGAATCCGGAAAGGAGGGTAAGTGCCCGCATAAAGGCTGGCCTATGGTTCAAAATCAAGCCTCGATCCTTATGCCAAATAGTGGTTCTCTGCTTAGTGATTGTTGATAGGTAATGGCATACTGACATGACAATGGCTCAAGAAAAACAAGCTGCTGCCCGTGCTGACTTTTAGGTAGATCCCACCTTTCAACAGGTTATCAGCCGTATCGCTGGTACCTTGTACAGACAGCTCTCACCCGCGCCGCAATGGCGTCAAGCGGCGACGGATGCCACCCTGCCATAGCAAGGATGAACGAAGCAGTGGCCAACGAATTGATCAAGGGTGGGCATCCGGAAGGGAAACCGCCATGCAATCCGTCACAGCGCTCCCGAAGCAGTTTTCCTGAATCCGACCAAGGTGATGCGCTTGTGCCCATCACATCGGTCGTTCTTCCGGAGGATTCGATGGGAAGCGGAGGGGAACCTCTCGCCGGACATCAACCTGGGCAAGAGATGCACGCGCACATGACTAAGAATGAGACTCACCTTCATCAACATCATGTGAGCGCCCCGAACATATATCAACATAGCCAGACGGTAAATGTGGTCAACACAGGTCCGAGTACAGAGGATGTGGCTGCCTATGCTTCGGCACGCCACGACGCCATCATCAATCAGCTCCAAGCCGGCCATGTTGAGGAAAAAGGCCGACTCTATCAGGACGCGGTGAACCACATCAATGTATGCCAACAAGAGGCAATGGCGAAAGAAAGAGAGTTTAACGAGGCAAGACAGCAGTGGGTTGCTCAACGCTCAGAAGCTGAACAGAAGTATGAACGGCTCAAATTGATTTGGGAAGTCACCCACAACAAGCAGAAGGAGGATGCGGACAGGAACGCTGCTGAGATGAGGGAGATTATCATGAAGCAGTCGAGGGACATTGAGGCACTACGTCATGAACTGAAATCTCGCAGTGAGCAGAGTAGTTCTTCTAATGTTCCGATTTTCGGTCTGAGGCCAAAGGCCTCTCCTGTACAGACGTTTCCTCCCCCCGGCCTGGATCTTAGTTCTAAGGTACGTGTCAGGTCAGCTTCCACCGAACTCCGCCGTGACGGGCCAGGTGCCGCTGATGATCTTGACGGGGATGCCGGGGATTACGAACCGACATCTCCGGCACAGGACCTTAACGATGGTGGCGGATGTCCATCAGGCGCAGGGAATGGCCAGAGCGGAGGCGGTGGGGAACCACCTGCCGGTAACCCCGATGATGACGATGATCCTGACGACGACGATGACGATGGGAATGACGATGGGAAGAAGAGCAAGAAGGACAAGAAGAAGAAGAAGAAGAAGGATAAAAAGAAGAAGAGCAAAAAGGACAAGAAGAAGAAGAAGAAGAGCCACAAGAAGCGAAAGAGTGGGTCTCCTTCCGACTCTCCAAGCTCTTCATCATCCAGCTCCTCAACATCATCATCCTCATCATCATCATCGGAGAAGGCACGAGTGATCCGCAAGAAGCTCAACAAGATCTTGGGTAAGCAGGCGAGCGCAGTGGACGCAGACCATGACAAGCCCAAGGTCAAGGAGGCGGAGAGGATTGTTGTTCCATCCTTCCCACTTCCTGAGAGTTACAGGAATTGGCGCATCAAGGTGCGGGAAGCCGTATGTGCGGCATCCGACCGCCCCGATGACGCTTTCACGTGGATCAGCAGAGTGTGGGAGCCCGCCGTCACAATCGAGGAGCTCAAAGATCCCGGTGCCTTCCTCACATTGGACGCCAAGTTGCTGTCCGCCCTCACCAACATCATTCAGGGTGACCTGGCGAGACAAGTCGACACCTTCAAGGAGATAGAGGCGCAGAAGAGGAATCCAGTTCGTGGGAGACAAGTGCTTCTTATGGTGCATGAGCACCTGAGCACGAACATCAAGCACGGAGCCACCTATGCCATGGAGGATCTCCTCAACGTGAGGCTCGTGAACGATAACCTCACTTCCTTCATGCGTAGCTGGGAGGGTGTTCTTGCAGGAATGAATGCCAAGACGCCGGATGACTCCATGCTTGAGGCTCTGTTCTACAACCAGCTGAAAAAGAGCAAGCAAATGCAACACCATTTGAATGTCTATTTGAGCGCCTCGGAAGAGTCCGCCGATCACTCATACACCTACTTGATTGAATCTGTGAGGCAATACCTGTCTCGAGCAAGGCTCGAGCGCAACCGAGAACGGGTTGCTAGGCAGAACGGGGGTAGGCCAGCCGCACCCGCTGCTGAGAGCCAACGTGTGCCTAAGGGGTTTTGCATTGCATTTGTCAAGTATGGGTCGTGTCGGCGGGACAATTGCACGTACAAGCATGAACAGCCATCGGGCGATGCCAGGGGTAGGACCCCATCAAGAGACGCTAAGCCCAAAAAGGGTAAGGGTAAAGGCCGAACGAACAGCCCAAAGGGAAAGAAAGAGTGCCGTTTCTACCCTAAGGGGAGATGTGACCGTGGTGAAAACTGCCCCTTTGCTCACATCGATCCGAAGCCGGCCGTTCCAGGGTCAAGGGAGCCTTCCGCAGACAAGCAAAAGAAGCAGGGAAAGGACCGGAAGCATCGCAAGTCGAGCAGGGATCGTTCCAAGTCGACCTCTCGATCCACTTCCCGTGACTCCAAGGGAGAGAAGAAGAAGGGTCACAAGGGAAAGTCTTCCGGAAAGCCTTCTCCTGCTGCTGTTTGTGTGTTGGGATGCTTGTTGTCTTCCATGATGAACGCCCCTATCGCTGAGGGGAACCTCATGTCGGACTGGAAGCATATGCCTGCCCTTCCAAGTGTGCGTTTCAGCTCGAAGGTTGAAATGAATCGGATACCAGCACATGGTGAGCAGTTTAAGATCGCGGACAAACCGCGCGTGTATTCAAAGGTCTACCCAATCGACCATCAGTTTTTCCATGACGAAGTCAGCATAGATGATGCGAGACTTGGAGCAACCATGCTCGCCTTCATCGTGAGGCGTGAATTGGAAGGCCATCCGACTAGATGCGAGTATGAATGTGACAGCGAGATCGGATGCGACCAATGCGCCCCGAGAGATATGCACGCAAAGCCCGCAATGGCGAGCAAGAGATTTTCTCCGAACTGTTCATGGATTATTGACACTGGCAGTGGGACCGACCTTTTCACTCGCGCGAATTGCCCCGAATATGCAATTTATAATTCAAATGACCCCGTGATGTTGATGACTGCCAATGGACCAAGTGATTCGTCAAAGCAGGCCTACATGGCCGCAGGTGACCTTGGGAACACGGATCCATACTTATTGCCGCAAACACCCTCTGTTCTCTCCGTAGGTTTGAAGTGCATGAATCAGGGTTATGACTTCATCTGGCATGCAAAAGAGAAGCCTTTCTTTGTCAAGCCTGATGGGACGAGAATTTATCTCAAAGTTCGAGATTATGTCCCGTACTACGACGTGTGGGATGGCGACTCAGCATGTGCGTGTCCCGCCAGAGGAACACCGCCAAGCCGACCGGAAGGTCAGGTCGCCAGAAACAATTCACCTAGCGAATCATCATACTCCTCCTCCGTGCAAACCGAAGATGCCGCGGAAGAAGAGTATACGCCTAGCATTGCCCCTCTAGAAGATCCTGAGGTGCATGCTAGAGTTGTCGCCGAGCTTCTGGCGAATGACCCCGTTGAAGTCATTCCAGATGAACCTGCTGAGCCGATGGAGAGTAAAGATTTGGCAGGGGAAGATGTTGTTGGCAACCCCGATAAGAAAAGTCCTAGGTCACTTGCAGAAAGCGCCCTTAGGCAGGAAGCAGCATCACGAAAGCACCTGATGACACACCAGCCAAAGAATCCATTCTGCGAAGTGTGCAAATGCGCGAAGATGACCAAGTCTCCCTCTCGCTCGCGGGGGGGATCCAGACAGGTTGATGCTCGAAAATTTGCTGAGCACATCACAGCCGATTTCATAATCACTGCGGATGAACAGGAGCTGGGCATAGACGATGAATACTCTGCCCTTGTCATAAGTGACGTTGCCACCGGTTTCAAATATGCATACCCTTTTGCTAAAAGAAACACGGAAGCCACTGTGAAGGCGTTTCAGCACTTCACTTCCTCGTCGGACGAGGTTGGCACGTTTTATAGTGATAATGCCCCTGAGTTAATTGCTGCAGCTGAACAGATGGGCTGGAGACATGTCCTCAGTCAAGAGTACATTCACAAAACCAACGCGGTGGCTGAACGGAGCATCAGAACCGTGCTCGAGGGAACTCGAGTCGCACTTGCACAGGCCGGGTTGAATCATTCATACTGGCCGCACGCCGCAAGGCACTGGTGTTTATCTCAAAATGTGTGTGAACCACCTTCTGGTTCCAGAACACCGTGGAATCTTAGGTTCGAAGAAGAGTTCAAAGGTCAGTTCTTGCCGTTCGGATGTCGAATTGACTACTGGATTGGTCCAAGACAGAAACCGAAGAAGGACTTGAAGTTTGATCCCACGTCCAATCCGGGAGTGTTTGTTGGATATGTCATCCACCCCGGCTTTCTATGGAGAGGTGACTACCTTGTAGCATCGTTGAAAGAGCTGAATGAAACGGACTTTGATGATGTTGTGAAGTTGCATCGTGTTTTCAAAATCACGAGGCCCGACGGAAACTTCGTTTTCCCGATGCAGGACCGATACAAGTCCCTTCGTGAGGGTAAGATTTCTTCAGATCAGTCTGGTCCCACCATTCAGGATGCCCCTCTCCTAGAAGCGGGACAAGATCCGGAGGCTGTTGCCGACGTGGAAGATGAGACGCTTCTAGACGAACCGGCTCCATCCAAGGTGGAAACAATCAAAACTGTTGATCACAAAACTGGTGGGTTCGTTGAAATCCCGAAAGAAGGATCCTCATTTTCAGAGGCGGGAGGCTTTCTGGTGAGGAAGTACAAAGGGACTAACCGACCACCCACTATATCCTCTTTCGTTTGGCAATCTATGTCTCAGAAGCAGCGTAGAGAGGCTAAGCAGAAGTACGAGAAGGATAAACTGATCGAGACATTGCCGAAAACGGCTGATCGACCAGCATCGAGCAAGGAGCGCAAGGCGGCCGCCGCCGAAGCCAAGGAGCAGCGCAGATCGGAAGGTCTTGCCGGTCTGTCAGTTAAGCAATTGACCGAACTGATCATGTTTTCGGGAGAGGACCCGGCACCCGCCATGCCGACGGTAAAGGGACTGTCGCAGGCGCACCGTCACAAGCTAGGTTTCCATGAACACATGTATGCTGCAGTGGCTAGGCCGGTCAATGCCGCCGAGATTCGCGTAAATCCCGATGCTCAAAAGTCCCTCGATGTCGAGTGGGAAAAGCTCAGTGTGAAGAAAGCATGGGATCTCGAAGGTATTCGGGAATGGGACCACGTGTCGTCCGAGGCAAAGAAAACTGGTGAAAAAGCTCATGTTGGACGCGTTTTTGAAATTTGCGTTGAAAAGGGTAGTGAACTGCCCAAAGGCCATAAGCTTAGGAAGTTTAAAGGGCGAACTGTTTTCCAGGGCAATGATGTCAAGGACGAAAATTCAGAGGCAGCACTCTTTGCAGAACTAGGTTCGAGTCCGGCGACGATGGAAGCCGGCAAAGTTGTTGATGCCTACGGTGCCCAGCCTGGTTACAAAACGGAGCAGGCTGATGGAAAGCAAGCATACACGCAATCACTAATGCGAGGTACCAAGACATGGGTGAGGCTCCCTAAAACCAGATGGCCGAAGTCGTGGATGGGAAAGTACAAGGACCCAGTTGTGCCGCTTAGGCTTGCACTATATGGGCATCCAGACTCCGGGGGGTTGTGGGAGATCGATTGCACCTACAGATTAGGCGTAGTAAATTTTGTTTTGCTATACCCAGACACGTGGCCTTCCCTGTTCTATCACCATGAACTTCAACTGTTGCTGATAGTTTACGTAGATGACTTTAAAATGTCAGGTCCGGAGAAAAACATGAAGGAGGGATGGAGGCTCATCTCAACCCAGATTGACATGGATGAGCCGGAACCCATAGGTAGGTACTTGGGTTGCAAGCACATGGTGCGCCCAGGGGAAACCCTTAGCGTAACCGACCATCCGTTCGCTGATGTCTTTCAACATTCTTTGCCCGACCCCGCAGCGAAGAATGCAACACCTGCCCGGCGGACCCAAGATCACTGGGAATATATGCCGGAGCACGGTGTCCTGGCCTGCCATCACATTCAACCAAGGTGTAAGCTCATGAGATTGAATGACGAGGTCACCTCAGAGCTCGGCCTTACGGGTAAGAGGTACACTGAGTACCGGGGTTGCACCCCGGAAGGGGATGCCGGAGAGTTGTGGGATGATGTCACGAATCCCAAAGTGTCGCTGCCGCACCTGTGGCAGGGAACCTCATATTTCTTCGACACCTCCGTAGGTGATGCCATGAATGCCCTAGCGGCCGCCAAGAAATCAAGAAGCAAATCTCAGGCGAAGTCTGAGGCCCGAGCGCAAGGTTTCTTCTACCTTGATCAGCTGGAGAAGGACCAACCAGCCATGCGTGAACCGGTGACCGTGGTTGAATATGACATGTGTTCTTTCCTTGAAAGCTGTGTTGAGAGGTATGTTGACCTTGCGGGGGGCAATGCCAAAACAATCAAGAAGGTTCCGACGCCATTTCATGATGACAAAATTGCTCGACCCGTTGAAAATGAGCAGGAAATCAAAAGTCATTTTCCTTCTATTCGGGGTTGTGAAACGCAACCGGGGTTGAAGGAAAGGCTTGCTTAATCTGAAAGCAACCGCTGCAAATTTGGTCTATTTCAATGTCTCTCTCTTTGTCTCTCTTTGCGCGTGCGAGTGTCTGTGTGTGTGTGTGTTTGTCTGTGTGTGTGTGTTGTGTGTGTGATGCGTGTCTGCGCGTGTCTTTTTGTCTGTGGGGCGTGTGTGTGTGTGTGTGTGTTGCGCGTGTGTGTGTGTGGGCGTGGGTGGGTGTGCGTGTGCGCGCGTGTGTGTATATGTATATATATTTGTATTATATATATCTATATCTATATATATATACATATGTGTGTGTCTGTGTGTGTTTGTGCTCGCGCCTGCGTGCGTGCGTGCGTGCGTGTGTGTTCGTGTGTGCGAGCGTGCGTGCGTGTGCGTGCGTGCGTGGGAGTGCGTGCGTGCGTGCGTGCGTACGTGCGTGCGTGCGTGCGTGCGCGCGCGGGCGTGTGTGTGTGTGTGTGGCGCGTGTGCGTGCGTGCGCGCGTATGTCCGTGTGTGTTTGTCTGTGCTTTTGATGGGAAGGCGAGCCTTTGAGCGCCGCCGTGTTGTTTTGGTGCAGAGTGTCTGATCGCTGCAAGCTTGTTCAAGGAACACGGAAGTTTCAGGAACATGGAAGCACGGGCACTAGGTTGGCGCGCGCGTGTCTTTTTGTGCTCCTTTTGAACAGCGACCTTGCTAAAGTATGGGGGGCAACTTTTCATGCGTGGGCATTGCACTAGATGAGATTGGGTCACTTGCTCCTGTGAAGAGGCCAGGCGCGCTCCTCGCAGCACCCTGGCTGACACAACTGGCTAGATAGTCAACTGCAATGGTTTTCAGAAAGCTGGACTCTGTTTCAGCCTTGTCAGAGTCCTGGCCCCAGCTTGTGTGTTTTCCTGTTTTGCTGCGCGTGGCGCTCTGCTTGACCGGCTCTTGCCCAGTGCCGCGACAGCGCAAGAAGAAGTGGATCTAGCCAGTCCTGCAGCTGGCCAGGTGTTGATCTCAATTTCTGCTTGCGATTGGTTTGTCATGAGGCAGCAGTGTTTGTTTGGCGGGGTATGGCTGTTCCCTCAGGTTAGCATGCTTTCTGAAGAGATTGACCGTTTGCCAAAGTACGGCGCTGCGATTGGGTGGCGCCTGGCTGCCTTCCAGCCTGTCTGGCGTGTTCCTCCAGATGTTGGGCCGTTGAATATGCGATTGGACGCCTAGTGAGCCAAGTGTTATTTGGTTTGTTTCGATTTTTGTTTTGTTGCGTCGCGTCGCCGTACGGCAGGGGTTTGCAAACCAAGGTTCCAGAGAAAAAGGCCAAAGCCAAAGCCAAGACATCTAGGTTGATGGAGAAACCTTTTACCATGAACACATTTGGCACCATTCGTGCAAGGCTCAGATCTTCAGGGTGAGACGGGCGTGGGCGTGAGCAGGTTGTGCTCATTTTTCGCGAGGTTGTTTCTCATCAACAACAAGGGCGAACACATCTTACTTGAGCATGAGGGGCAAGCAGGCTGGCTGCTTGCAATTGTCGCAGCTTGTATGTGTTAGGGTTTGGGATGTCCGTGCCAGGACCTAGCGACCCAGATCTTTTTTTGGGACGCATATAAAAGCAGTTGCCGGCTTACCAAGCAGCCTCGTGGCAAATTCGTGGACCCCCTCGTCGGGGAGTTTTTCACGGGTTACTTGCCTGTGAGGTTGAAGTAGTTGCAGACTGTTGCGAAAGGTGTGCTGCGTGAGTGTTCTGCTTTGCTCAGGGCTCCCCAGTGGCTGGACACAGGCAACGCCGGGCAGCGTAGACCCGAACCATTTCAAGACTTTGTTCCCTTGGCTTGCGACTGGTGCGGGGAGGCACGACGCTTGGTGTTGCCTTGGCCAGTTGTTCAGTGTTGTTGAGATGTCACGCTTGCCGTAGCTCAGGAAAAGCTTCCAGTGATATCGTTATTTTCGGGGGTTCTTGGACTTGAGCTTGGGCTCTCTGAGCCGTGGCCACAGATTGCTTTGTCCCATGTGTCATTGCGCTTGTGAGCTTTCAGGCTGGTTCAACCCATTTGCTATGCGGGGGCCCCAGCGTTTGCCTTCTTTTTGGTTTCTGCCTTGAGTGTTCAGGTGGAGCAAAGCGAATTCTGCCAGTCGGTCATCCGGAGCCGCATTGTGGATGGCTTCGCCCACAACGCTCCAATCTTCGCGGACATCGCTCAATTTTCCCCTCGCCAGCACCTGACAGGGGGGCCCCCTGCTGGAGTCATTGGTGGTTTTCCTTGTCAAGTAGCTTGGAAGCTTCAGTTGGCACAAACCGCCGCTTGTTGCAAGGTGTGTGGCATTAGCCAAGGGGGTGTGCCGAGCTGGCCGCATGGCGGGGCTCGAAGACTGCCGCACAGGGTTGATCACAGAAGTCTTCAGAGTCCTTGACGAGTCAGCTGCGCCCCCCAACAGCGTTCATGTGCTGACAAGTGAGCCACCCCCCCATCAACTTCCCCGCTCTGCTCAGGTTTTTCTGTTTGCTGGAGAACGTTTCGCACCTGCTCAGCTCCAAGATGCGACCACTGTTCAACTACATCATCAAGGACTTGCAAAGCCTCGCGCGTGTTTGCTCGCTGAAAAAGACTGCAGGAGTTCCACTCTCGCCGCATGAAGGTGTCCTGGGCCACAACCACCGGCAAAATGGTAGGGGTGCATGCCGCCGGCTCAGCAGCAGGCAACTTGTCAGCTGGTGTTGGCAGCAGTTTCTTGTTCAGGTGTTTCGGGAGCGGGTGTTCATGCTGGCAATCAAGGAGGGCTGCAGTCACAAGGTCTGGCAGGCGCTCAAAGTTTAGGCTTGCACGCTACGTTTTCAATTGTCACCCAGGCTATGCCCCACAAGATGACTGCTGCTCACATGGACTTGCAGGCCAACGCTCCTTGGAACAAGTGTGGCCGAGTCAGTTTGACCAAGTGGCTCGCGGCCAAGCAATCTGACTTGGATGTCAAGCGATTGGCGTGCGTGGGCAACATTGTGATCCCGCGCTGTGCCCAGCTTGCCTTGCATGTCCTAGCTCATCAGGGCGAGGCTCAAATGTGAGGTCTGGGTTTGGTTGTGGCAAGCTGTTAGAATTTGATCCATTGTGAAGTGTTTGACCTCGTGCGCCAGACCTTGAAATTTGGGATCTAGTAGCTTTCTTTCGCATGCGTCACCCACAAGACGATCGTCACGCGTGCCGCCGGCAAGTTTTGAGACCGCGGTTTGTGTTGCAGTTGGCGTTGCAGATGCACGTGTCACGTGTCACTCTCCTTTTGAAAGTTTACTTTGCCTGTCGCAGAGTGGCTCTAGCGATTGACTAGAGCTCGGGCTTTGCCGCTTCGGCTGGCCATTTTTTATGAGGCTTGTGCAAAGCTGGTGGGGCGCCGCCTATTCCCGGTCGTGCCATGTAGACACAGGAAATAGCGGTTTTGCGGAGGATGTTGACACAGACGCAGACTCCAACCCTGAAGAGTTGGAGACGGTTTCCTTCAAAAAAAATCACGCCCAGGCAAGTCAATGCCCAACACATTGTCACACTGTGTCAAACATGCTGACCCGCAGGCGGCTGACTCTGCCCAACCAGCCAGCAGAGCCCAGGTTGGCGCGAGTGACTGCGACATGTTTCGCTCTCTCGCGAGGTTGTGTTGCTGGAGTTCGTGGAGAACCCCAGGAAGCTTGATTTCCAGGCGGTGTTTGCGGCATGCAGTGTTTGCGACGCGCCGTTTCTGTCTTCTTGTTGTTTCACAGCGACGCTCTGTTTTCAGGCAACGATGTCTTTGGGCGCTTTGTCATTGCCAGGCACCCGCGCGTTTTGAGATTGTCTGTTTTCTTCAAGTAGCGCGCGGCCAGGGGCAACAGCTACGTCTTTGAAAAGGCAGCGTCCTGCAGAAGGTGGGGTCGGTTTCAGCGCTACGATAGAAAACCTGTTTTCTGTCGCAGGAGCACGCGCTCCATCCAGACCTTCGCGGCCCCGAAAGGAATGAGCCTGCGACCCAAAGGTCGTGTAATTCAGCATTGCCTTGCGTTCTTAGACGCGGTGCGGGAAACAGTACGCTCTTGATTCCTGCTGTTGAGCTAGTTGCAAGTCTTTCAGATGTCGAGAGTTGATGTGTCACGTGTGTCTTTTGCTTGTGTCAGCGCCCGGTTGAGCACGCAACGCGTGAGGTGCAACGTTGACGCTTTAGCAGTCTTTAGCGCAGCAATGTAGCCTTCCTGACTTTCTTTTGGCGTGTTATTTCAAGCGCTTGCCGGGTTCAGTTTGATTGTTAAGGTTATTTTCAATCGACGCCCGATAAACCCATCCTTGAGCAAAACTAAAAAATGCGTCCCAGACAAAGTTCGACTTGCAGAAACACTGCTATGTTTGGAGGAAAATAAGCTAAGTGGCAAACTCAGGAAATTCTGGATTTTTATCAAGTAGCCTTGTCACAGCAGTTGCAGTTCAGTCTTTTAGGTGATTTGCCTAGGAGACAGGAGCGTGTAGTTGCGCGCCGTATCAAACTTAGATTGTTTCATTTTTGGGTTGTAGTTTGGCGCTGCGTACCTTCCCAGCCACGAGCTTCTACTTTCAGTAGGTACAGGTAGGGCGCTAGGCTGGCCCACGCAACTTAAGAAAGTGCTACGATAATCGCCAAGTGTGCGTGCGTCGATATGGTAATCCGCCGCCAGCAGAGAACAACATCTTAAGGGCTTTTTTCTGTACGACAGATTTTTCATCGCTAAAACAGGAGGTGCCCGCAGCGGTCAGCCATGCTCGCTAAATCAAGTAGAAAGTTGACCGTAGTCGGCGGTGCTTGGCCCAAGACTTACCTTCGTGTTTGGCGCAAGTAAGTGTAGGTTGCCCAAGTGTTGGCAAAGTTCTCCTGCGGATCCGTCAATCTCTATGATGGAAAGAAACTTTGGTGCTGAATTTGGTTTTGGAGACTCGTGCGGTGTTCTTCGTGTCATTTCAACAGCGAAGTGTTAAAAGGAAAAGCCGGGTAGGATTTCTTCTGGGCGATGTTACACTGGATGAAAAGCTGCTTTTTGACTTACTTGGAAGCAGCTGTGATCTACGTAGCAGCCTAAACTACGGCAGCTTGAAAATAACCAAAGCAGCTTTCTCCGCCCCACCAGCGAGAAAAACACACACGCTAGTTTCAAGAACAACGGGCTGGTTGAGCAAGCGCGCGTGACCTCTGTTAGCAAAAGCTTCGCGTAGGGCCAAGCGTCTCGCAGTGTGGGGTTCAGTTCAAAAGACAAGAAAGACGAGCAAGCCATGGCCATGAGCGCCTTCGTGCTGTCACGCCCAGTTTGGCGGCTTGGCAGTTAACAATGATCTCAGTGACTGCCGCAGCTTGCGTGTTGATCAGTGGCGCCTGAAAGTGGATTCATTGACAGCGCTGTTGGCAACTCAGGTCAAGGAGTTCTGTGTCCACTCAACCAATTTCGTTCTGCTACCTTTGGAAGGCGGCTTCTGTTTGTTCACGAGGCTTGTTGACTCAACCTTTTCGGTCACTCATTGAGTTCAGTATCCTACTGCCCACAAACTCAAACCGTTTATTTTTGTCCCCTTCCATTACCGGCGACTCCGCGCATCCTATGTTTCAAGTCTTTATGCCTGTGTCGGGATTGAAGTTGTTGTTCGTATTGGCTGCCAGCCACTGCGGGTCTTGCAAAACCGTCCAAAGTTGCGCTATAGTGTTCTGGAAAAAATCCTCACGACAGGAATCTTTGCTCAGGTTGCCCAACATGCGTTAGCTCCGCCGATTCCCAACTTTGTTAAGAGCCTGGGTCTGGGCAACTCTTCTTTCATTTTCAATCTGAGGCACTGGGTTGGAGTCGTCAGCAGCTGATGGACAACCAGGCCAACTTCAGCACGACGCATGATCCAGCCCGTCCTGCAGCTGTCTGATGAGGAGGAAGCAAAGCCGCCGCCTGCCCAGTCAGACAACAATGCAGTTGTCAACCAGCCCGTGGGTCGCCCTGCTCGTGTGAGCCCTCCAAGACCGAAGGGAGTGCGCAGCAAACAACAACTCAGAGCCCAGCTTGTCCGCACTCTGCAAAGTCGTTGCTTCTGCGCTAACACCCAACGGAAGTCGCCTATTAAGAAGAACTGCTTCGCCAGCTTTCAGGGACAAGTTGAGGATCTGCTACAACTGCGATTGAAGTTACGAAGTTTGCACAAATTGGATGCAGACAAGCAGGCGTGGGTAAGAACCAAAGCTAGCTGTTCGCCTGACCTCAAGTTTAATCTTTTTGCGCAGTTGTTTTTGGGCTCGAATTGGCTGATGTTCACGTCACCCAGTGTGACCAGGTGGCAGATTTGCTTCGAAGCTCCATTCAGGCAGGGAAAGTCAGGCACGGTCAGCGGGTTCTTGGGAAGCCGGTTTGCCCGACTGCTTTTCAGCGGCTACTTGGGATTGGCTCCGGCAGATTCTTCAGGCTGAAGCACTCAGTCAGCAAGGGCGAGCCTCCTGCTGTTGACGGCCGTTTCGTGTCGCAAAAGCACGCGCGCTGCAAAGGAAAGAAACACATGGCGAGAAGAGCGTTGGTCCACGAGTTTTTGGAAGAGATTCGCCACACGCTTGCTGAGCCCATGCCTGAGACTGCCAGTTACAAGCGCCCTACTGGTTCTGCCTCTGCCAGCGCAAAGGCAGAGGCGGAGGCGGGGCCAAGCGACGCTGCTCAGCTTGGTTTCCGGCGGCTTCGCGGGCGCCGCCCGCGGCTTGTTTCAAAGGAGGCGCGGAAGCACGACAAGTCAAGTATGAGGTTGCTTCCCCCGGGAACGTTCTCTGACTATCTTGCGCTGTTCCACGAGAAGCACACTTCTGACGGAGTAAAGGTTTCCTTGAAGCTGTTTATTTCCGTGCCGGCCTTAGCCCCTGCAATGTTTGCGCGAACTTATCACGCGTGGACTTGTTTCCCACCTGGGAGTTTTTCTATCATTCCCTTTGCGTCCCCTGCGCCGCGATTGTCGCAAGCTAACTCCGTCAACGCTGCTGTTTTTGTGTCGAGCGCGGGGTGTTGAGCTGATTCTAGCAGGGCTAGTTGCCGCAGTTACAAAGCTTAGTAACACGCTTGTTGTGTGGGATTGGAGGGCGCCAGGGTTGCTCTCAAGGTTTGGGCTGACTCCTTCGCGGACCTGCTGGCCATCCGACAGCAGTCCCAGCACGCCACATGTGCTTCCTGCATCCGTCACAAGATGTTGCTGAGAAAACTATGCGGTGACAAGCACGGGCGTGAGGCGCAGATGCAGCAGTATGTGCAGCACCTTCGTCGACAATACGCTGACAGGGCGGTGTATTGGTCCTCGCGCGCTGTGTCGCGATTGAAGACGCTGTCAAGCGGCCTTCAAACAATTTGCATGGTGGTTGACGCCATGGACCACTCCAAGTATCGATACCCGAGATCAATTGTGTTTTCATCAAAAGAGTTTTCGGGCTTCATCCGTCCCGCCATGGACATGCATTGTTGCATCATCCACGGGCACGACGTGGTCCTGGCCCTGAGCGAGCCCTTTTTGCCAAAAGATTCAAACTGGTGCAGCGATTTGGTGTCCCACTGTCTCCACCGATTGTCAGAGCACACTGATTTGAGGTGTTGCGAGCTCATACTCCAATGTGATAATACGACTCGAGAGTGTAAAAATAACACTCTTATGAGGCTGTTGTCAGCTGCGGTTGGCTCCCATCGGCTGCGTCGGGCCGAGTTGAGATGCCTTCAGTCCGGGCATTCTCATGAAGATGTGGATCAAGTTTTTTCTTATTTGGCATCCTTTCTTGAGGCGCACAAGGAGCTACACACACCTGCAGATTTCAAACAGCTGTTGGAGACCTGGCTCAGCAACCCAGAAGTTCGGCCCAACGAGCCACGACGCGTGGTTCATTTGGTTGGCGCTGTCCGGAACTGGAGCCTTGTTTAGATAAGGAACCTTTTCGGGGTGAGTTTTGTTTTGTTTTTTTTGCTGGTGGTTCGTGAGGTTTCCTTGCACGGGCGCTAGGCGAGACCATTTGCACATCGGCTGCTGTGGCAACAACTTGGTGGGCGTTGGGGGGCCGGGTGCGCCGCACACGTTTGCCTTTGACAGGGCCGCCGACTTGCCAGGCCAGGGCAGCAAGTGTTTGCGTGCTTGTGTTGCCCTTTTTCGGCCCTGACGCCATAGGCATTTTGCGGAACACCGTCAAGACATCCTTTTGGGATCGCATGGGGGTGCCGCCTGATTCTTCCGATGTGGTTCTTAGGACAGTGATGCTTCCGAAAGGTGTTCGGGTTCCAACAAACGCAGCACGCAGCGCCTCGTGCCCTGTCTTCAGGACAAAGCAGTGGATGTCGGACGAGTCCTTCCGAGACCCAATCTTGTATTTGCCAGCTGCGGTGTTAAGGGAGATGGCTGCTACGGGCGCTGTGCCTGGAGGCCTGGCAAAAATTCTAAGTAGCGCGCTTGTGTGACAGTTTGCGCCAGTTTTGGGGGAAGACCGAGAGCGCGATGAGAAAGCCTGCGACAACTGGCTGAAGTACGCTGGCCTCATGAGACACTTAGAGTATTATTCGGGGCGGGAAGTAGTTCGCGTTTTGATGTTCCTTACGCGCGTCTCAGGACAAGACCCTTTCAACATGCACGCGGCGGCTTGCCACCTAGAACGCTTGGCTCGCGGCGCTGTGGAAAGAAGCCTTCCTCTTGCAGTTGGAAGGCCCGGGCCCCTGTGTTGTTTTCAATGCCTGCCCTTGCAATGGCAGGTTCTGCCCTGCCCCGGGCCCTGCTGTTGGCTTGGGCATTGTCGGCAGAGCTCCAGTCATTGGAGTGAACTTGGACCCAGCCACTTGGCTAAACATGTTGAGCCGCTTGCAGGGTAGTAGGGGCGCAGTTTTGCCGGTAGCCTTGTGCTCTGCAAGGTGCCTAACGCGTTACACGTGAGGGCGCAGAACTTAAAAAAGCAGGCGCTTGGCAAGTACCGCGCTTCAAATCGGAGCCATCACATCCACGTCGCAGCTGCGCGGCTTTGGGCAGAAGGGGTGCAGTGGCAAAGGGCGATTGATATCGTGACTGAAGCCTTTGACGCTGCAACCTACGAGGAAGAGTAGCGAGCGGTTGCATTTGAGATTTGAGCAAGGGTGTTTGGTGATGTGTTGAAGCCACCGCTGTGCATTGACTTTACGCATTTAGTGCTTTTGAGGGCTACTGTCAGCAAGGACGGTTGGGACTGCGTAGTGTAGGTGGCCCCCTTGCGTGCTCAATTGAATTCTGAATCACGCCCTTGCTCACAGACTCAACTCACCAGCCTAGCTTCTGCGTGTGGCCGGCAGCCTTCCCAAGCCAATGCTGTTGCTTTGCCACAAGCAGAAGTTTGATGCTTACAGGCAATTTTTCGGCGCAAGGCAAATGCCTTGGGAGCACAACTCTGTTGGTTCAGGGGTGTCTCCAGAGCCTGCCTAATGACATTGGCATTCAGCACTACTGGTATCCTCAAAATGAAAAAACGTGCAAATTTTGGTTTTGAAATGTTGTTTTTTACGGTTTTTTGGGATTCCAAGTCCAATGAGTGCCTGATGCCATTGTGATTAGGCAGTACCAGGGGTTGCCAACAAAACATAGTTCTTGTGCATTTTAGGGGTTTTTTAGGGCTTGAATTATGCCACAAGCATAGGGTTTTGTGCGGAAACTCCTTGCGTGGTAGGCTCAGAACATAGCAGGCGGCGCCACTTGCTAAAACTCAAAAAAAATAGGGTGCGGCATGGACACGTAGGGGGCGATAAAAAGTGGTGGCACAGATGGTTGCGAAATTTGTGCCTGGGAGGCAATGTACTTTTAAGAAACCAGCATGTGCAGAATCACGACGCTATCAGGCACAAAAAAAGGTTGCCCACGGCTTTGAGAGGAAAAATGCTTATTGCTTCGGACACTTCCGGCCTGTTATGTGTTGCGAAAGCGCAGAGCCGAGGATTCACTTGTTGCAAGACGTGTCAGACTGGCTGTGGATTTTTTAAGGGTAACTTCGCGTGCTTTGAACTTGCGGGGAATGCGCTTGTTGTGCCGAATGTTGTTTGTGTTCTGCACAAAAAAGTCCTAGGTTGTTGTGATTCTGCACAAACAAGCCCCTTGTTGTTGTGATTCTGCACAAAAAATCCCGTTGTTGTTTGTGTTCTGCACAAATTTGTTGTGGTGTTCTGATTATCATGAGCAAACAAGCCTTGTGGTGCTGTGACACCACAGAAACAATTTATGTTGTTCTGAGTCTGCAGCGCAAACAACCCTGTGTTGTTCTGATTCTGCGCAAGAAGGCCAGTGTTGTTCCGATTCTGCGCAAGCGAGCCCAATAATGTTGTTCTGATAAAGCGCAAAAAGGATCATGTTGTTCTGATCCTGCGCAAACAAGCCTTCTGATTATGATAATGTTGTCCCGAGTCTGCAACAACAATCTTGGTTTTCTTGGCCTTTCGAAAAAGGCAAGTTTTGTTTGGTTCGGCGCAGACAGGCCCTTGTTTAGGCAACAAGCCTTCTTCGGGCTGCGGGCAAGCAAGTTCTCGTGCTTTGTTTTTCCGCAAGAGCCAGGGTTTTGCGGGAGCGTGTGTGGTAGACTGTGGTTTGCCAGGGTTAGACAGTTGGACGCTGATTTTCACATGTCTTCCCACGTGCAGTTGCCCATTTAAGTGGGCAATGTTTGTCCGGGTGAGGTCAATTTAAGTGTCAAGTGGAGAGCTCCGCAACCTCTGTTTGATTGCGTTGTTGGGCTTGCAAGACATCGCGAAGCAGTCTGGAAAAGCTCAAGGCTGATTGACAAACGCGCGGTTTCTAGAGTTGCTTGGCGAAAAAACAGCGCGATCGATGTTGCCTGTTGTGTTGGGCATTTGCGGCTGTGCTGAGTGTTGGCCGGGGCACGCCTTGCAACGCGTGCCAGGCGCTGAGCAGGCAAACCTCGCGCTTGCCTCAAATTAAGGTTCAAACTGTAGAATTTGGAGCTCGCTCGCTGCGGAAACTTGCGGGCTGCGCATTGGTTCCTAGAAGACATTTGCCAGTGAATCGCGCCAATGCCTGCAGTGATTGCGCATCAACTCGCACGACTTCATGGCTCTCATGTTAGCAATCGCATCCTCCTGTTGTGGGTGTCGGTCAAATGCCCGGCAAGCGGAAATCTCTTGGGGACAGCGCTAACAAGGAAAAGGCCGCCAAAAAGTCGCAAGACTTACTGGCCTTGCCGCCGGGGACGGCCTCAGCTTCTCACGTGAAAGATTTCGAAAAATGGCTGTTCCTTGGTTGCAGCTAGCTTGAAATCCGTGTGACGCAAGCAAGACTGGTCTCGCAGGAAGGAGAAGTTGGACTCGCACAAGTCCATTGATGCGTACTTCACGCATATCTTCAGCTCCAAGGAGAAGGGGCCGGCAGTTGGGGTTCAGGTTGTTTTGTGAAAGTGCAATTGCGCAGGAGGCTCTACTCACCTTCTCGCAATGGGTGGACGCTGAGTTTCCCGCAAGGTCTGACTTGTCCAAGCCTGAGGCCCCGGGAAGAAGGAGCCTCTTCCCGCTCTTTTCTGGGCGAGGGCATGAGAGTCGCCCAATAGCCACGCTTCCGAGCAAGGTCCTACGCTGTGCCCTCATCTCTTCAAAGCCACGGCGGCATCCTTCTGCGGCCTTGGCAGTTGCCGCATTCACCAGAGTGTGGCCTGAAAGGTTTGCTTGAACCAGTCCTTTGCCTGCACCGAATCGGAGCCGAAAAACACGGACACGACAGCTACTAATGTCGCAACGATTTGAGGACATTCACCTGCAACTCTGCCAGCTAATATTGGTCCAGGGGCGGCTTGGCTGCATTTTTTTACCACCAACCAACCGAGACGATGCGCGCGTGAGGTTCTTGACGGATGCAGATGTGGCAGGGGTGGAAAAGCTGGCTGTGTCCTCGATGCGGCCTGACTTGGGTTGCAAGCCTCCTTTTGACATTGCGGCCAGTGAGATCGACCCCGTGTGCCACAGCCTTCTTGGCGCCCAGTCCGTTTTCATGGTGAAGGGGTGGTCTCGCTCGGTGTGTTTGGCGACAATTTTGCTATGCGGCTTTGAGTCCCAAGACTTCGCGAAGGCCAGTCTGCTTGGCGGCGGTTGTCACAAATTGGGACAAAAGCGGGTCTGCAAGCGATTGAACCAAGTCGGTTGAAGGCCCTGCCCCAGCACGTGAGACAGAAGCTTGGCTGATTCAGTCTTTCACGGCGGTGTAGTTGATGCCTCGCCAAGCCAAGACCTGTGACAAACCTTTGTCAATGAAGAATTTCCCTCTCGCAATTTGTTGCTGTTACTGTTTTTTGTCACCCTCCCTTTCTGCTAGAATCGCCAGTGACCCACAACCCCAGCTCCACCCAGCATCACCAGCGCTTGAGTTTGCCTGTCATCGCCAGCAGCTATTCAGCGACTAAACAGCGACTGAATAGCTTGGAATTTTAGGGGGGGGTGGGGCAAACCCGAGTTCTAGGGTTTGGGGGGGGGGGGGTAAAATCCTTGGCTGAACTTTGGGGGCTGCAAACCCTTAGTTGAGTGCGGGCAAACCCCAGTTTGGGGGGGCCAAACCCCAGTTTGGGGGGGCCAAACCCCAGTTTGGGGGGGCCAAACCCCAGTTTGGGGGGGCCAAACCCCAGTTTGGGGGGGGCAAGCCATTTTTACAGTTGAGCGCACCCAAACCGCCCGCGAGCGTCACAGTTTGTGTTTGTGGGTATTGTCTGTTGTGCAAACCAGCATCATCAATTTGCAGACCAGCCGCGGTTCCCTGGCACGCCCCCTCCGATTTTTTGTTGAAAGAGGTTTGAGAGGGTTGAGAGTTCTCAGGAGCTTTGCGACTGTGCACGCGACGGTTGCTGTTGTGGCGGGGGTGGACGACCCGTCCATGCTGGTCCAGCAGAACAGGGGCCGCTCTTACCATGGTTTCAAACAATGTGACGCACGCTGGCTCTTATGTTTCGCAAACACGCGTCTGCTGAGGAATCACACTTGGGTCCTCCATCCGACGGAGGCCCAACGCCTTCAACTTGCTTCACCAGATTCGCCTGTTGTCGAAGATGGGCAAGCAGGAGGACAGCCTGGACTCCTTCAACTCCGCAGCTCAGGTGGCGCAGGCGTACCAGATAGGGCGCGCTGAGTCGGCTGCGGCGTTGAATTTGCACCGCAACATCAATGCAGAATCGGTTCAGGAATTGTCCAGCTTAGTGAAGATGCTTGACGAATCAATGCTGACGCGCTCGGTTTGTTCTTTTTCTTCCTTGCACGCCCCCTTGTTGCGGGTGCATCGGTTTTTCGTTTGCTTTCCACATCGGTTTCTTCCACCTAAGGATTTGGGGGATGGGCAAGTTTATGACGCATGAGCCCATAGCGGCGGGTGCCTTCAACCATGACTGGTGCTCAGCTGGGCCTCTTCTCTCCAGCTGGTCGACGGAGCTCACCAACACGCCCCAGATTGTCCACCTCACACTACAACGGTTAGGTGGGGATTTTGCCGCCCTTCACCCAAAGATGAGAAAACCTTTCGGTTTGAAGGAGGTTGCGCCTGAGCAAGGAACTAATGGCGGTTTGAACTTCTTGGAAAGCCCTACGTCACTTCAGCCGCATTATTTTTAGGCTTCCTTGCAGCAGTGCCAAGGAAGCCTGTCAGCGGAATTGCGCAGCCTACCTTGCAGCCTTCAAGTCCTTCTCAAACAAGTACCCAGGACAGTTTGTCAAAGCTGAGGATGCAGCCCTTCGAAGCGCGCTGCTTGTTCCCGTATTGGTTTGTTCCTCTTGCGCACTGCTCCTCCTGTCAAACAGTGCTTCATGCTTCAGGTTCATGATGAAGCACGCCGACGCTGAGCTCACGGCAATGTTGGAGGAAACGGTCCCGCCAGTGGATCTGAGCCGCATTGGCAGCTTTCGGGCCGTGATCCAGAAGTATCAGAAACAGGCCAGGGGTGTTTATTTTTTTACGACCCTCAAGCCAGTGGCTTTCTGAGGCGGAGGATGAGAAGGTTCAAGCTGCGGAGCAGAGCCGCGTCTCAAATGACGCAGGGTTGCAGCGCGAACCCAAGTTTGCCCCCAACCAGGCTGGCCCAGCAGTGGGCAAGCGCTACTTTCCAGCAAGCCGAAGCCAAAATGAAAGCCGACCTCGAGCAAATGCAGCTGTACCTCACGGCGTCGCAGGAAAACGCAAACCGGCAGGCGCCTATGTGGTTGGCGTTGGGTGCGTGGTTGAGCGTGTTTTGTCTGATCTTGTTTTGTGGTTGCGTCAGGGCGCTATGGACATGAAGTATTTGGCGACAAGATACGCCAAAGGCAAAGAAGCAGTTGCGGGCTTCATGAACAAGAACCACAGATACACGCAGATCAACTCTGGGCTTGGAGAGGCGCAAGCAGAGCTCTTGCGATGGCAGAACGAGGATGGTCAGGGCGGCGGCTCGCAGCCGTCTCTTGGCGCATCTTGTTGTTGCGTGTTTCTTGCCCTTGCTTTCTTGCCCTTGCTTTCTTGTCCTTGCTTTCTTGCCCTTGCTTTCTTGCCCTTGCTTTCTTGCCCTCTTTTTCTTCCCCTTGTTGTAGCTTTCTCCGATAGTTCCAGCCTAAGGTTTACCATCGCTATTATGGATTGCTCGCTCTGGCCTTCACGTGCCTCCGCCGCATTGAATGGCAAGATTGGGTCAGACCATTGCATGGGATTGACAATAGGCGCGCCCCCGAGTGTGCAGGCGCTCTTCTGATTGACGAGGCTGTGGAGTTGGGGAAATCCATCAGCAGCAACAACAAGAACGCCGTCCTGTTTGCCTTGCTGCCGCTGCCGCACGCGTCGACGGACAAGTTGACAGTGATCAAGAACAGACGGGCTTTGGAAGACAAGCTGTTGTCGCAGCTTGGCCACGGTCAATGAAACACAGTTGCGCAACTTGTAATTTCAATTTGCGCCCCCCAACCAAGAAGCATGGAGCTGAATGACATCGCCCTCAGCTTCAATGATTCGCACCATGGAGGGGACCGGCGCAAAAGGTCGCAAGCGTGCTACTCAGATGCATTGGCGCGCAGGTAGCGTTCTGCTGTGGTCGCTTTTGAGAGGCTTGGGCTGCGTCAGCTCAGTGCACAAGAACTTCGGCTTTGCCAAGTCAAAGGCCATGTTGGGGGCCATTGGGCCGGTTGCTCGGGCAAGGGTTATGGATTTGTGGAGCGACGATCCTGACCGACCAGCGTCGCCGCCGCAGAGGGTTGCTTGGTTAGATGATTTTGCGGTTTGTCATCGTTATTGTTTTTGCGGGCTGAGGCTTGCCAGAGAGGTGTGGAGGCTACACGGCAGATCTTGCAACATCTCATGGATGGCGCTGAGATTCCGGCAGATGCAGTTGTGTATGTTGTGGACATGATGCCCTCAAGGCTTGCCTTTAAATTGCTTAAACCATAGACTGACAAGTTGCGGTGTTTGTGTTAGGCCTTTGCGCCTGGTAGGTACAACGAGTGGGGCCGAGCGTGCTGGGACCTTCAAAAGAAGAGGATTGACAGTGGCCGCGGCTACGATTGGCGATTTGCTGCGTACGCGCTGCCTGACGATTGCGACGTTGGCGCATGCCGGGCGTGGGTGGCTGGCTGCATGAACACGGCATTGCGCTTAGTTTTCAGGTGCTGCCCATTGCCCCCTGCCTGTTGACGCGGATTGGGTCTTAGGAATGGTGGGACTCAAGCGAAGAAGCAGGCCCCAACACGCGCCCCAGAGCTCCTTTCAACCAGCAAGCGCCCAGCCTTGCGGTCCTTGTCTTGGAAGGCGAAAAGTTGAAGCGCTTTGGCTGCGACGAGTGGTCTTTTGCTGCTTGCGATTTCTCTAGCTGACCAACTCACTTTTGTCAGGTTTCCGCCTGAAGCCCTATCTGGTCTCGGCCCGCAAGCAGACAAGCTTGCAGATCAGGTGAAGGCTTTCAACGACAAGCACAACGTTGGTTTGGTGGCCATGGGCGGCGCAGCCGCGGCAGATGCAGCCACAACTTCATCCTTGGCCTTGTCAGCGCCAGCCATCCGAACAGGTGCCCGGCCTATTTTCACCGCTCCTAACATTCCACTTGACGTGGGGGACACTGTTGCCCCATTGGCAACAATGCCAACCTCAGACTTCCGCGCAAATCACGAGTGACCTGACTGAATTTGAAAGTGCAGTGCGCGTAGCAAACAAACGTGTCTTTGCTCAGAGAGTTTCATTCCAAGGCCCAAGTGGGAATGCCAAGCTGCTTTCAATCAGAGCGCCACGCTGGCTGTGCTGTCAGACTTTTCCATTTGGCTACTGAACAAGGGCGACAGCGAGCTAGACATCAGTGCGTGTGAGCTGTTCGGATTCAATGTGGGGAGTTTTGCTGAGAAAGCCGCAGGCCCGCAGCTTGTTTCCCTTCTCCGGCGTGTTTTATTGCCCCTGCCAGGCACGTGCCGGGGTGGCCTTGACAATGCTCTCCCGTGGATGTGTGAAACAGACCACGGGCTCATGGTGCAAGTGGCTGACACGAAGAAGCCCATTTGTTTCGCAAACTTGGCTTGCCAAGCGGCCAGCAGCCAAGGGTTGACAGAACTATCCATGGTGGACCACGACGTTGCGCAAGTGACACAGGACTGACCCAGCTTCAACGCATCTAAGTCTCAATTTGGTTGGCTTTAAGACTGTGTCGCGTCAGGATGATGGATCGCCAGACCCGTTTCGCTACAAGATCTGCGCCAAATCAAAAACCAACGTGTTTCAGCCGAAGCCTTTGGGCGAGGGTGAGCTTCGCCCGACAATGCTGGGGGCCGCCTTTCTTGGCAACATGAAGAAGCTTTGGAACAGCCCAACGCGATGCAAGGTTTTGTGGGAGGTTTCCTGTTTGCAGTTGGATGACTTTATTTGGCCTTGAGTTTAAATGCCCCGTTTGCTGCTGCCAAGGTGCGCTTGGAGTCTGGGATGCCGGCAGTGGTTACCCCCCTCAAGCCCAAGATGTGGCTGACTGGTTGTTTGTCTGTGCCTGCAAGCTCAGCAGTCAGGGTGCTGTGAGTTCAGAAAATGTTGGCTCCTGTTGTGTTGCAATGTGAGCGCTGCTTGAAACATAGAGGTGGTTATCATAGTGGGCTCACAGCCGGAAACATTGTGTCAAGGACTTCCATTGGTTGGGGCGCACGCGTGTGGCTGTTTTGAACTTTGTAGCAAGCCGGCGCAAGAGAAAAGATCGCGCGACGCAACAGCTTGTACCGACACCTCTCCCTGCCTTGTTACCCGCCTCAGTTTCTATTCAGGCCGTCGCGTACCTAGGATTAACCCCGCCATGCCGTTGACGCAAGTCAATGAGCTGTCCGACGACGAGCCAAAAGGAGCCCCGGCGCCGCAGCAGAGCGCAAATATAGATGCGAAGCCAAAAGCAAAACCAAAGGCGAAGGGAAAATCAAAATCCGCACCAAAGCCAAAGCCCGCCCCGACAAGGTCAGGGGAGTCTAAGGTTTCTGAGCCACCGACCAACGTCGTGAAAAGACCCGCGGCCAGTGGCAGCGACCCCAACCCAAGCCCAATGAAGAAGCCAGCCTCCAGGGCGCCCGACTCCACTGCAAAGCCCCCGAAAGTGACCAAGTACATGTACCACAAGCAGGGCAAATGGGGGATAAAGGTTGACGGGCGTGAACAAATGACGGTCGGGCGCTTACTCTGCCTATCATCAGTGCAGGGCCCGATGTACGTGTTTGTCCTTTTTCCATGTAAGGTCAAGCCCGCTGAGGGCGTTTCTGAGGAGAAGCTTGAGGAGATTGCCGCCGCTGCCTTGGAGCAACTGCTCATTATGTCTTGCGCCTGCTGCCTGAACTGTGTGAGGAGGCCGCCAGGCAAGAGTTTACAAAAGGCAAGGACAAGCTGGTGGTTAAGGACCTGGTGGCTGCCTTTTTGCATATGGCCGCTCAATGGAACAATGTCAGGCAAGTTTTAGGTGTTTTTTCCCGATGATTATTCTATGTAACCCAGGCTGTGATGCTTCAAGCAGCCGCTGAAGTGCATGAAAAGAAATTCGCGAAAGCAGAAAAGAACAAGGCAAGTTCAAGCGACCCCGTCTTAGGTTCCGGCCAGGCTGCCAAAGGCAGCGGTGATGTTTGTGAGGGCTCTGAAGAGGAGGCCCATACTGATGATGCCGCCCTGGATGTTGATTAGGTCAAGTGGCGCAGTAGAGTAAGCTTGCAGACAGCTGCTTCGGTGAAAACAAAGTTGCGGGCGATTGCTTGTTCACCACATTTACTGCCTGTGTTTCCTTAGAGCCCCCTAGCCATGTTGGGTTTTTTGAGGAGAGCATCCCAGTCATAGTCATGAAAGACAGATTGCGTGCGGCCCACTGGTTTTAGGCGGTAGTGTCAATGGCAGCGTCTTGCTGTTGGGTTTGCTGTGACACTGTGACACTGCGGCGTTAATGTGAAAGCCCTCTACGGCTGCACATGTTCCAGGTTGCTTATTTTGGTTTCAGAAGCCCTTAACCACTGGTCTCAAGCAGACGGATGCTGGTGTAAGCGTGTGTTGCGGAAAAGGTTGGGGTTTAAAGCCAAAAAGCAGTTTACTAGAGTTTGGGGTGGGTTTGGGGGCGGGTTTGAGGATGTTTGGCTCAAATAAAACAGTTCCCGCTGCGGACCTGTGTTCAGGATGAGTACGGCTCTGCAAAGAAAGCCTCAAAACACGATTGCGTTGTCGACGTGCTGCCGCCCCCTGCATGTCTGAGCGCGGAAACTCAAGGTTGTGGCCCGGCCACCCCCAGCAAGCGGCGCAGCGTGACCAAAGCCGCAGCCCAGCTTCTGTTGCGCGTCTCAAGCCGCAACAATATCAATCTGGAGCGTTGCGCCCACTGCGCTCGCTTCCCGAAGTTGAGCGGCTGGATTGCCAATGTTTAAGACAGGGCGCAATGAATGAATCAACCCCGCGCAGCCGAACTAATTTTGGTCAGGGCGCGTAGCCAGAAAACTCAGAGTCACGATGCTTAAAATGCTTCAACCCCGGTTGCGTTTCACAACCCCGAATAGAAGGAAAAAGACTTTCAAGGGCGTTCTGGCACCCATAGCAACTAAAGTGCTAATGAAAATACTCTTTGCTGCGAGAATGGCCCGTTTCGATTTGCTAAGAGCAGTACAAGGCCTTGCATCAAGAGTAACAAAGTGGTCTGCCGACTGTGACAAGGCACTGCATAGACTTGTGTGCTATGTAAATACCACCAAAGATTTAAAAATGTCATGTTTCATTGGCGATCCAATCACTCAATGCCGATTGTGGATCTTTGCAGATGCAGACCACGCCGGTGAACATGACAGCAAGTCCACTAGTGGGTGCGTGTTGGCGCTCGTTGGCCCCAATACGTACTACCCATTGACTGCCTTTAGTAAGAAACAAACTTCAGTGTCGATGAGTTCCACTGAAAGTGAGGTCGTGGCAGCCAATGTCAGCCTTCGTGCAGTAGGACTTCCTTCTGCCGGTCTGTGGGCGTACCTTCAGAACGCGGGGGGAATAAGCACGAAGAGCCCGCCGGAAGGCAAGGTCGTAACCAAAGTCGATTCTGGGGACTACTGGATTTACGAACCACACAGATTCATGTTATCGAGAGTGCACAAACGCGTTAGGAATACATTGTTTGATCCCGAGTCCACTAAAGATTGCCCCGTTAATTGCAAAATGTTGGGTAGATCCAGAACTACCATCATGATTGACGAAGAAGCGGAGGTAGATCTCATGCAGGACGATTGGAAATTCCAACCCCATAGGCCTGTAAAGAGGTGGACGGGAAGAACTTTGTTTCGTGTATATGGGATGTTTGATGTCGACTACCAAATCGAGTCCACCGAGATCAGGGAAGCCGTCACTGATTGGGACTACGTGGGAGATGAGAGGATTGGCTCGGCTAGCATTTCACTGTTTGGACCCAAGTGCCTAAGAGGAGTGTTCGTCGAAGACAATCAATCGACCATTAGGATCCTGGAATCGGGCAAATCCCCTGCATTTCGTCACACGGACAAAACCCAAAGAGTGAATTTAGCTTGGTTGGCGGAACAATTCCGTAGGAAACACTACCAGTTGGTTCATGCAGACACGATCAGGCAGTCTGCCGACATCTGCACCAAACCTTTTACGAGTAGTGACAAATGGAAGAACGCCCTCAAGCTAATCAGTCATACCGATATCCATTCAGACACATCGAAAAAGCGCGGATCGTCCCCTAGGATGGACGGACGCACGGGGGAACCTGCTGCCGCGGCACCATGCCCAACTCCCAGATGCATCATTGAAGTGTGCTGTGGAGAGGACTCAAAGCTTGGTGACGTATGCAGATCCACTGCGGCTGGATGCCAGGTGTTCAGGTTCACCCTCAATAACGATTTCAATCAGAGTGAAAACCGAAAGATTGCAGTTGAGTTTGCGAAACAATTTCAACACATTCTGATCTGGGCCAGTCTGCCTTGCACGGGGGGTACACCTTGGAACTTTATCAACAACAAGATTCCCTCAGCTAGGAAGAAAGTTGCTCACCACAGGAAATTGTTCAATGCGTTGTGGAATTCCTTTGAGGCGTTCTTGGATGAAATGGGACATCTCAACCCTTCAATCGCCATTGAATGGCCCAAGGGATGCACATATTGGAAGCTTCCGAAGGTGAAGAGTATTCTTGACAGGCATGGACTTGACAAGTCTGACTTCGACGGATGTGCTGTTGGTATAGTGAACGCCGACGGAATCCCTCTTAAGAAGCCTTGGTCCGTTGCTACCAATGTTGGAATGCTGGGGAAAACCTTGTCTAAGTTCAAATGCCGGTGTGCTTCACCACATGCACAAGGTAGAGGCCAATCACTTAAGAACACCGAAAACTATACATTCAAACTTACTGATGCGATCCACGCAGCCTTTTCGATCTCAGTAGCCTCCCGAGTGATTCAATCAACTCCTGCGATAAGGATGTCGTCCCTCGCACCCTCCGTTGATATCCTGCTCAACGACGTGTTGGAGAAGGAGCTCGACATTCAGGGTACCATCTACAATTTGGTGGAATGGGACAAGCTGATGAAGCAATTCCAAACGCAGGCAGCGATTGCGACCATCCCGGAGCCGGACACGGTGACGCGGACTATCGCATCGCAGGAACAGGCACCGGGAGTGATGCTGGGGGGAACCCTAGCCGGGAGCAACTCAGAGATGGCATATTGGGACTTGATCCAGGTCCTAGGGCGCAACGCCCCTGCGGAGTTTCGCGCCGTGCCATGCCCCTCGGAAGAGGTGGTCGACATTTTGGTCATTGGAGACTCTTCCTGTGCCATGGTCGAAGAGCCGAACAACAAATACCCGACCAAGCACCATGTGGCGGAGCTGCTTCAGGCCGAACAGCTGAAGGGGGTCCGCAACATTTACCACGGCATGGATTGGGGTAAGGGGCTTGAGGCTATCTACAGCACCATGGAGGCCAAAGTGCGATTCATCGCCGAGGACAACTCCCAGAAGGGCATCAAACAGCTTCCCATTTCGGTTTACGTGTTATGGGGAGGAAACGATGTCTTCGGCAACTATGGTTTCGTGGGGTGCAGATGGATCCATGAGAAAAGGTTTAACCGAACGGAGGCGGGCCGGAAGGCCGCGTCAGAGTGGCCGACGATTCAGAAGACTCGCGTGTACGAGCAGCTCGACTTCTTCAAGGAGGCGGTTGGGCTCGGACGCATTCGAGACATTACCTTCGTCAGCAACCCGGACGCCGAGGACTATGCCCTCACGTCCGATTACAACGAGGCTATGAACGGCTGCCTTCGACACCTGGCCAACGGGGACATCGACGATGGGACCCGCATCAAGGCGATCGACTCGATCGACCCATCGGTTATGACATTGCTAGCTCACAGGTACGATGATGTGCACATGACATACAGCAATGCCAACCGGAAGGTTGTGTCGAAATTCCTTCACGCGGCTATCAACACGCAGCTGTTGGCCCAGCGTATCAGATACGCTCTCCCAGCCATTGGGAGGGTTGAGCCCTACGTGGCAGGTGAACCGGTCGACCCGGTGCTCTTTGGCTGGCCAACATGCTTGAAGCTGGCCAAAGCGCTCCACGAGTACGCGGCGATGGAAGAGAAGCCCGACTGGTCCCACGACCAGGAGGGCGACGAAATCGACGCCGATGTGGCCGCATGGATGAAGGTGGCGGAGGATGAGTCCTATAACGCCATAACCATCGACATGCGGGGGGCAAAGGTCGAGGAATCCGACATCGTGCTTGAAGCCGTCGACAAAGGTGAGGAAAACTCCGACGACGAGCTTGACCGAGTGGAACTCGCGATGTCCCACTACATCGACAGTACGGCGGAGAAACACGGCTTGTCCAAGATCCCCGACGACGAGGACAAAGACAAGTGGCTCTTGCTGGGCGATGACACCCATGACTTTGGATGGGATGCGACGAATCTGCCCCCAGGAGTGCACCGTGCTGCGCCGGAAGGCCAGTCGATTATCATCGCTGAAGGTGACTTGTTCGATCAGGAAACGGTGGTATCATTGGAGATGGTGTCAGAAGCTGATGATTCCGAGGCGGCAGGGATGAGTTCCATGATCACCGCGGAGTCGGTCACTTTTGAGTCCGTGACGGAGGGCACCAGCACATCCAAGCAACCGCCAACACCGCCGCCGTCAAGGCGCGGATCTGCTGCCAAGAACGCTGTGGGGGAACCCCAGTCGACTGGTTTCATTGAGATTGGAGACGAGTCGGACCCCACGGCTGCAGGCTCGACCGACAAGCCCCAGGTGAAGGCGATGCCGAGGATTGCAAAGGCCAAGGCGCCGCCAGGCAACGCCGAGGGGGAACCCCGGTCGAAAAAGCAGAAGGACCCCAAGCAAGAGAAGATCTTCTGGGAAGACTGGGCAAAGACCCGGAAGATCAATACCAACGTCCCGGCCGAGGAGCAGAGCGAGTGGCTTGAGGTCGAGGACATGGGGCACGTCCCAAAGGTCAACATGGACCGCGACTACCGACTGGTCGCGATTTCGAAGAAAATGTCCTATTTCCTCCGGGGAGGGGCATTCAAGGACGGCAAGCCCCACCCGCCGTTTCGCGGAGTTGACCTGTCGGTGGAATTCGATGCGCTGGTTAGGCATCTGAATGACCGGATTGCCAATGTCATGCCTTGGGAGGTGATGATCTGCATCCGGAACAATAACACCCGCAGATTCCGCGTGATGGTTGGGCCCCCTCCAATGGGGGAAGCATCCTGGAAAGGATTGCCGTATCAGGCTTTGCGAGTGAGGGCCGTGCAAGGACACCACAACGAGCTCACAAGGAAATACACTGAGCAGGCGATCCTGACAAGTTTGTATTCCTTCGACGAGGAGTTCACCGCGGCGAAATACCTTGACGGTCACTACCCGAGGGCTGTGCGGCATCCGGAACTTACTGACCTGTGGCGCCGAGGCTTTCCGGCAGTCCTTTACCACACCTGTGACCTCAGGTCGGCCGAGAGTATCCTCAAGTTCGGCCTGGTCCCGGGGGGCTATCCGAAGTCGACTGGCAGAGCCCACGTCTACTTCAACCCCACGCCACCCTGGGAGGCGCAGATGAGGAAGCTGGCAGGAACGCGAGCCGGAAGGCCCGTCACGATTGCTTTTGATACTGAGCTCATGATGCAGGACGGCATTCGACTCTTCACGAGCGATGAGGCGTTTATGTCTGCAGATTGGGTTGGGAATGCCTATATTATTTACGCTTTCCATACCCGCAAGAATGAGTTCCTCTATTTCAATCGTGCGTACCCTGAGCTTCGCAAAAGGTATCGCGAGGCGCTGACAACCGAGCTTGCGCCTGGGCCCCAGGACGTCAATCCAAACTTCTTCAGAAGTGAAAACACCCTGACTGCAGAGAAGGCCTGGAGGCATTGGAAGACCGTCGTTGAGGGGACGAGGAACGGCAAATTGCTTCCGGGTGCCGTGACCGAGATTGAGACGGTCGATGAGCTCGCTCCCCGGAAGGGGAAGTCGAATGAGAGACCTGCAGGCCCGACATATCAGGTTGCGCCTGCAACCCTTCGACGGGTGCCCGAGCTCTCCAGGGGAGAGAAAGGGCATGGTCGCGGCTGGAACAACCTCCGGAACCGCTACCAGAGTGAGCCACGTTGGGAGGACCTCCTCTTCACGACCATGATGAAGGTACCGGTCGTGAAATGCTGGAACAGGAGGTGCAACAACCAACAGATCGACGGCTACCTGTTGTGTCAGGAGTGCCGGTCAGACATGGTGTCTTGGACGGACGCACGCATCGCCACTGAGGTGGTGCGCCTCGAGCACACAGCATCCCTCCAGGGCATGGTTTTCTACCTGGAGGATTTGCAAGGCGGCGGAGGGAGGTGGATCCGTTCCAAGCATCACTTCAAGGAAGGCGAGAAGCGGGGAGGAATCTCCGTCGAAGCGTCACTCAGGAAGACGGCCAAAACGCACCTAACCAAGGCGTTGGGGATGGGGTGCGAGAAGGTATCTGACCGGCTCTCGGTCGATCCATTCTACGCATACAACTGCGCCACGCAAGGGCTAACCCCAGAGAGCCTTGACTTCCTTGGCCGGATTGCCCGAGCGGTTGTCGCTGACCCAGGCCGTACCAGGGAGGAACGCGAGCGAGGCGGATCACAGAACACCGGAACGAAGTTGGTGTTCATCCCCAGCCTCAACAAACGCGATCCCCATGAGTTGAACGTTTCCACGGAGGCTTTCATTGCACACCACGCGAGGTTTTACAGCATTATGCAGTTTGCGGTCATGTGTGCCTATCGCTTCATTCCGGGCAACCAGGTGCCGATTATCATCGGGCACAGCGGTTCATACGTCCCGGAAGGGAACGTCGAAAAGATTGTGGAGGTCATGGTCAGTTTCATTCGGGCCTCCTGGATCAAGTTCGACTCCCAGGGCACCATCAGCACCGGTGAACTCGAAATCCCGCGGTTTTCCTCCGGCCGGACGCGGACCTATCCTGTTGAGGCGAGGAACACCCAGTGGAGGGCGATCACCCGGTCCATTCGCCCCGAGCCCTACACCAAAGGAAAGGGCAAGGGCAAAGGCAAGAGCACGGGGCGTCAGGACTGGAGCTCTTGGTACGGGTGGTCCTCTGGATGGCATCAATGGCGTCAGGGCCCGTGGGGATGGTGAGCACCCGCATCAATTACAAAAGTTTGCTTATGTTGCGGTAACCATTTCAATTTCATTGGTGATGTCATGTTCAAGACTATTATCTTTCATCCATTGATGCCGCAACATTAGCAGTGCCAAGTTTGCACGCCCGGCGGAAGCTGCGGCCGTAGGTCAATCCACGGCCGCCACCACCGGATGTCATTTCAGTATTGCCCAGCGGAAGCTGTGGTCGTGAGATCACCTTCGCTGATGGCAACAGTGTGAATTCAGTTTCAAGCATTCACATGGAAATCACATGTGTTTTGCCCGACGGAAGTCGTGGTCGGCCGATTCGGATGGCACGCTCCTGCAAAAGTCCAAATGCATCGCAGTTGCAGCGACCATTGACGCATGAGGCCTCATATCACCATGGCTTGCCACCTATCCCACTGAGGCTCTACGTCTTCACTGCCTTGACCTCAGAGGACTTTGCTTCAGGCATGGGGGGGAGAAAAGTGTACAAAGTACTGTTCTCACCAACGCACCTCTGCAAAGCGGGGGGTGTTGATAGGTAATGGCATACTGACATGACAATGGCTCAAGAAAAACAAGCTGCTGCCCGTGCTGACTTTTAGGTAGATCCCACCTTTCAACAGTGATTGTGTCCCACTACATCCTGCATGTTTGGATTTCTCTGACGTGCCCCATTTGGAAGTCTTGACACGGGATTTGCGTTGCCCTTCCGAAACCTGAAACCTGAAGCAAGCAATCCTTGGCCCAAGAGGCCCCAGACACCCAAAACTGTATCAAATTCAGCGCAAAACTTAACTAGGTCACCAACTTTTTTGGGTTCCCGTACCAGAAAAAAGAATCGGGTACCCTTATTCCAACCTATCTACTGGACCTAAACCTTTCGAGGTTGGAGCTGCCATGCCCCTTGGCCCGGCGCCTTGGGCGGCTTGACCCTCCCGACTATCATGGATTTGCCCCGGATTTGCCGGATCCGGCAGGGGTCGGAAGACTACTTTCCGTTTTGTCCACCGGTTGGACACGTCCCTTTTTAAAAGGCAGTTTCAAACATAGCCCATTGGTCACCAAGTTCAAGTGAGTCAATTAGGGTGGTGAAGGTGCAACCACAGGAGTGAACGTATCAGTTTGCATGCCACACCTGGCGATACCCGAACGAAATGTAAGGACTACTAGTGATGCCTGCACGCTATTTACTTTGCATTGTAAAATATATGTGTAAAAACCTATCTGCATACATATGGGTCGTGCTAAACAAATAGCAAAAACGAACAACAAGCTGCCTGATGCCAAGTAGCCTTCTAGTAAGCAGAGTTTGATTCATGATTGTGGAAAGTTGGGTTTTAAGGTAGCTCTGAAAAAGGTGCATGTGTTTATCTAAGATCATTAGGATCATTGTTTTCCTGGGCAATGTTTTCCTTGAGCGAATGAAGCCGAGAGCAATTCTGGCGAACTTTGGGAAAGCATGAGTTCGGCAATGCAGGTTCCTCCCCTTGCCATCCCTCGAGTGTGCTCCAAATATGGGGGGCAGCGAGGCATTTTGTGTGTCTTCGCCCCCCCAAACGCCACTGGCTTGAGCCCAGCTCTGCTTTGAGGTGTGCATCACCTCCGGCCATGGGAGTTGATCCCCTTGCTTCTGACAGGGAAACTACCAGCCAACAGTCCCTTCACGTGGGTGCCTTGAGGCTCCAAACCTGAATGGTGCCAATTTCTTGCTCCTTTCAAAAAAAAACACAATTTCCCCTGGCCCAAGAAGGAAGTTGCATCCAATTCCAAGCAAAAAGTCAATTCCTGGTTGCAGGCGGGGGGAGGTCTGTTCCTCTTAGCCGATCGCCGCTCTGCAGCCCATGCGGCCCACGGGGGGGTTCGTGCTTGAACCCGCCGAAAGGCGCGATGCATGCGGGACCCGTGCCGGGTGTGTTGCCATGGAGTCCCCAGGGGGCTGAAGTCGTTTTTTTGTTTGTTTTTGTCTCCCCCAATTATAAGGACAACCCGTGTCCCCCAATGAACTTCACGCAGTGAGTCCCTGAGAGTACATTTTTCGGGATGGTTTTCCTTTAGCCGGTTCGAGGCTTGTGTTGAGGATGCCACCTGGATGTACCCAGCAAGCGGGGGTACTGACTCAGAGCCAGAGAAGGAATTGCCACGGACGCGCTTTTGTTACCCCGCGGTTGATTGGCAATATGATTTATATTCAATCTCATGATTGTCAAACTACTCTGGCATTCCTTGCTGTTGCTCTCCACATGTGTGACAGGCTGCAGGCACGGTCATGTCACATGCCACGTGGGTGTGTGTTTTCTCTGGTCGGCAGTGCGGACGATTCAGTTAGGCACTTGAGACCGGTCTTGGCGCAGAGCGATGGTTGACAGATTCCTTAGTTGCCCGATGCTGCTATGGTCGGAAGAGGTCGAATGTCCTGGCTTCCGCTCAACAAACGGGGGGAATGCGAATTTGCACGGTACGATATGTTACTCAAGGGGATCCCGTTTAGTTGCCCCGCAGCCTGCCTTCTTGGGCCCATAGCAGGGGTCAAAGGCGCTCGGCCATCCGGCAGGCGCCACCTTATCCAATTTCGCGCACCTTACCAATTACATCCGATACCAGGCCGGGTGCACAGGGCAGAAGGGGTTTATTTGGGTCCCTGCAAGAGGACCCGGGACTTGGTATGGCCTCAGGCTTAAGATGGCCGCGGTGAGATTCATGGTCAAAATTTCAATCAAGGCGATCACTGTCTAAGGAGTTTCGGGGCCAGTCGTGGGTCTGGCGACTGGCGACACATTCCGGAAAACTCGCGTGTGAAGCACTTTGAGCTTCTGGGCTTTGAGTTTTTTCTCGTTGTGTTGTTTTTTCTTTTTTGGCAGGGACCAGATATTCTGAAAGCGGAAGACCAATCTATGTGGCCCTTGTGTGCTGAGACATAGTTTGGGATTTCTTGCGTTGTTGTTTTTTATCCATCTGGAACTTGGATACACTAGAGAATAATATGTCCGGTGAATGACGAGTCACGCGTGGTTTATCCTTAGCTCCTGGTAGCCAACAGCCTGCGTTCGCGACCGCCAAGTCGACAAATAAAGCTAAAAACGGCTGCGCAGTCGCCAAAAGCGCGGCATTTTGTTCTTTTTGGCTTGTTGAGAGGGAGCCGCAGTCGCCCGGAACTTGTCAGAGGCTCTGGATGCCTCTGAATATAAGGCCGAGTCATCCAAAGCGGGCACGTTCTATTCCAACCTTTTGGGCGAAGGATGCTTGTTGGTCAAAAAGAGTGCTGTCGCGCGGTTCCCTGCGCTTGCCTGAAGTGTTTTGTTTTTGTTTTCCCGTATCATTATTATTATCAGCATGTCAACATCGGATGAACCTACCCACCGGCCGGCCCGTGACCCCCCAATACTACACAATTTGGAAAAATTGAATACACCAAAATAACAAGAAACCTTAAAACAACACACACACAAAAAAAAAAAAAACAACAACAACAAAAAAACATGAAATTAAACCGGCCTCGCACAAACGGCCCCAAATTCAGAAAGCCCCACCCAAATCAAAAGTTCAAATCCCCAAGAATCGCTGGTGATGTAGCTGGTCTCATTTTGTCCACACTGCTGCATCTTGTTCATTTCTTTGGCAGCTTCATCGCTTGCATTCATCCGCGATAGCTCTACCCAATCAATCTCAATGGACACCTCATCAAATTTCATGGAATCCCATTGGGCGGGGCCATGCAAGCCTGATGGAAAAGTTACTCAATCTTAATGGACTCTCCCTGGAATCGTCATTTCCAATTCAAAAGTAGTATTGCCAAATACTAAAATAGTATTGCCCAAAACGAAAGTATATTGCCCAGTTCAAAATTAGTATTACTCAATTCAAAGTAGTATTGCCCAAGACTAAAGTAGACCAGCCAGATTGTTTCAGTCCCAGTTCATTTTTGGGAGCCCAAAGACCTTCTCAACCTTCTCAGGGGGGTATTAATCCGATGTGGTGACCAGGAGTTATTGATAAATGGCGATCTCAAACCTCGGCAAACAGTCCAAGAGAACTGATTTCTGATTTCAGTTGTGCTTGACAATCGGCAGCCCAGTGGCCAGCATCGTGGCGGGATTTGAACCACTTGTTTCTCTTGTAAATGGTTAGGTCCCCCAACTTGCCGATTTGCACACCAAAGCAATCCACCAAGGGGTAAGGGGAATCCGCTGAGAGGACACCTGTAGGTTTCTTTCTGTCCTTCAGGTGTCGACCATGCTGAGCCTGTTGGCTTTGCAAGTGGTCGGAAGCCCCAGCTTCCGGAATCGCCTTCGCCTTGAAGGGAGCTATGGACCTCCAAGGGCTATGAAGTTGTGATGGGTTTACGTGGTACCCCCCTCGCGGCCCCACGGCCCCCGTTTCGAGTTCCATGGCTTGTTGTGAGAAGGCCAGCCTGCTTGGCAGCCGCCAAAACGGTCAAGCTGGAAGAACTATGCAAAAGTCGGGTGTTGGTGGGCGGGGGCACGACAAACTTCGTACTGCAAATGATCAGGGATGGTCAACCCTCCTTTTGGAGCAGGCTGCAGATACTTAAATCCTTCTGGACTGCTTGGATGACGCCTTGTGCAGCGGAAACGCTGCCTTTTGGCAAGCTCAAAGAAAGACACACCCACGTGCATGTCAAAACAGGGGTGCCCCAAAAGTGGTGCTTCCGTTTGGCTTTCCGTCAAGCCAACTCCCAGAGAAGGGTACCCTCCAAAAAGCAGACAGGCATGTAGTGTGGTGTCCCGGGTCCATCCAAGCGAGCAGCTCAGGTGACGGCCGCGGCGAACCGAGCGGAGGTCTGACAAATCTCAGCGACAGATATGCCTATCCCAACAAATGCCGTTGCCTTCGGCTGACGGAAGGAATTTCAGGTCTAAACCTTAGGATGGAACATTTGGAGAATCTCCGGCCTCTCGTTTGGCCTTTGGCTGATCTTGCTGTTCCCTTGACAGCTAAACATAAAATGAAGACGGGCCCGTTTTCTTTTTTTTCCTCCGGGTCATTTGGAAGAAACAGGGTGATGACAGCTGCTAGCATGGTGAAAGTTTTGTTTTGGGGAGCTTTTCTCATTCACTGAGTTCCTGGACTTGAGGACCAGTTGGGCAGACTGCCAGTAGCCTCACACACACACACAGAAAGACACAGACACAGCCACAACACACAAAAGACAAACACACCCACACACAACCCGCAGCACATTCCAAGCGCTACCACATGGTGCCCCATATTCTTTGTGGCAAATACGGCCCTTGGAAGGTGCTACGTAGGTACTTGCTTGGAAGTTTGACACAAATGGGGGCACCCCCCAAAAAACACGTGTGTGTGTGTGTGTGTGGGGTTTTTGCTTCTAGTCTCACTCAACCAACAGGGGTTAAGGGTTTAAGGCTTAGGGATCCCTAAAGAAACGGACATCCACAGATGATGTTTTCTTTGTTGTTTTATTTTTGTTGTTCTCCGGTTGGTGTCACTTTACCACCAAAAACCAAGGGTACCATGTTCCCGTGGGCCAGGGCGCCAGCCTGCTGCAGTCCTTGCAGCCGGAGCTGGGCCAGGATCCCCGGATCCCCGGATCCCCGCGCCCAGTGTTGGGTGCTGCTGGGGTTCCGTCTCATGGGGGGAAAACCCATTTGGCTGTGGGTCAAAAATGGGGAGACCCGAAAGGGAACCCTAGTGGAAACTTGGACCAAAACCTGCGGTCCCCTGGTGGGTTAATTTTGACCCATACCCATTTCTAAAGCGGGCGGCTCTCGTACGGTTTCCTTGTGGCGCCTTGAAATGAACCCGTCAAAGACACTCATGTTGGCCGGATGTTTGACCGTTGTTTGCATGGAAATGTTAACGCTGTCCCACTAGCCCATTTGTCCACCAACCTTTGCTGTCCCATGTTTGGCCACTGCTAGAAGGCACGGTCGATGTTCCCAGACCTGCACCACCCGCACAGTCCACCTGATAGGCGTCCCTTCCGGAGGATTTTGATCCAGTTGCCCTCTGGTTTTCGTTTGGCCGTGACCGGAGGTCGCGCGGTGGCGCGCGAGCAAGAGGCCAAGGTGCCTCAGGCGTGGAGGTTTTGTTCGGGAAACGGGGGAGCCGGAGAGCAAAAGCGGTGGGGGGAGGGAGGGGGCGGGGGCTCACTAGTCCAATTTCAGGACTCCATTGTGGCGGGAAGACCACTTCGTGGTAAGCAAAGAAAGCTTTGGGTGTGTTTTCATAAGAAACACACACATATATGTTTCCCTTTTGAGGTGTGTTCTGGGCTACTATCATATCAAGAATCCAAATATCCCACTTTCGTTTTGGCCAACATCAGCCATGGTCATGGCTGGTTCGAGGGTGTTGTGCTTGCTGATGTGAGTTTTGCAGTCAAAGCCTTCACGGCTTCAAGCCCAAGACCCTCCTCTCACAGAGTGGGACTGCTGCCAGTTTTGCGTTTCCCCCTTGATTTGGAAACGCCCGCTGGAGTAAGCCACGCACTTGCCGGAAAGGATCCCGGCGAAGCAGGCGTGCATGCGTGTGATTAGTCTGATTCGGCTTGGTGGTTCACAGCAATCACCAACAGACTTGTCCCAGAAGAAGATGTCCACATCCAATGACGCTAGGAGGTCTCCATAAAATTATGCTAGGTTTCCAACTTAAAGGTTGTTGGAGGACATAAATCCCCGCCAAAATGATGTCCACCAAAGGGCCCTTTTAAATGTCCTACCCATTGAGGCTTCGTTTCGGGAGATATTCTGGGCTTTGCATGGCCAGAGGCGTTGGCCCCTGGGAGCAAAAGGGTCATCTTCCCCAAAGGCCCAAAGTGGGCAGCATTTGTTTCCTGATCCCTGCCCAGAATTGAACAAGTAGAATGGTCATCTATGAAAGACGCAAAAAGGAACCGCGAGAGTCGAATAAATCTCCAACTAATAATGCGAGAATGAAAGATATTTCATTTGCAAATAAGTAACACAAGAGTATCTATACATTATGATGAACTTGTATGTTTTATTAGCATCATGTCTTAGAGATGTAGCAACATTAGACATTTGTCTAGCAACGGTTGATTCAAATGATTCGGGAAGATAGAACGCTTCTCCTGGCCACATCCCTAGAAGCTGGCGAAGATTATAATATATATATATATTTGAACGCACGACCGCAAGAAGGATAGCAACTCATAGAGCGTCACAGCTAGAGAACAAAACAATAGAAACCACCGTATTATAAATAAGGCTTCCTAGGTTGTGGGTGTTTTTTCATTTATTCAATATGGTACATAGACCCTAGACCAGGCTGAGTTCTATTTGTAAAGAAATCATCAAAATGAAGTAATATAAGGACAGAACTATATGAGAAGTGAACCCTGTATCCTGGAGCCAAACAATGAACTATAGTATTCGCAAGCATTGATACGATAGACATATCAATGCGCCAGCATCATGAATCAGATGTAACTTCTAAATGTAATGTGGTCCACAATGCCAAGAGATCAAGATAAAGTGAACATGTTGGACATCATCTCTCTCATATTATGCCTTTATCGCTCTTATATTGTATTTTTAGTCTTCTCCCATAGTACTTTTTTACGGCTACAAGCTTTTCCAACAGAGAAGCAGCTAACAAGACAAGCCATGAACGATAAGACATGAAACACAGAATGCAGAAAGCAATGGTAGCAGAATCGGAGAGACACACATGCACCAAATCATTAAACATACCTGGACCTTCAAACGTACCTGAAATTTCTGCCTCCCCTGTCAATCGGCTGGTTTTTGCAATTCGTACCTTGTTTTCTTGGCTTGTCCTCTTTTTTGGACCTCGAGCAGTTTTTGGAGGCATGCGGGCTGTCAGGTCCTAACATGACCTACTCGAGCAGAAATGGTGTGCAAAAACGCCCGCAACGGCCCGCAAAACGAGCGCAAAAACCCGCAAACGAGCGCAAACTTGAAAAAGTGCTTGTTTGAACATATAAACCTCGGGCACTTTTTCATTGCTCGGGCAGAAGTTGAAGACTCGGGCACAAACTGTGTGTTCGAGCAGAAAAAAAGCGAGCAAAAAAAAAGGTATCAATGGAAGGTCCAGGTATAGACTTTCATGATGTCGAATTAAGTATTTACTGCATGCGGGCAAATGACAGCTCATGGGCTGGCACCGCCCCGTCCAAGCTTCCCCAAAGCTGGGTTCTAAACGGCCAACACTGATTTCCCAGACCCCTTATTTGTGCATTTGGTTTTTGAAGGTGCCCTTTTAAACTTTTCAGGTTGGCCTAAAGTGGGAACCAACCCATTGTGGAGCCTCCCCCCCTGCACCCATTTCGCACCGAGAGTTCAAGTCGGAATCCGCCCGGATAGCGTCAGGATAGCGTCCCAGAGGCGGGACATGTTGTTGGCGCATGTTGGCGCCCAGCTCACGGGTTGAGAGGCCAGTTTGTCGTGATTAAATGGTTATCCCAGACTTCCAGCGGTGACCGATCTGCCCGGTTTGCCTTGGGTTGTGCTTGTTGTTTGGCTTTCCTTTGGGTTTTTATTGGGGCTTGGTCGCTTGCTGGAGAGGGCTCCTTTTCAAATCAACTACCCACAGAGGGGATCCGTGCGTGGGTCCTCGGCTCCCTCAGAGCCAGCAAGATGAGCACGCATGGACGTTGGGCTTCTTTTGCCGCAGCATTGCGGCACAAGCAGAAAACCATTTGCTGCCGCGCGTTTACGATGTGGGTTTATTCCGTGCTGGCATATGTGCCTTGGCGCATTGGCGCACGCGGGAGTGCAGGAGACCAGCCCAGATTCTACTTGTGACTGCCTTCCCGCCCCTGACGTGGGGGTTGACAAATCTTGGGGCCCTTGTTGTAGAAGGCGGCACAAGGTGGCACTAGGGTGCAAGAGGGGCATATGTTTATGTGCAACTGTGGTGGTAAAAAGTCATTGGCGGACACCTGAAAGATCGCGCCATTACAGCCAGTGTCAGGTTCTGTGGCAGCTGGTGGTTGGCTCAGGTTCTATTTGCCCTGGTGGCCAGCAACGAGGAAGTAGAGACAGGCACATGCTGGGTCCAGATGAAGATGGACAAGGCCAGGCAGAAATTTCGAGTGGTACAGGGATGAAACTTGTTTGTTGCTTTCCCCTAGCGAGAGTGTGACTCATGGTGAAGTAACCTTAGTTGGTGGTTTGGGGATTTGAACGCCTGGTTCTTGTGGAGCAAATGGGAAGCCACCAAACCACCAATCCAAACCCCCAATTAGAGGAAAGCTGAGTGACCATGGTGTCACTACTAGTTGACACGGCGTTCAATCAATGACTCTTTATGGTCATGTTGCTGATAATAATTTACTCTGTTGTTGTTCTGCTGTCTTCTTTCCTGCTTGCAAGAGTCAGGGAAGCAACCATGCTGTGTGGTCATGAAAATACTGGCAAGCCGGTTCACAGAAGCGTTGAACTCGCGACCGGGTGAGACTTCCCCTGGCAAGTGGCGCAAACAAAGCCTGTCTTGACAGCAGACAGTCATTGACGCTTGAAAGGTTTGAACCCACCACTAGGGTGCTGCGCGGCGCAATCTTCACGAACCAACGGGAGTTCCTAGTGGAGCGTATAGACAAGTATACAATATATATATATATACATACATACAAATAATGCGTTATCTATATACACTGTTTTCGTTGTCTACGTGAATATTTATTCTGACTTGCATGTTGGGAGTGGGGAAGAACTTCAAACACCCGAAGTCCAGCAACGGCAGGTGAAGAACAAGCAGCAGAGCTAGGCACTCAGAGCGGAAGCGAACAGCAGAAGCAGCTCGCGGGAAGTACTTAAAATGCACAATGTTCTTTTCTGGGAATCAAGAAAAGGCCAGGTGTTACGGCTCGCAACTTATTTGAACTTTAAGGGTCTCCGAGTTCAGCCCGGAAAGCAACAAAGCAATTAAAAGAGAACAATGGGGGGGGGGTTGGGTTCCACTGTCGCGGGCGGGTGTTGCTGCTGTGCAAGCGTCCTTTCTTCACAGGATGTGTCCCTGGATTTAATCAAGGTAGTATATGGCAATCTGGGTCGCTTGATCTGTGTTTGTAGGCTTGCCATGTTGGGGTTGGTGTAAAGCAACATCAAGAGGACAACATTTCGTTGTTTGCGGCCCCCCCTTTTGAGACAAGCCCCCATGTAGTATATAGTTGACAGATCTTGGACAAGCTGTGGAGTCGGGGGGGCCCTATCATGGCCTCTTGTCCATTGGATCGGTTTGCTGTGTGTTTGTTGCGGTTGTTTGGCTTTGGGATTTGGGGCCAGGTTCTTTGACCTAAAACCATCCTCCTTGCGCCTAAAGTTCTGGACTCTCCAAATCCTTCAAGCAAACGACGAAAGAAAGCGACAAGCAGACTGTGAACTTCACTTGGATTTGTTTGCCTTTTATGTGGTTAATCTCCATTGGAGCCTTCTGATTTTCCCCGGTCTTGGACACAGGTCGCTCCATTCATGACATCTAATGAGTAGACGGAAGGTGACCCATGCTAAGAGTCTGCCAAGTTGCCAACCGGGGGTGTGACGTTGGTTAGCCTGGGCCCTCTGATCGGGTTGGTACCTGTGAGTCTCCAAAGTCAAGCGGAAGCGCGGTTCGGGAAGGCGACTTGGGTGAAGGCCTCACCTTCATGGCTGGGGTGAGGTTGCCCTTGCAGTCTAAAGGTAACTCAAAGAGACACCACTCATTTTGGTGGTCTATCATGTCTATCAATTCTGACGCATCAAATGCCAGCCATTGACGTCCACCGAAGCATGGTGTGTCTACCCACTTTTGCTTGCTGGAGTCCTAAGAACACCTCCATGGGATTTTCCCAGCCACTTGAACAAAACCGGGTCTGCTTCGGGCCTCTTTGACTTGCTGGTTCTTAATGATGGAATGACCCCTATGAACTATCCCGTATAGTTTCCTTTCAGGGGATGCCCAAAACCGGGTCATTCCCAACCCTCGGCTATCGCACAGGCAGCCAGTCGCAAGTCGCAGCCCCGCCCTGAGGCGACGAGGGCTACTTCTGGACCCGCCGCGGCGGAGACCTGCGGATGTCCAGCTCCATCGACTGGGAGGCGCGAAGGAAGTTGGGTGACCGTCGCTGAATTCCCCAAATTTTGGACCGAAGAAAAAGAGAAGGGAGTGAGCCAAGAGACCCAGGGAATGATCAGAAGGGAACGGCCAGAAGGGAATGAACCAGAATCAGAAGGGAATGAACCAGAATCAGAAGGGAATGAACCAGAATCAGATGGGAATGAACCAAAATCAGAAGGAACATCATGTTTCTTTCCCAACATATTTTTCTCGCCACGTGATTTTTTAATCCCATTTTGTCACAGGTGCCAGACATCTCCAAGCCGCCAAGCTGGACATGGCCCAACGAGAACGCAGAGCAGGCCTCCGGAAGGGTCCGTTTGACATGTTTGACCCATGGGTGGCGGTGGTCTTGAGGGTTCGAAGGGAAGCCAAAGGTGTTTGCCACCCAAAGTATGCCCCTTTTTGTATTTGTTGGCAAGTTTGCCGGAAAAAAAGAGACTGATTGTATTTCTTGGAGGTTTGCGGCCAGCCGAAGAATCTGCTCAGGATGGAAGTCCTCAACTTGGTGGCTTCCAGCCATCTCCGCAGCTAAGACAGTCCAGATAAGGTGAGGCGAAGCTATTGGAGGTTCATGGCTTTAGCATCGGCTTCGTTTCCCAAGCCGGAACAGATGCCTCGGCGTCCTGCTGACTTCCCTTAAAGCTACCAGACAGATGTCTATCAAGTCTTGACAAGGAGCTGTTGGCATCAATTTGGGGGCACCCCCATTTTGACATATGCGCGTATGATGTGGCCACTTTCTGTGAGGTGATGAGCTAGTCATCAGGATGACCCTCCTGTGGCCACAGCAAGGATTGTTTGCTAGCACCATCATCTCCTTGGGATTCCGCCCTCGTGGAGTCCTGTCCTTTTTTCCTGGCGGTGCAATCCCCCGTCCACTTGTGAATAGAATTGGGGGAGGGGGGTGACCCCTGGAATTCCATTTTGGTTCCATTTTCTCCTTTGTGGGGAAGACTAGATACATGGAATTGAAAAAAACGGCTTCCCCGCTTGAGATAATTTTCTCGGATCCGCTGAGCTGTTCACACTTTTAGCACTACTGCCCAGAGAATTATGCATGGAATTGTGGGGCACCTTTACAAACCAAACTAAGTTATCATCGAAGGAACGGGTTTGTAGTTACTTGGCTCCTGTATTACCCTTGCAATACGCTTTTAACATCCACAGGGCTGGATGCACCAAAGCTGCGACATGAAGCTGAGACAGGTTTGGGGGATGTCACTGGGCTTGTGACAAATCCACTGGGTGCTGGTAAGCCCAGACGCAACGTGGACTGCGCCTGTGTTCGAATTTGGTTGGCAGAGCTGGTTCCCTTACAAGCACAAAACGCGCTATGCTCGCGAAGGCAGCGAGTGCACCCTTGTTGCGTAGTGCAGGTTTGCGTTGTTTGCGAGTCCCTGTGCCACTTGCCCCCGATGCAAGCATGCACGGCCCCTAAAATAAATCGGGGTGTACACCTTTTTCGTAGTTTGTGTATCTCGTTAAATTTGAGCGGGTAGTGATTTGATGGGCATGTGACGGGGGTAGTAGATTGGTGGGTTGCAGAGAATCATTGATGCAGACCCCAGGCTGTATACCCGAGCTTCAAGAAACCTGCGAAGTTACCGCGAGCAACATGATTGTTCCTCACTAGAAATGGCATGGGTTCCAATGATTTGAATAGCGCTAATGCAAGCTCGGCCTGCATGGGCATGGAAGTACGCTGTCTTGCGAAACACGTGCCCAGATGAGACATAGCCCCCTCATCGACGATCAGAAGCGCCATGGTGGCACAGATGGGAAATACTCAATGAGATATCATATGATCTACTCCCTTTTGCAGATATCTAAGGCACCACAGAATACCCCTTTCAGCAGATGTGATTTGCAGGAAACCTCGGAGTGCAACAACGTTTCCCTGCGGAAAAGTTGTTTTTTGCTCTTTTGGGTTGATCTGGGACATGAGGGAGGACGTGCGGAGCGACGTGCGTTGAAGCACTGTTTAATCAAATCCTAGTTGCTCAGTGGAACGTGTTTTCCTTTTCTGTTTGGCAGCTTTCCCAACAGGGTCAACCCCAAAAAGAGCTGGCTCCCTTTTCTATCGGCGAATCTCAACTTTGTCCAGTAGCTGAGCAAGAAAGTTGAATGGCCAGCTTGGGGATGTTTTGGGGGCTTGGGATGTTTGGTGGGTGGGTGGGGTGGCTGGGGTGGGTGGGGGGGTTGGGGCTTGCTTCACGAAGTTCCCAACCTGAACGGGGCAGGTCTTGCCCAACATGTTAGGTTCTCCGGTTGGCGAAATATGGCGCTGAATCTGAACATGGTTTCCTTCTGTGCTTTGTGGGGGGGGAGGGTGTGCTTCCACTCACAGAGGGTCAACAACTCACTTGCCATGGACTATCATTCTGCCAACTGTCCGGACTTTTGGCCGGCGGTTGTTCGTAAGTGTTCCAACCATTGAACATCAGAGCCACACAGTTTCCTAAGGCAAAAACATGGAACCTCTCATGGATCCCTTTCAAGGCACGGGGCTTTCTGGTGGCCACAGCTGCGTTGGCATGTCAAACCCCCGGTGCCCGACCATGGGATCCTGGGGTCATGACCCCAAAGGGTTCAGACGCTTCACGCCTGAAGCAAGGGGGAGAGGTTTTTGACGGCTTCCGTGCTGCAGGAACATTTACGCCTCTTGGCTTGCACTGAGCAAATGGATCCCATCCCCAGGTCTTTGGCCCTCTGGGGACAACATTTGACGCCAGTTGTTTTTGTCAGAACGAGGGATAACCAGGGAGTTGCATCAAGGCCGCTCAGCGGGTTTCGCCCCAATGGCGAGTAAGCTTGCCCCTTCGTCTGTTTTGGGTCGCTATTCATTGGACCAACCCACCTCACATCCGTTTCTGATGTCCATGATTGGGAGAGGGCCGTTTTCTGTATTTGTTAATCCTGTGCTCAAGCAATTGCAAGACTCGAGAGCCTGAAGAGTCCAGGGGTGTCCAAAATTGCTGAACACTGCAATGGACCTCTCTTAGATGGACGGATGGACTGTTGATCAACCATTCACATTTATTCCTGAAACGTCAAGGGTTGGAGCCTCTCCAAAAAAAGGCATTTCCACGCGTTCTTGGATTCGTGCCACCCTCGAGTTGTTCACGACGACCAAATTGCGGAAGTTCAGTCCGGACGGCGACCTCCTGTGGACCTTTGCCCAGGACATGCGCGCACGCACATTCGAAGGGTGACCCAAAACATCAGTATATACAAGAACTGACAAGAACTCAAGCACGAACTCAAGCACGTCTCGTCGAGAGTGCAACGTCATGCTCGGAGTATATTTTGTTCTCTCAACTTCCCCCCCCCCCCCGCACACACACACACACCCACACACACACCAAGCCCCTGGCACTTCCGTCCACGGGCCGATTTTTGGGCACGCGGAGCTGAGCCTTCAGGACATGAGGGGAAAGCATACGCGCCATTGCATGAATGAACCCCAATTCATGAATTGATTAGGACTAGGGGATGTCCCCTTTTAGAGGGAATCCTTCACTATTGAGGGAAAAGCCCCAAGTGCAGGGGGCTTTAAAACCCAACAAACATGTAACAAGTATGCCCTGTTCTGGTAATGGGGATAGTGTGTTTGACCGTTCTGGAAATACTGGAACATTTCTGCATTTCGGGCACCAGCAGAGGCTGCAACATGAACAGTTCTATTCCCATTTGCAAGCTAAGGGGGCTGACCCTCGTTCTCTTGCCTTTGTGCTTTGTCCACGCAGTATGTGGTAAACATCGCTGTTTGTTCCCCAACCGCCGCACGGCATTGTGACCCTGTGACCTTGCCGGAGGTAGAACATCCACGTCGAAGGAAGATGGCATATGGTGTTGCGTACGGGACCGTCACAGGAGATCACATAGCGTTTCAGAGCCAAAGCCTTGGGACCACTCAACCAACCGACTCGTGGCTATGTCCGCCGTGTTTCCGGGCCAAGGACCATTGAGGGCCATATCCCTCCCAATCTGGTCCAATGATTGTGTCACGGGACGCAACAGACACAAATTCCTACTTTGCAGCTTGGATTGGTATCCCCATGGCTGCCCTTGCGAGCTGGCTGAAACAGGATCGAGAAGCCAACACCTCCCCTGCGTTGCACGATGGGGTCGTCTACGTCCTTTGCGGCAGCAGGCAACACACCACCATTGCGCCTCGGAATCTCGAAATTCCTGGAGAACAGGATAGATAAAACCGTTCAGGGATTTGTTTACTTGGGGTGCTACGTGGATGGACGAGATCCTGCACCACCCAAGAAACCCTGATTTCTCGTGATTCCATTGTACATACCCGCGAACAATGGTTTCTGGTGCCATCGGATTTTGTCCATCCACAATATTGTCGTCAACATGTCAGAATCCTCGCTAAGTCGAACCACCATAAGTGAAAAATGTAGGGTTTGCAGGAAGACGTCTGCTGAAAAGCAGTTTCTGTGAAGGTCCCTATTTGGCCAACAGCTAGTTTCGGTCGCACATCACACTGTCGTTTGGAGGCACAGACCCCTTCAGAACTCGGAACCAGATTCATGCAGACAGGCTTCACTTTGAATCTCAATGCAGGCAAGCGCATTGCGATTCCTTTCTGAATTGGCCACCTTATCCAAGCGAGAATCATCTTGGAGTTTGTTTCAGACCTTTGTGCCGAGGTGCAGGGGTATGTGTGAACCGTGTTGCCCATGGCTTTTGACGAGCAACATCTAAATCGATGAGGTGCTAAGATATGGGTTCCACCTTCGATTGATGTCTTCAACTGCGTGCAGTCCAAGGATAGGATGACCACCGGCCTTGAAAAACACGCGCCCGAATTATTGGATAGCCTGTTTCTTTTGGCTTCACCTCCAAACCAAGATGACAAGGGTTTGCTGAAGGCACGCACATAGTTCCATGGCACCTGTGTTTGCCGAGGGTACCCGAAGGAATCGTTTTTTTGGGATCAGGTTTGGGTTAGCATGTGTTGCTCACTTTGGTAAGACCAGTATAGTGACAAACCCGAAGTTGGGACTTTTCGGGCCCACCCAAGGATCGGAGGCTCTCCGACTTTCCTCCCGCATTTTTCTCTACACATCAATCCGGGCCTTTGGGTGGTCCGGAGTGAAAGTGATGCACTCCCTGCTGGCCTGGACTCTGACAGACTGCGTTCGCAGGAAACTGGCCTTCCAAAGTTTTTCTCAGGTCATCACATCAGCGAGAGGGGTAGATTTGTGGCTTTCACCAACTTTCATTTTCTTAAGACTGTTTTTTATTGTCCCCTGTTGGTTTGAAAGGGAATCTATCACAAACAGAACCATTTGTTTGTTCTTTTTTTCGGGGGCTTAAGCAAATGGAAGTCAGTGATCGGAAGCACCCGGAGTGATCTTTTTCTCTCAGGTCCACGCAGTTGACAAGGACTGGGAGAGACCGAGCGGGTTATGTGGCCGACTAGGCTAGGAGGGCCGCGCGTTTCTTGATGTTTGTGTCGGTGGTTTTGTGCTCGCTTGCGCATAAGCAAAGTATATATTGCTGAGGTTGTGGGGAATTTGTCTTCATTTTGGAAACGCGACGTGGCTTGTTTCGAGATGCTTTGAGACTCTCCTGGTGTGCCTACGCAGACAGGCCGCTGTTGCCCCTGGATATTAGCTTATGTACCCCAGCAAACGAGTCTGGGGTCACACTTAGTAGGGCACAGCTCAGCATATTGGGAAAGTGAACCCGTGTCATGCGACCACCGCCTTAGGATCATTCACCAAGTTCTTCAATGGATTCGTCGCCTTTTACTTCAACTTCTCTGGTGAATTCGCCACTGCCATAGTCCACTCTAAACAGGGTTTTCCTTTTGCTGCCAGCGTAGCAGGGCACGGCTGCAGCTCTTTTTCACCCTCGCTTGCTTCTGCCCAAAATGCTAGGACCCAATACGCAGGGAAAATTGCAATTTGCCGGAAGACCCACGTTCCACTACGTGATACTACGTGCAAATAGTTACGACAAAGGAGGGGCATAAAAAAGGGCATTCTTTCTGCATGCCATTGGCGAATCGCCCAAAGTATTCTTAGGTTTCGCTCGCTCATAGGCATCCTTGCAACAAGGGTTGGTTGCAAAAGTGGCTTAAACCACCAGGCCCCAGCCCCCTCTACAGGGGAACAGCAAGGAGGTTGTTTAAGCTATAGATTGTTCAATGCGACCTCCTGGGCTTGTCGCCCTTTCAGGAGACTGGAAAGCAGATCTGGAAGAAGGAATATCCAGGCCATGCCCCTTGCGTTGGGGCCGGGGTGGTGGAGACTGGGTTTGTCTCATCTCTCAAATCGATGGTTTTCTTCTCTGAGCAATCAGGCCCAGGCAGTGTGCTTGCTTTCTCCCACTTTCCGGGACCCCCTTTCCACAGGCGAACCCCGAGTTGACAGCCCGCAACATCCCAAACAGAGACCTGGATATGAATGCGAGCTTGGACTGGGAATCCGACTTGGCCAAGATGCAAACAAGTCCTCGGGCCACTCTGAGTACGGTTTAAGCTCCTTAAAAGCCGAGCACCAGCGCCAACGAGCCTTGTGGTTCTGCCACAAAAACTGAAGGCGGAGCCACCGCGCGGCACCTTCCGGGTTCCGCATCTGACAGTACGTGGCCTTGTCGTGGCTGGATGGATCTGAATGCATACGTAGCAAGCATGAGACTTGCCACTGGAATTCTAGGTAAACAGTGTGACATGCTTCAGTTGTCCCAAAGTGAACTGGTGTTGCAGGCAATCAGTTTGCGCCTCTGATTCAAAACGGCTCCCCACAAACTGCTTGTCCAGAAATTAACATGCATCGGCGGGCCAAAAGCGGGTGGCGCAGTAAGTGTTCCACTGCGTAGCAAAACATATGTCTGCATTCCTGTTGAGGACGCTATTCTTCCAAAACTTTCCAATCACACGCCATGTGGCTGGGGTCGAGCTAGGTCGCATGTTGGGCACTTGGGTGGTCAACGTGCGTCCTGTATATTTTTCGCCACGACCTGACAACTTGATATCTTCCAGGGTCGCCTGATGGGTTTGATACCGTCCCTGGTTCCTTCTCCCTGCCCTTCCCATGGACAGAAGAAGGCGCAGCCACAGAATGGGCAACTACACGACGGGTAGCAAAAAATGTCAATAACATATTTCTATATAAATGCATGTGTACATAATTGTCCATAGAGACGCACGCACACACACACATAAATGCATATACAAAAAAACACAAAGCCCGAAGTTTACCGAGGCGTTGAAGCGTGTGCGTTGTCATGTATCTTCTTATTTTTGCATGTGTGCCCGTGTGTGCGCTATGATTTAGGGTTAATCGTTTTCCGGGTTACGGTCTTCGGGTTTAGGCTGAGGTTTAGGGTTTATCGTTTGGGGGGTCGTGGCTTAAGGTTTCAGGTTTATGGTTTAAGGGCTTATGGTTTAAGGGCTTATGGTTTTAGGGTTTCGGCTTAGGGTTTATGGTTTTAGAGCTAAGGTTCGGGCGTGCGTTTTAGGGCTAGGGCTTAGGTCTTACGGTTTTACGGAGTGGTTTTGGGGATAAGGTTTAGGGTCTATGGTTTTGGGGCGTAGGTTTAGGGTTTATGGTTTTAGGGCTTGTGGTTTTAGTTTTTATGGTTTGGGGCTTGGGGCTTGCAGACAAGAGAAGCCAGCCGCGGCGGGGGTCGGGCCCGGGCAAACCCGGAATTGGGCGTATATATAGATATCTAATTATATTTGTATCTATATTTTTTCTTTGTTTATGATGAATTGTCAAAAGTCCATGCTCAGCAGACATGTGGGAAAGTACATGAACATCCATCCGGGTAAGGAGTTCTCAAGTGCTTTTCAAGGCAGCACGATTGTAAACACCAACGGGTCACCACCTATGCGCTAGCTTCGAGCGAGTGTCGCGCTAGCATTTTAGCTTCTTCAACCTATACTGTCCTTGTGCGGCCAGAAAATGGAACTTGCGAGTAATGGAGCCAATTTCCAGAGCAGAACTTTTCAAGAATGGATGGCTCTGTTTACTGTGTCTTTGCTGTACTGACTTATGCGTGCTGGAGCTTGCGTGATTGGTGCAAACAAGTGGGAGCTGCTCAGCAGCTGGTCCTAAAACGAGGTGGTTACAGGGCGCGAGCGTGGCCCAGCTGCTGAGAGGAAGAAACTGCGAGGTGCTGGCGGGGATGCCTCCGTGACAACAGCCGAGAGGCTAAGCGATAGAAGGGCGACAGTGCAAGGCGCAGGGAGCTGGACAGTATCACGCGGAACCTCTGTGGCCAGCGCTGTCTGGCCTTGAGTACAGTTGGTCAGCTTCCTAGAAGCTATAATGCAAAAAGTTGCACGAGTTACCTTCCAGCTACACCTGCAGCAGCAGTGGCTCTTCGGAGCAAAAAAACATTGGGCCGCCGCGGCGGTTTGCCGTTTTGCTGTGAGAGCTGTGGCCTTGCGGCAACGTGTTTGCGCGTGTCAGTGCTTCGTGCTCACAATCTTGTTGAAGGCAGGTGGCACGCTTGGAAATCCAAAATCACTGGCCGTTTCAGGAACATACATTTTGACAACCTGCCACGCATATATTTTTATGCACGTGCTCACCGCCCCCTTTTTCTTGAGAGAGTGAGTTTCTATCCAAGAGTTGACAAGGAGCTTTATAAAGATCTTCGTAAGCTGTTTGAGCCCCCAAGTGACCAAACAAGCGGCTGCAGAAGGAATTGCACAATGAGCCGAATAAGGAGACTTGCAATTAAGGCGCCTTGAAAAGGGTCCACGAAGCTTCGTAAGGAGTGTCATAGGCAGCTTAATAAGCCGTAAAGGGAATCCTTGTAAGGAACATTCCGCTCCGTTTATGGAGCCCACGCCAGGACGGTCATATACCGGTGACTCGCAGACCCTGATGGTTGCGAATGCGGCCTGGCAAGGCTTGCGAAAATGAGCCTGGAAGTTTAAATATTTGTGCATATGAATACATACACATACACACATACATATATATATATATGACGACTGCTTTGGTCAGCGGTCCTTGTCCACGTGAACTATCAGAACCAGGGTAGTGGACAACCATTTTGCAAGCGAAGCCGGGCTGTAATTAAGTTCATTACGTGGCTTTGGGTAGGCCAGGTGAATGCCAGGCTTTGAGTCTTACTTGGGTTTGCTTTTTAATCTTTGGACCTCAGCATGGTGGTTCTCCTTTTTGGCCTAGCTTGGAAACCACCAACAGGGGTATCTGCAAACAAGTCATATCCTCATCGACCAGTCTGTTAGAGGATCCAACGCCCCTGTCCCCGAACCCCCGTGCTTCCAGTTTCCCATGGGACATGGCACCTCGCCACACAAATTGCAACGGAGTGCTTCAAATACAGTTCGCTCATGTAGTGTAGGACGGGTCGTCTCCCTGCTCAGCACCACGACATAGCTGCGCTTGCATGTGGGCCCCATGGCTCATTGAGGCGACAGGGAATTGCCGATTCAAGGTCTCAACCACCTCAGGAAGCGGTGCTCTTGCAATCTACCTGCACCCATCCTGCACCCAATGGTTGTATCAGGGGTAATCCTTTTTAAGGGGGATGCACGGTTTGTCCCCGTATATGCGAGTAATGAACGCATTAGGGCGGGAGCGTTCATTGAAGCCAACGCCAAGCTCTTCGGCACTGTGTCGCACGATCCCAGGATACGCTGATCCTTCCGCAATCGGTGCACAATCCTGGCGGCAATAATGCCATGTTCCTTGGATGCAGCTTGGTCAATTTCGGAGCTCAGACAGCTGAGCCAATCAGACCTCACTCAGGCTGCAAGGTCTGATGAACAGGCGTTTGGCCCCCTCTCGGTCCTTGCAAAGAGGGCGAGCAGGTCCGCCCAAGCCACAAAGGAAAGGAACCCCTGCAACACAGCCAAGGGTTTCGACAACCACGTGACCAAACCACCTTTGGGTAGAAGTTGGTGGGTCCTGGAGCTTTCTTTTTCGGATTGCGCCGGTGTACAATCTGAAGGGACGAACTACGGGGGAGCAATTTCATTGAACATGTCATTTTCCGCAACTGGCTGGCGGTCTTCCAAAGGAAATCTGTGGAGGGGCTGGAGTGGCTGCGTTGGCCGCTCGTTTTTGGTCCCCGGCAAAGAGGTTAGCAAGAGCAGGTTGGTTTAAGGAGTGGTGTCAACATGTGGCAATTCACCCGTATAAACACTTTATATGTTGAATATGTTGACATATAATATAACTAAACTGTCTAAAATAGGCAACATGAAATATTACAATGTGTTAAGGGTCCGACCGTGCTGACTGCTTCGAGGATGGCCATCAGCACCAAAGACGGGAGCTTCCTTTGGGATTACGCGGCGCCCTCAGCGCCAGGTTCCATGCCAAGTTCTACTTGAAGGTAGAACGAGCTCACCATGATGAAGGTCCTTGACTGAGGGATCCCTTTCTTCAGGTGTTTGGGATTGCACAATGTGCAGACAGATGTTCAATCACATGAGTCATCAGTGCTGCCCAGAGCCAGATCTCCAGCGGTGCCATGACTTTCTCATGTTGTTCTTGCTTGGAGGCGTGGGCAGCTGATTGGTTTTAGTTGGCTTCGCCAAGACGATCCCAGTAGAACCTTCTCGGCCAACATTGTCTCTCCATGCCCCGTAGTCATGAGTTGCCCGCGGAATCAGAGGAGCCTTGTGTGGGGAAATGTTGTGTTTGCACATGCCTGCGCAGTTCCCAGGGTGGTGATGTATGTCGCGAGCCTCCCTTTTGGAACATGGCTTTGGGTCAAAAAATGGGTACCCAAAATGTAACCCTGGTAAATGGAACCAATGACTAACACCTGTGGTCCCCTGGTGGTTTAGTTTTGACCCACACCCACATGAACATTCCAGCAGTTCATGCCCATGTCAGGGCAACTCTTCTTCTGCCAAATCACCCACATGATGTAAGTTTGAACGCGACCCGCTGTGGGCTGGAGCGTTTCTTTTCCGGACCCCCTATTGAGCGCCACGTCTTCGAGGGAGCTTTCTGCATTTCCCCCGTCGCAGCCAAACGCGCACAAAGGTCTTTGGCAGGGATTCACGGGCCTCGTTGTGAGTCCAACCTACGCAAGCCATGCGCGCAAGGGCCGATTTGCGCAAGTTCCAAGCTCGCAGGATCGGCGGTAGAGGCTTACTGCGCGACCCCGCAAAGCCATGACCTTTCCCATACATGTTTCCTTGCACAAATGTGTTTGTCATGCACAGAGCACGTGTTTCCCAGCGGTGGTTCCGGCAGCATTTTCAACCAGGTCGCTGGGCAAGTGGAGTCATGCATTTGGAGAGGCTAGGATTCCAAGTATGGGAAGGGAGGCCTAACCAAAGGAAGCAAAGGTTTCGCTTGCGCCGGATCTGGGTGACGATCCGCGTCCTCCGAGGTTGGTGATGAACTCATTTGGAACTTTTCCCCGGCGTATCCCGGGGATGAGACCTTGGTCGTCGGTTCTGGATGCGGTGCCTTCGCCGGACTAGAGTTCGAGTGAGATGGATCCTGCAGTTCAAACAAGGGATGCAGATGCTAAGCCTTGCGACCAGAAGGGACCTATTTGTGAATGATGTTTATTCATGCAAAAGATTGATAGTCAGCGAGGCGGGTTCACAAGCAACTGCTGTAGGCTAGCGCGACTGCATCGCGATTGGCTTGGCTTGAGGCAGCGTTTTGTTATGTATTGTTGTTGTTTTTTCCCGGAAGCATGTGTAGGGTGGAACTTGGAAAGCAATGCACAGGTCCAAGCAAGGAGATCACAACTCATTTGTCAAGAGTCGGGTACAACGGTTGCAATTGGGACACATTTGTTTACTCTTCCGCTTGGAAGCCAAACTCTGGCATAAGCTTGTGAGGCCGAATTATATTCTGAAACACCTTGGTGATGCTGAAACTTTAAACCACTTAGCTGACTGGGAAATGGCCAAACACTTCACTGGTAATGTGGCTAACTCGATGAACAACATCAGCAGCCAAATCTGTGCGTCGAGTTGCCCGCCAAAAGAGGGAGCCCCACTGTTCAGGTTGTCGAATTCTTGATTGCTATCCTTGCTCTAGTTGAACGCGAGCGGCGTATCCACTCATTGGATTGACCCTTTGGAGGTGCTGAACAATATTGTGTTGGCTTCATGGTGGCTGGATCCGCATAACACTTATGCCCTTCAGCCCTTCAACTTTACGTGTATGTCTTTAGTTGTTTTAAAAAACTAATAATAATAATAGTAAAAACAAAAAAACATGTTGTTTGTTCAACACCAGGCGAACTTGAGTTTGCGATGTGTAGTGTTCTTCAAAGTGTCGAGCTTCCGCAACGGGCTGCGAGCTCGGACAGAGGCACCGTGTACCGCATCGCCTTCGGGGGGAAGCTCCTGTGGAAGGCACCGGTCAGAGCCATGGGATGTCCCCCTTGGGAGCTACTTTGACAAGGTCCCCCAGCTAGCTGCCAACTTTTACCGTTTCTTTGTTGGGGGAGGGTTCCCCTTTCTAAAATTAGACCACAGAAAAAAATAAGGTACCCTTATTCTAACCTCTCTACTGGAGGACCTAGAAGAACGCCCCCAGATTGTAGGGCGACTTTGCCCGTCTTTCAACTTGTGAGGTGGCTAACTTGAGAGCATCTCCGAATCAGTTGTGTGCTTGGACTTGGTGGCTGATAGTCGAGGAACGTGTTTTTTCTTCTGATTTTTTAGCTCTGTGTTGCACCCATGAACCGCAATTAATTCATATCGCATCTGGTGTATATGTCAAGTTGAGGGGGGGCACATTAAACAAGGTCCAACATGAAGACAAAAAGGCTGGTCAGCTCTTCGAACTTGTTTCTGATGTTTGGCGCTTGGTGTACTGCAAAGATTGCAAGTGCGCTAAAAACAAAGCAGCCAAGAAGCAGCATTTAGTTGCATCATGCTTGGGTTTGGTTTGGGTTGTTTGCTGTGGTGCGCCTAATGCCCATTTGTGAAGTGGCGCTCTCTACATGTTTGGTGGGCTTCCCACTAAACATGGGATTAACGCTAAGAAGGATTCCCTTGTTTCACTTAGAGAAACCACAGGGAAGCTTTCCCAATCGGTCCATCAAGGATTTTTAAATATGACAGCGGGGATGGGGCTGGAATGATCTTGCTTTCCATTTCTAGCTTTCGGGTCAAGATTATTGCAGGCTCATTTGGTATGCGGGTCAATCGCGCCGAAAACTCAGGACGAGCTCTCCGATTCGGGGTAACAAGCATTTCAGGAAGGTGGCTTATTTGGGGAGTCCGGAACTCCCCGATTTGATCGCAGATTGGCGTGCTTGTTTCTTGAGGGAGCTCGTTTTGAGCTCAAAAAGGGGAACCTGCAGGGTTTTTTCAATGTGCCCATGGGTCAAAACCCCGTACCCCCAGTGAACATTCCAATTCCCACCAAAATAGACTAAAATGGGTGGTGCACCTACCCCAAATGGTACCATTGGTTTGGACCCACAGCCATGTGAACACCCCCCACTCGCCCGAGGCCGGCGTCCAGAGCGGAAGCCCCATTTTCTGCGGCACTGGGGGTGCTGCGCTGGGGCCCAACGGAGTGCCTTGGAGTAGCGCGCGGGCGAGCTGTTTGGCTCACTTCCTGGTTTCCTGCACTTTATGCTTTTCAGTCGAACCCTTTTGGCAGTTTGTGAAACGTTGCCGTTGCCACCCGACTAGCAGGAAACTCGGGAAGCCATTTTTGTTTTTGTTTTTTTCGGGGTGGCGGAGGAGGAATGGGTAGTATGAGACCAACGTTGCCCCCTGATCGGCGCAGTGCTTTTGAGGATGCGGCTGCTGGAAAACACAGCGTTGATACACACCGCTGGTCGATTATGGGCAGGAGGGCTTGGGGGGGGTTGGTGGGGAGGGTTTCGTGGCGGGCTGCGAGGGTTGGTCGGTTTGGCGTTTCTCAGTCGCTCGGCTCTCGAGAAAATGGTCAAGACGCAATGGCTTCCTTTTTTGCTCAACCGGCGTAGCGGCCTTTTTTGGAGAACTCACGCAGTTTTGGGAGAGAGAGGTTACCTGTAGGTGACCAAGGCATTGAGCATTATCTGCTAGCGCAACCATATTGCAGAACAACAAGCTTTTCCAACGGCATTTATTTGCTCCAGGCAGTCCGTTTAGGTTGCTTGGGACCCTGTGTTGCCCATATATGACCACCTTAAGCAAGATGAGGCCATCGGCCCCGTGAGAGGTTCTAAGTGATGCTTAGGCAAGCCAATAGGGACATGCACCGTCGATCGGCTTGTCGTGTGGAATAGTTAGACTCACTGAGATGCGTTTGTTTTTTCCAGTTCGCCCTTTCTGGTGGGTTCAAAAAAAAACACGAGGAACACCACCATTTTGGTGCTATTTTGACCCATGCCCAGAGCATGTTTGGTGGGTGTTCGGGCTGGATGCTCGGCATTCCGCTGACATCTTAGGTCATCTACCACGAGTACAACACATTGGACGACAACTCTTTGCAGGCCGCCCTGGGCATCATCAAGGGCAATACCTCAGGCCTGGATAGCGATCCGTCGACGATTTCTTGTGGTCGACGAATAGGGGTGGTGCCCCCATTTGGAATCCTTCACTGCCAACACCACCCCATTTCTTCATCCAGATGAAAGGAAAAATCCGGGTTAGCATAAGAACCATGGCTATGGGGTACTTCCAAGCCGGTTGCCCGGTTGACCATTGGACGTACAATACTTGCCTTTTACACCTAAGTGGAGGCCCATCGAAGTTTCTCTTTTTGCGCCTGGCTCGGTCAGCAAGGGCCGCAGGCCACACGATGGCCAAGGCATGACTGCGAAGACATGCTTCTATCCTTCTCTCTTCCTTCTTCTCTTGCAGTTACTGGCTTGAAAGGAAGCACAGGGTTCAAAGCGGTTCAAAGCTAGTTTGGCGAACCCCTGAATCGCAAACACCTTGAGGGGCCCAAGCGAATTGGGCCCGAAAGCTGACCACATTGTTGAAGGAATGCAAAGGGACATCGCCTAGTTCGGGAGGTTATGCAAAGACTACGAACAGAGAGAGAGAGAGAGAGAGACAGAGAGAGAGAGAGAGAGAGAGAGAGAGCGAGGGAGCGAGGGAGCGAGGGGAGCGAGGGAGAGAAAGGGAGGGAGTTGATGACCACCCCTACCAAACCACTCCGTGATCAGACCCCTTTCAGACATGTTTGGACTATGTCTGCAAACCTATCGGCCGTGATCCTGGTGTTAGTCAGTGCCTAAATACCCCGCCCGGATTGCAATCAACTGAGGTTGACTCTTCCTGGCTTTTGCTTCCCCTCTCGCAAGCAGATTGAGATTTTACAATGGGCCTGAGTTAAGACTGGGATCCTGATTTCATTTTGTAGCCACCTTCGGAGCCCCCCTCCCCAAAACAAAATATGTTCAACATATTTGGAGGGGCCCAGCTCAGGGATGTATTCGGGTTCTTTTTTGAGGGCGTCCTTTGTGGAGTCCGTTCAAAGGAGGAACCAAAAGCAAAAACCACCCAATTCGAGTTGCCCCTATCAAGAGAAACCCCAAAATCAGCCTGGCAAAACCCATTCTCGGATTGTTTCGCTCGAGCAAAATATCTAAAGCATTCGCTCGGCCTAAAGTCAACATGCTCCCAAACGGTGGGGACGGCATCTACTGGGGTTCTTGAGGGTCGATGGGTGTGGCTTAGAGGGAAGCTGAGGGATCGATAGTTGGGTTTGGCCTTTTCTTCCGTGACCGAGACCCTTTCTTAGGGGGTGGGTGAATGGAAACCCGGTTGAGAATACACCCAATTGTTGATTTCGATTGACGGAGTTGGGATCACGTTGGGAACATCTCAATCTGGGTTGAGTAATCTAGGGCGACATTGGCGCTAAGCCGCCAGGGTGTTGTGCTTGAAGGGAAGCCCCAGAAAGCCCTCCGCGAGTTCAGGGAGTTGGCGGAGGTGGGTTTTTTGATTTCACCAACGGCCCATTTGCACGATTCGGCCAAGGAACCTGGAACCCTGCGACCCGCAAGGGGCCACCAGCTCGCGCTTTTTCCAGTCAACTTCGCAAGTGTTCGAAAGCTCTTGGAAAGGCTCTGCCTTTGGAAAGGCTCCGAAACTGAAATGCGGCTGTGGGAAACCAATGGTACCTTTTTGGGGTAGGTGCACCACCCATTTTAGAACCTATTTTAGTGGGGATTGGGATGTTCACTGGGGGTACAGGATTTTGACCCATGGCCGTCTTGAAGGTTCAAAAGAGCCCAGCGCCTTTTTCCAGTTTTTGGAAGGAATCACCGGGCACCTGGCCGCCTATCGCCTCAGCGACGGGCAGAAACTCTGGCAAAAGGAGTTCGGTCCACGCTACTTAGGCGCGCACGCGTGTGTCGTGGACTTCACCTGAAGACTTTTCCTTTGGGCTCTCTGAACATGAACCCCCGGGGCTCTGTATCTTTCCTCTACCAGGATTCCTTATGTTTCACGGCCAAGCTCTGGTTGGGCGTTTTCCATGGGGAATCATGTCCACCGCTTCCGGCGGTGCTCGGGACTCTTTCCCACACAGCTATCTTTGAGAGTACAAGGGAACCAATGTATGGAGGGGGGACGGACCGTTTTCCCCACTGGGGGTGAATCTTGCTTTTGACCTTTGTGCCCCTCCAGTCAACGGAAGTTTGCCACGGAAGGAATGTGTGTGTTTTCAAACGAAATCACTTTTGGTTCCAAAAGCTAATCCTTAAAGCCCTAAGCTGTTCAAAGGCATGGCGACCCAGTGCTTTGCATGCTGGCTGTGTCTGCAAAGCAGGGGCCAATTCAATTGGCTTAATCATCCACAAAAGGGGCTCCTGCCCTAAACGCCCAGTGGTTTGCAAGCTTAGTTGCGCTTGGTCATTTCATGGCATTTGTGAGGCCTCTGTTGTGTGGGGGGGGGGTGCGCACCGGTCGTCTGCCAGGCTTGTAAAGATGAATCACTGGGGGAGTCTTGTGGTTTTGGCATTTCCATCAAAGTTCACACTTTGAGGGGTTCTAGACGTTGCTTTAGGCCTTGTTTCCTTTAAATGACTTTTGTTTAAATTTTGAGAATGTAGTTTGTTCTGCAAAAGCCGTCTTGTCGGATATTTTTTTTGGGGAGTCCTTGGTTGCAAAATGTACTCTAACCCACAGGGTCCTTCGGTGATGTTGCGAGGATGTACTTCGACTCGCTGTTGGCCCCTAAAGTACTGGCAAGGTGTGGGTAAGTGTCCAAGGCACCCCAAACCCCACCCAACCCTACACAAAACCCACCCCAATCCGAACCCATGTCAGGCATGTTTGGACCTTGTTGCCTTTTTTGAGCGAACGCTCCAAAGGGCTAAGGGTGATTTCCCTTTGGTTCCCCTTCAAAACAACTACGCAGCAGGTACCTGGAGTCTCCGTGACTCAAAATGGGTTGCCATGCTCACTTCCTGAGTTCACGGACTTTAACAACTCTTCGGGCTTGGACATAAAATGGGGTGGCCAACAAAAATAGACTCCCGTGTTTTTTCTCGCTTTTCTTTTTGGTGGCAGGTCCCAGTGAACCGATGGCTCGGCGGCTCGCGCCAGGCATGCAGTACCCCTCGGTGGGGAGGCTGGGCCCTTCCGGGCCGCTGGCCGTGGTGGTGGCCGTCGGCGAGAACCCCGGCACGCCGGCGCCACGGCCATGGGCCGTTCCCAGCGTCCGCCGTGAGGGTTTGAGGCGTTGCGTTGGTTTGATTTTTTTTTTTGGGGGGGGACGGACCTGGTTTTTGTTGGAGGGGTTCTGGGTGAATTGTAGCGGCCTCACACGACCTCACAACAAATGGTGGTTTATGTGGGGAATATCCACCCAACCAGCTTACAGGTGGGTGAATATTATAATTCACGCAGATGGGTTTCAATTCACTCTTCAAATCAAAGGAACTTGTGTTGGACTTGGGAAGCTTCTGTTTAGCCTGGTCCACTGGAAAGCTTGCAAAGTCAAGCTATGCCATTTTTGAGGCAGACCCGAGATTCTGCTTTTTGGGATGGGTTTCAAGGGAAACTGAGGTGTCCCCAGTTTGAAGAAACACGCCACTGTACAGGGCTGTATTCGGGTGCGGTCTTTTGAAGGGTGTCCTTTGTGGGGTTGGTTTAAAGGGAATGCAACCAGAAGCCACACATTTTGAGGGGTCGCTTGTTTTGACACATACCCAAGCGGGGTCCCTATAATTCACCACAAAACGCCTGTTTCAGCATTTTGGTTGCCACTTGTGGGAGAGCTTCCTGTTGGTGGGGGGGGGGGCAGGCACCCTCGGGAACACAGGTGGAGGCGACTATGTTTGGAAGCCCCATAGTAGCTCGATGTGCGCATTTGGTGAGCTGAACCCGTGAAAAATACCGTTTAATAGGTCTGCAACGCAAAAGATGGTCCCAAGTGAAGGGCCGCAAGTGGCAAGATGAGCAGACGTGTATGCAGTAACGTTGGCATGACCTAGAAAGCCTTGGAGTCATACTTGAAACCTCCTGGATTCGCGAGGACCTGTTTTTCTCCGCTCCAAAGTCCGCTCTTGAGATTTCATGTGGAGAGTTCCATGGCTCACTTGCCCTGAAGGTTCACAGATATGGACCAGAGCCCAAAGCAATATGCGTTTGGAGGCACACGCAGGGCCCCGGAGGGCCCAATCAATGCGAGGAATTGAGCGAGATTCTTACGTTTTGTTGGCAAACTAAAACCCTTCGTTGGGTGATGTTTGCATTTTAGCCAAGGCCCAAAAGGGTCAAACTTCTTCTGGCCAGTGGATGCGGATCAGTATCATGGCGCGCATGAGTTTATGTGCAAGCGTCATGCCTCGAGTCTGTTGCTGCAGTCAGCGGTTGGCATATGTTGCCATGTCTTTACGGATAGCAGCTCGTGTAGGAATCATGGAGGGCCGTAGCGCAGGATTCCGGGTCATGTTCTTGAGATGTTCAGTTAGCAACTCTTAGCTTGCTAACCGGCTTTCTGGAGCAAAGGCCGGCAACAGCAATCCCTACCTGCGTTCCTTTGCAGACTTTCACGAGTCAGCAGTCAGTTGTGGGGTTTGTGTTGCGCAAGGTTGTCATGGAGAAGGAGGAAAGAGCGAGATATTTGGCGGCCGCACGGCCGATTAGTTGGACCCGTTTGCAGTCAGAGTTCCTATTCATGGGATCCACGCGCTCTCGAATCGATTGACAAGCTCAAAAAGGGACACCGGACACCCCCTTACTGCACGGCAAGTTTCCCTATCCGGGAGCACTAAAGACCACGGACCCTCACATGAAAGCAGCTGATTGCCGAGCGAGGGAGGTGCAAGATGGCGTAAGCCAAGCTATTTGATATCGTTGAGCTTGCTCGGGCGCCCGCTAATTACTCAGGCTAGTCAAAGTTGCCCCTGCTTGATTTTGGAGCTTGTGCGCCATGGCAATTCAAAATTGGGAGCGAGTTCCATGCCTCGTACACGGACCTTTAACTGCCAGATGCTAGGACCCCTTGAGGTTTGAAAGTTGCAATCTGCAGTTTCGCTCCCTTGCTGGTAGCAGCAGCGATGCCTACGCTTTCTGTACCCTATAGCCTATAGCGTTTTGCATTCCACAGCGGCTGTTTGTACCAGGATACTCCGTTTTGATGATTTGCACCCATAATCGGAAGGGGATGTTTGACATTACATGTTCCCGTCGCGAGTCTTGCAAGGGCAGGCCTGATTTAACTGGCACTTGGCTAGCTTTGGTCAGGTAAGTTGGTTACCACCTTTGCTTGTCTCCCTTTATCATGGGGGATGGGTGTAAACCCGTTTTGGTCGCCAAGGTTGTTTCTCATCCCTCCGTCCGTCCCTTTGGCTAGGGGCGAGCCAGCACATGCCCCGCACCCCCACTATTGGTCAACCAGGGGGGTCAAAACCCCCGAAACCCCCCAGAGTCCCCATGGACCAAGCAAAAGGGGGTTACCCCCAAGCAAAACCAAGAAGATCTGACCGCTGGGTTTTTACCACAGATTCGCGACAACGAGGATCCGGAGTACCGGAAGAAGATGGGGGTGCCGACCTTTGTGAACGCGGTGGTCGCGCTGGATGCGGCGCCCCGTTTCTTTTTTTTCTTTTCCGGGTCCGGGAAGCTTTGAATGAAACCGTGGCCCATGGCAACCTCGCGGCCGAGTCCTTGCACCTCAAAAGAGGGCTTTCCCTTTTGTACCTCACTGTTTAGTTTTGTTGGTTTCTGTTCAATATGGATAGGGGGCCGCAAACACCGAAGTTTTTGCCGCCAAGGCTGTGAAGTTTAGGTTCCATTAGGTTTGGACCACGGCTTGGTATCATGCGTGCCCTCACTCCCAACCTCGCCTTTGATTTGTTAGACATCAGGACTTTGTTGCCAACCGGTTGAGGGACAGAAGCCCGTGGGGATTTCTTTCAGCGGATTTCAAGAGCGTTGATGGTGAAGGCAACCTGCCGCACTTCAGCCACAAAACGCGAATGCTCCGATCCTTGTAGCCTTTTTTAATGTCCGGACAGCTTCTGGAAGCTCAAGCCTTCTTGGCCAGGTAAAGCAACACATGGCCAAATACTAGACACGACTGACCTTTTGAATGAGTTTTGTTTGCATTTTGAATGCCGCTGCATAGGTTGAGCTTGCGCAACTTGAGGCATGCTTTCATCTTCCTGTTGGCCAGGCCGTCAGTCAGATGTTTACCGGTCCCAATTCCAGCCCAGTTCCCCGGGCCTTTGGTGCTTTCGGGCTTTGGTCTGTCAATCGTTGATCATCAGCCTGGAGAGACTTGGCCCCTCTCAACCCCCTTCACCTTCAAGTAGCACCCGCACAAGTCATCCAATTCGAGCAGTTTCCCAGACGTAGTCCCCTTTTCCCTCTTGAAGAGGTGTGCCCTTTTCCCGCTTCGGGGTAAGCTCCAACACCCCAACAGCCTAACAGCCCAACAGCCCGGCAAAAGCAACAACCCAACAACCCAACAGCCCAACAGCCCATAAGATTCGGCGCTGCCCTTTGCGGAACTTCTTAAAAGGGCTTGGTGGTCCTTTGGGACATTTTTTTTTCCTTTTTTTGGTTATGTAAGGGGGAATGGGAAAAAAGGGGGTTGCGGAATGTCGCTTTGTGGGAGAGAGACGGGCCCGGCCGGGTGCTCAAGGGTGTCCACTGTTTTGTCGGCTGACTCTTTGTTGTTTGACTAGTTTTCGTGCAAACTGAAGTTGTAGAGCAACAACATGATGCACATGAAGATGTATTAGAACAGTTAGCATTATCATTGACATTGAGAAGTTGTAGCAGGTCAGGTTCAACACATGTGCACATCAAAGCCACGGCAATGGCGTGCTGCGGCCACACTGCGCGGCTGCCTGCTAGAGGTGCCATGGGAGTTGGTTGTGAGACTGGGTGCGTTGCATGCATGACAATGAGCGATGCGGGCTGTGCTCACTCATGAGTTTCAAATTAGGTTGCTACAGTTGGGTTGCGTGCACTCATTCTGACGTTTGCATTGCTTTGAAAGTCTCCGACTTGGATGCGTGCTGGCTCCTACTTGCTCAAGGCATCGCGCTTCATTTGACCATGGGCACATGACATACGCCTGACACTGACATTAGTCGCCTGACTTGGATTTGCTCGCCTGACGCCCGGCTGACCCCATGGCTGGTCTGGAGGACATGGATTTGCCACGCATCCCTGGCGTTGTGGTTGCCTGGGGAGCCGAGAAGAGGTACGCCTGCAGCTTGCCTGCACCAGCCGCAGTGGGTGTGTCGCATGTTGATTTCTTGGGATGGTTTTGGCAGGGCTCAAATCACAGGAGCTTTGGTTTTGGGATTGGTTGATCAGTTCATGCCATCGCATGGTTGGGACTTGTTCTACTAGACCTGAGGCGCGAAGGGGAAGGGCAAGGGCCGCGAGATCATGACCGGGCTCTTGAAGCACAGGCTGCCATCCCACACGCACATCGCAATCGACGTGTGCTTTGGCTGCATCATGCTGCATCACATGATGATTCTGGTGGTTGTCATGTTTCCGAATCAGTCAACCAGCTCCAGTCACATTCCCAAGGCGCCAAATGTGGGAGTCTGACCCTGGGGCGCAGGCCGATGCTGAGTATGGTCACTTCGAATCAAAGATGCTGGGTTGCATTGTGTCGGAGTGAGCAAGCGTGGTCCATGTAGCTGAGGAGATCCATCCTACGATCCGAGCGTGCTCGAGGAGCTGACCAATCAGAGGGAATGCCAGAGCAGCTTCATCACCTTGGCGTGCTTGCTGCTGGGCTGGTCGGCGGCTATGGAATCGACCAGATTGCTGGTCTGCCTGCAGCTGATTTGCCTTGCGGATGCAGTGGCAGTCTTTTCTGGTTCTCATTGCTTTGCATGGCGGTTTTGGCATGTAGGGTTGCCGACTTCTGAGGCACCAAGGGGCGACACAGATCGGCGGCCTTGGCGACATTGCTGGCATGCTGCTTTCGAATGGAGCTAGCGCTGCCGAGCTGGAGGGAGGACGGGCTGACGGGCTTGACGACACTTGCAACTTGTTTCGCCAGGGCAATGCCCTTTGCGCTTGAGTTTGGTGCCTGTCTCCATGCAGGACCTCAACACTTTCAGGAAAAACCTCCCAGACTTTCTCATCCCGAAAATCAAGGACTGGCTGCTGGAGGCCAAAAGCCTGATGAATCCCCCTCCGCCTGTCGTCCTGCTGCCTGACCTGGTCATGCTTGACCCTAGCCTTGGCCCTGTCGCTGAAAGCTTCTCGGCTACCCACACCACGGCTACCCGCACCATGCCTGACAACTTCGCGCCTGACCGCACCGCGCCTGACCACACCGCGCCTGACCCCACCGAGCCTGATGGCACCAAGCCTGACCGCCCCGAGCCTGACACCACCATGCGGGAGGACACCGCCATGCCGGAGGCGCTTGAAAAGACGCCTGACCAAGTGCCCTGGCTTGAAACACTAAATTTCACATACTTGTTTGATGAAACATGCTTTACATTGCCCACGTTTCCCACATTTTTTGCATGACTACCTGGTGCGCACAAAGAAGCAGTGGAATTTTCATGATTCGCAGAGTCAAGTTTATTGTCCAGGTGGTGAAGGAGACGTTGGCTTCCTTGGCGCCTTCCCTCGCCTGGGCGGCTGACCAGCTCAATCTGGACAGCACTGTGTGCGCAGTGGCTCGGTTTTCAAGCAAGGGCAGGTGGTGGCAAGTGGCTTGAAGCTTGACATTTAATTTTGACGTGACATGTATGCGGCACCAAGGGTTTGCTGGCGCTGGTGCAGCACAGCGACAGAGGGCTCAGCTTTGCTTTGGAGCTGGTTCCAAGCATGACACGTGCCTTTGGCAGCAACCCATGACAGTGACTGACTGACTACTGACTGTCTGACTGACTGATTGACTGTGCTTCGCCCAGTGGTTGCTGAGGAGAGGTCACAGATGCGGAGCACAGGCGCTGGAAGTACCCTTCAACGGTGGTGGCGGCTCATGTGAGGGACCGCATGAAGGAGCTGAGGTGCAGTCGCTGTGTCTGCAGTTAGCAGATGTCAGATGTCTGAGTGCGTGCCTGCCCTTGGCATCATTTTAATTCCTGATTGAGGCCACTACGCTTCAGAGGAGGAGACGCCCTGGTATGCTTCGACTTCGTCAAGCTCGGCACGGAAGGCTTCCGGAGAAACATGGCGAGGAGGAAGTTGGCAGGGAGACGCTTGGGAGCCCCACACCTGGCAGTGGGAGCCAGCGCCTTGCTTGCGTGTTGGCATGGTTCACATTCAAGACACAGACCGTTGCATTTCTGCATCACGGATTGCTGCTGGTTGACTGAGGAATCGGCTGGCCGGGGTCGTTGGTGAGCCGGCAACGTGCTCCTGACAATGCTGCCTGACGCACCGCCTGACGTTCCGCCTGACGTTTGCGGGGGAGGCTGAACTGGGTCTGGGTGTCAAAAGGCAGGCAGTTTCAGGCAAAAGAAACACACACTGACAAGCCGAATGCGCTGAAAGGAGTGCCAAGTTCAACACTACAACTTTCGAATCACCAAAGACCCAGTTTGCATGATCCCTTGTCAAAGGGCCGAGCCGCTAATGCGCCGCCCAGTACAGTATTGTGCCAGACATGGCATCTGATGAAGATCGCTTACCATCAAGCGTGAAATGAAAACATGCCGTTGGATGCTGCCTCCACTGGAGTAGTGTGGTTTTGAGCAGTGACATCATGACATGTCAGTTTCTTTTTCTCATGAGCTTGGCAGGTGCTTTGCTGCTGCTGGCCTTGCTCAGGCCTTGGACGCCATTGGGTTGGGAGGGGGCTTGGTCAAAAATATCCAATGTTAGTGGAAGAGCTTTGCTTTCTTAGCTGCATGTTTTGCGTGGGCTGAATTGAGCACGAAGCATCATGGTGGCAGGAACGGCTTGGCCAGGGTTGTTGTGTAATTGTGTTTGTGTGCCATCATTGCCGCTGGCAAGGTTGACGCCGATGTCGGGCTTGGTGGGGCACTTGCTGTCCAGCATTCCGTCAGGGCCTCGTTTTGGAATTTGCACAGGCGTTGCAGGCGTTGCAGGGTAGACAGGACTTTTTGCGCCCACATGAAGCAAATGCAAACAGTCATGCCAATTTTTGACAGTGAGATTGTACCAGCCTGGGACGCAAGCCAGCTGACGGCTGATTTTTGCATCAAAGTGTGGGCTCAAGGTGTGACTGACACTTGACTCGTCTGACAGTTGACGTGACTGTCTGACGCCATGGGGCAGCCGGTAGTTAACTTGGCGCAGGAGTACTTGGTGGCGATGGGCGGCTCTGATGATGCATGCGCCAACTGGATGTTGCAGCAGCCTGCTCCAGAAACGCCGTTGGGGCTGGAGCGGCTGAACCTTACCAGACAAGTGGTTTGGTAGTTCAAGTGTCGCCAAGTGGTTCTTCTGTTCGTCAACTGTCTTTGCTGTTGCTTCTTCTCAGGACGCTGCGCCTGACATGTTTGGAGAGTGAGAAGCTCCACAGCTGCTGCGAGCGCCCGTCCCTTGATCAGCAGTTTGTTTTGGGTTCTTGCTGCTCAAAGCATGAAAGCCCTTGCAGGGCACAGTACAAATTGCGTGCGTCTTTCAGGTCAACAGACAACGGCTTCACCATTCAATCCGAGCAGTGTTTGCAGCATCCATGCCTGAAGTGTCGTTGCAAAGTTCAGCAAAGTTTTGGACTTTTGGGCTCATTCTAGATGTGCACCCACACGAAGCCATCGTTCCACCTTGTAGCAAGACACACAGACAGAGGTTGGCCTACGAGAAGCTCCAGTTGCAGCTCATGGATATTTTCCAAGAGCATGGGCGAGGCTTTCTCACGCCAAGAGATGCCTGCCGTGCGGTCAACGAAAAGCTGGCGGACGGGTCGTTGATGTTGGCCATGCTCCCTGTGCCCTACAGAGGCCGTTTGTGGTTGACGTCTTTGACACACACCAGTGCGGATGTCTTCATTGTCCGCGGAGGCAAGGTGATGCCAAAAAGACAACATCCTTGGTTCATGATATAAAAACAACACCCTATCCCCCTTTTTAGCTTTGAGGTTTGCGGTTTGTTGTTGCCAGGGTCCTCTATTGCCTCGTGCTCCGCTGGCCTATATCTTCGCTTGCACATGGAAGACAGTTCCATCAATGGGCATCAAGCTGTCTGACCACATCCCACCTGACACATTTGCCCGCATCCCCTCGCCTGACCATTGTGCGCAGTGTCGGCGGTAGTGCTGCATTTTTTTTACAGGCATGAAAGCTGTGGTGAAAACATGTGCCCCAGTGAGCGGCCATGCGTTGCAGCCGATGTGTGTCAATCAGTGAGCATTGCAGGGTCACAGTTTTGGCAAGTTTCCTGTTGAATGATTGTTGTGCCTGAGGCCTGACCGCAACGGCTTTGGAGGCGTGGAGGTTGATGCTGCAGAGTTTCACTTTGCTTGCTGGCAGGCATTCGAGTTTGGCAGGTTGGCAGGTTTGACTGTCTAAATTTCATGCGTGTTTGCGAGTGTGAGTTGGAAAGATGCTGCCATGGTATGGCCAGGGTCTGACCCAGACATGACAGCGGCAGGAGGCTCAGAGGTTTTTCAGCCATTGAATCACAGGGGTTGCGCGCTGAGACGGCGAACGCTTGTTGCACCGAGGTCTTGCGTCTGACAGCACCAACTTCGTCTGACGGAGCTTGACTCAGATGTTCTATGGATGCTTCTGTGCTGTTCTGTGTGGACAGGCTTGACGGCTGCGGTTTGATCATGAAACGCATCCCTGGTCTGAGCTGGCTTGTCTACTAGTTGAAGCAGCACTGTCTGACGCACGGTCTCCCTCAGGTTGGGCCAAGCTTTGAACACTTGCAGCCAGGTTTTGGCCAACACACCTCATGCACATGGCTGACACTGAGGTCTACTTTACCTGTCGCAGGCAGGGTCTTACATGCAAGGAGGCCATGAAATAGTGGCGTTTTCAAGGCACTTAAGTGCCGTCATGCGTGTGACAACGCGTCGTCTGACCATGTGGGAAGTCTGACGCATGTGCAACACCAGCCCAGGTCCTGCCCGTAGAACGGTGCTTGACCTTTATGGTCCACATCTTAGTGTTGGGATGTGTTGGGTGTGCCTTGGGAAGTTGAAACCATGTTTTTTGAGACTGTCGTGCGCAAGAGCTGGCCAAGGTTCCATTGAGCGCTTTGTAACTGGGCCAAGGCCTGACATGCTCTTCGCAGGCAGGCCTGATAGTTCAAATCACGTGCATGCTCCTGACGGCCTGTTCATGATGATTCTGATGCATGTTGCCCTGTGCCCGTCCAAGTGCAACAGATTGGCATACCAGGAGGCCCATGTTGACTTCGCCAGCCCAATGTCAGCAAGCAATGCCCGTGCCTTGAGTTTTGACAGGGAATGCGTGGCCAACAAACATGACTATTATGTTCCGCTGAAGTGGGCCTGGCAGACAATCACGAGAATCAATTGCCAAGATTTCGCAAGTCCATGGCAGGCACATGAGCCAAGAGTTGCCTTCTTTGACAATGCCCCGAAGCGTGCCAACCTGCAGGCTCAGAAGGTGCTGGAGAGGGCAAGCAGGAGCGTTTGGCTGTCGATTGTGGAAGTAGGTTCTTGCTTTACGTGAGGTTCCGGTGCTTTTCATTTCACGATTTCATATTGTCGAGACATGACGTTCGGGGCAACATGACTGTTCACACCAGACTTTGTCATCAGCCTTTCATTGGGGTGTTGTTTATTTATCAAGCAAGGAGTTTGATTCTGGGCTTATGGCCAGCCATGTTCCTGCTCAGTCCTCTTCTTTTTTGGGACAACCCATTCCACGCCCCGACTCAGTCCTGGGTTTTTTCATTCCATACTGCACGAGTCTCGCACTGGGGGCCTTCACATCCTTGTCGATGTCGCACAGCAGGCCCTTCTTGTCGTTGTTCCCAAACCCTTTCCCAGTTGCTTGCCTTTCTTGGTCCTCTTCCGAGCCCTCTCTCCTTGCAGGTCCGGTCTGGTTTCTTTTGCTTCTCTTGGGATGGTCCAATGCGGGGCCCGTGTTTGAAGTTCTATTGTAGCCTAGGCAGGGGCATCTCTGGGTTCGAGACCCGTTCTTGTATGTTCTTGTCGTAGTCCTTTTGCGGGGTCCACTCCTCTTCCATCCTTTTGCGGGCCCGGTCCTTTTATTGGCCTCGGGGCCCGATCCTCTTGTCAACCTCTTCCGGGCTTGGTGCGGGGCCCGGTCCTCTTCTCGTAGTCTTCCAGGCTTGGTTCGGGGCCCGGTCATCTTCTCATCCTCTTCCAGGCTTGGTTCGGGGCCTGGGCTTGGTTCGGGGCCCGGTCCTCTTCTCGTCCTCTTCCAGGCTTCTTCTCGTCCTCTTCCAGCCTTGGTTCGGGGCCCGGGCTTGGTTCGGGGCCCGGTTCTCTTCTCGTCCTCTTCCAGGTTTGGTTGGGGGCCCGGCTCTTCTCGTCCTCTTCCAGGCTTGGTTCGGGGCCCGGTCCTCTTCTCGTCCTCTTCCAGGCTTGGTTCGGGGCCCGGTCCTCTTCTCGTCCTCTTCCAGGCTTGGTTCCTCTTCTCGTCCTCTTCCAGCCTTGGGTCGGGGCCCGGTCCTCTTCTCGTCCTCTTCCAGGCTTGGTTCGGGGCCCGGTCCTCTTGTCGTCCTCTTCCAGGCTTGATTTGAAGCACGGTCCTCTTCTCGTCCTCTTCCAGGCTTGGTTCGGGGCCCGGGCTTGGTTCGGGGCCCGGTCCTCTTCTCGTCCTCTTCCAGGCTTGGTTCGGGGCCCGGGCTTGGTTCGGGGCCCGGTTCCTCTTCGGTCCCTTTCCAGGCCCAGTCCTCTTCTCAGCTTTGGTCTTCTTCATGGCTTCTACCGATGGCCGGTCTTCCTCTTGGCTTCTTCAAGTCCTTTTCCGTGGCTCGGGTTGGTTTGGGGCCCGGTCTTTCCCTGGTCCTCCGGGGCCTGGTCTTCTTTTGCAGTCCTCTTCTCAGCCTCTTTTGGTCCTTTTCCGGGGCCCGGTTGCGGTCTTTTGCTATCCCTTTTGCGGCTCAAGCCTCTTCCAGGCTTCGTCACGTCTTTACTGCAGGAGGCTTCATCAAGCCCCAATCTTATCTTTTTTCTCTTGGCTTATTGTTTTTCCGGGTTCTGAGGCTATGTCATGGCTATGTCATGTTCAGGGCTTGAAGCCACTTTGACTACATCATGCTTGTTTCTTCCTCCAGATGTTCCTTTCAAACTTCTTGTGTCCGTTCCCAGTGTGAGGGCAGAATGACATGTTCGATGGCTCTCACACATGCTTCTCAAAGACGTGTGAAGCAGAATGACATGTTAATGGCTCTCAACACAATGATTTCGTTTTACACCCACCTCTTTGTTTGGTCCGAAGCAAGGTTTGCAAACGATCCTGCTTCAAAGCCAACTCATCCAGGAAGCTTTCAATGAGATCCTGCTCCATGTCCGCGTTGTGTTTGCATATAAATAAATATATATATATATATATATATATATTATACATGTGTGTGCGTGTGCGTGTCTTTGGTATCGATGATTGTGACGCACTTGCGCCACTTTGTTCCAATTGCATGTGGCCGGAACATTTATAAATTTGAGGATATGAGCGCTTGTGCGAGCTTGTTTGCTTCAATGAAGTAAGTATGCCTGTTCTGTCTGTTCTGTGCTGCCACTGATTCCTGCGCCAGGTCACGCCGTTGCTTCTTAATGAGTGTCAGCAGGTGTGGCCAGATGCTGTGTTTGCGACAAATCAACATCACAATGTTGCGCCGTATGCTCAGTGTTGCCTGGCACATGACCCCCTCCAGGGTTGAAAAGTCAATTTCGGAAGCCAGCGGCAAGGTTGAGCTGTGCCTCCGGTGTGTTTGTGTAGTAGTAGACCCTTTCGCGTGCCCTTGCATGTGTTGAGGAAGGATCATCTTGTGCCATGAATCATGTGCTAGCGCTGCATGTTGTTGAAGTGCGACACACCTGAGCGCAATTTCAATGGGTCAGCAGTTTGTTACTCTCATGAGCTCCTGTAACTTGGCTAGAGAGCATTTGCGAGTCATGCTTCCAAAGAATTGAGCCTTCCTTGCAGGAGGCTGGCAGGCCATGGCGTGCCAGAGCCCCAGCTGCAGTTCACGAAGGCTTGTGTGTCGCTGTGAGGTAGAACTTGAGAAGTAGAGCTTTTGGCTCAAGCCGGCACAAGCCTTCGTCTGACCATCGGCACTCGCCCGTCTGACCCTGCCGTCTGACCCTTTGACCATGCCAGTTCAGACATTCTACAAGGTGATCCGCCGGGACGCCTTGTGGGCCATGATGCATCTTCAAGGCCCAATCGTGTGCTTTCCGGTGGAAGAGACTGCAATCGACTCGGCTGTCTACTTGTCTGAGCTGGGCACATCATCTCGCAAGTTGAGGTTCCGCTTTTCAATTGGAATTCTTCTTCTTTTTCCAAGGCAATTGTTTACTATAGACTCAGGTTTCTCGCACATGTCCATGATGCTATTGCACCCTGCAGGCAGACATTGACTTCATGGGCTCCGAGGGCAGGGGGGATGAGTCACACCTTGCAGTTTCCGAAGGACGCCATTGACCAGGATTTTGAGATGACTCCGGCTGACCTGACTGAAGCGCTCCTCTTGGCCTTGGTCTCCGAGTACTTGCCAGGCAACATCACCAAGGTGAGCACCCCAGATGGTCGCTTTGGCTTCAAGATCGAGGACCTGGAAATCAAGGAGCTCAAGACCCACAACATCAGGGCAGTGGTGAACGCCTCAAACTTGACCTTGAAGGACATGCCTGACCTGACAGAGCCTGCTAAGATGCGCAGGCCAGACACAGCACCACAGACCATGGCCGACTCAGACCGCTGGTTTTACGTGGCAGTCTCCACAGACTTCTGGAAGCGGGTGTTGATTCCTCGCTTGGAAGGACATGAAGAGAGTCTGATGGTCACGTCTGACTTCACAGAACGCACTCCTGGGATGCCCCTGTACACAGATGGAGAGCACGCTGTTGTGCACTTGAGGTTCCTGGCATTGGCGGCTGCAGTGCGAGGAATCAAAGGCTTCTGGTGCAGCTATGAGCAGCCCCGCCTGCAGTTCCTGAATCCTTTGTTGGACAACGGGGTGCATCTGACAGCTGAGCCATGCACGTTGCTGAGGCTGCAGTTTACGGCAGCCACATGGGCAAAGATGCAGTCCATGGGTGTTGTGACCGCTTCTCCGTTGCAGACGGTGGACTGCTGGATCCTGAAGGGAGACTGTCCTGTGGCCCAGGTCCATTGTGTTTGGCCGATTTGCCGTCTGACATATACTTTGGAGGCTTGTGTCCCAGACACGGTCAAGCTCATCGCCATGCCACCGACACTTGCGTCTGACCCGTCTGGCCCCCAGAAGTGCCCAGAGAAACGTGCACGAAGAGAGTGATGCCAGTTTTGTTGGAAGCAGGCGTAGGCCAGATTTTTTTAGCTGCTGCAGGCTAGAGACCCGTGCACCTGTGGAGCAATCTTGCGGAGTGAAAAATGGCGTCTCATGGAAGTCTTGATGTTTGGATGCTGACCGTTCATGCTTACAGTTTTGAGATGTATGGAATTTGTCTTGCGCCAAGGCCTTTCTGGGCTGCAAGGCCACACCCCCGCAGGCCATGGGCGACTCACATGACACTGTGGGCAAGTTGCATTTGACATGAAGGGGTAGCAAGGAAGTTGTACAATAATTGCATGTATGACTGCAGCTGGCCAGTCTCAGAGTGTTGCTCACCCAACTTGCTCCATAGCTGTGACAGCATGGGCCGGGCAAAGCCAAGCAAGGAGCAAAAACAGCAGCACGAGAAGAACCGGGCAAGGTCTATCCGGCTTCGGTTCTCCTCAGAGGAGGTAAAGCGCTTGCAGACACTGGATGAGGATGTCTGCACGTTGAGGGAGGAAAATTCGTCTCTCACAAAGCATGTTGAACGTCTGACCTGTGACAATGATGCCAAGTGCCTGACAGAGCAGCGCCTGACAGAACAGCTTCTGACACATGACCAGGAAAACCAGCGCCTGACAGAGCTTGTTGATCGCCTGACCCACGACTTGCAGAATTCCCAGGCCCAGCTTTTGCAGTTGAAGGCGGATTTGCAGAATGAGAAGGATGAGAAACAAGTGCTGCAACGGCAGGTGTGGCTTGGTTTGCAGGTTCCCGAAAAAACACAGTTCGACTTGTGCTCATGCAATTTTGAGTACATGTGCTTGCTCATCCCTGTTATGGGATCTGAGGTGGTGGTTTCAAGAAGTGCGAGACTGGGTAAGCAGCAGGGCTCGTTGCCTAGTTGGAAGCGAGGCACGGTTGCCGCCGTGGCTGGATCCATTTCTAGTTGAGAAGCCTGAATTGTGAAATCAGGAGGCGAGAGCTCATGAGAATCAAGCGAGGTTAAGTAGTTCAGAGAAAGCTGAAACCATGATGTGCCTTTTCTCAATTCACTACTTGTGGGCTCTCCTCTCTGGGCGGGGTGTTTTTGCACATGGCTACTGTGCAGCAGTGCCTTTAATTGGGAAAAGGAAGGAGCGTGCCAGGCTGCGCAGGAGTGCATCGCATGGCAGTTGGTCAGCTTGAGAGCCACGGATCATGTTTGCTTTGGCATGCATGCTGGGCTCAAAACTGCACACAGGTCATGTTCAGCCGTGTCAAGTGCACACAGGTCATTTGCATGGAGCACAGGTGAGGCAACCCATGCAGACCATGGCATGCGCTGAATCCTGAATCTGAGCCATAGCAAGGGGCAAAGATGTCGCCATGGGGTCCGGCATTCCTGCAGGCCGCAGGACACGCTCGGCAGAAATGGGCGAAGGATAACTTGCAGGGGCACATTGGCGCTCTGCCAAGAAGCCTCAGCTTTGCCACCGACTGTTCGGGCTTGGAGGACAGGAGACTTGAAGGAAAGAAATGTTTTCTTGTATTTGCCGATGCTTGTTTCGCTTGGTGTTGATGTTTGGGCAGGCCCCGGTCGTGGCCCTTCAGACACTGGGCATAAAGGTCGTGCAAGAATGGGCGTCTGACATTGCTTCGCCTGCCAAAGATTGGGTGAAGTGCAACGGTGCAGTCCTGAGGGCCGCTTCATCAGCTTGGGATTGAAACCAGTGACTGTAACACTAACCGGTGCCACCAAGGCAGCCCACGTCGGTGGTTTGATGATTGCACAACACGTGTCCTGAAGAACTTGCCCAAGATGACCGGTGGCGGTTACTGCGCAGGGTTTCCTTGCCAAAGTCACTCAACTCTGGGCAAGCGATCAGGGATGCGAGACAGAAATCGCACTGCCCCCTTGAGCTTTGCTGGCAATCAAGCTTTGCTCACATAGCCTCGATCTGCTGTTGGACTACCATCTTGACCTTGATGTTGTGCATCAGGAAAGCCATTGCCCGCACCATTGGTGAGACAACACGGTTCGCTCTATTGGAGAACGTTTTGGGGGCGAAGACATGCTGGAAGCAGATTGAAGCACTTCTTCGGAGGCATGCCCCCAAGTATCACATTGTCCTGGCGGTAGCCTCAGCCTTGTCCCAGTCCATGTTGCACAGTTGCAGTTGCGGATTGCTAGGTCGTTTGTCGTGCTCCTGCCAAGGTTCAGTTCTGCCCCACAGACCTGCACAACTGTTGCCGGCGCCCACGCATCTGGATTTTGATGCTTCGGATGGACGCAGCCATGTGCTCCACAACTGGTCAGCTCACCTCTTTGGCGAAAACAGTCTTTAAAGCCATTGTGCAAGCAGGCTGTTCTCATCCTGCCACGCTGCGTGGCGCCCTTCCGCCAGGAGTTTCCAGCGCGCGTGCGTGTCATGTGTGCAGAAACGGTCAGCTTGATCTATTGCAGCCGTCGTTTGCTAGGAGACCGACTTCCACGCCTGACCGCTTCCCAAGCAAAACGTTTGCAAGACACACTCAAGACACACAGTGTGAGGCATGGCCACAGACGTGAGCCAGTCACCTGGCTGGGTCCGTGTTGGACACGGCCAAAGCCCCACCTGGGCCAGAAACAGCCGCATGGCTTGCCTGACTCAGAACAAAAGCAATGTGAGCGCCGCACGGCTCTTGTCCCCCCAAGTTGGGCTGGCACCCTGGCTGCAAGTTAAAATGCGCACATGCGTCTGCAAGTTACAGTCGGGTGCATACTGACATAGTGAGCGCCGGCAGCAGTGAGTAAGGCTCTTCATGGCTTTCAGATCGGCATGGGCAAACTACGTCTGCCACCCTCAGTGTCTGACAGTCAACTTCTAGGCTTAGTTGGCAATTGCCAACATGTCAAAGCTGCAGCAGCTGCATTGTTGTTGTGCATGTGTCTGACTACTTCTGAGAAGACAAGAACAGTGGAACAAAGGGCTTTTCCGACCATCAAGCTACAGTGCCTTGGTTGCCAGCGTTGACACATGCAAGGGAGAGCGTTTTTTTGTTTTACCGCGTTAAGTTTGTGAGGTGCCAAAAGGGTGTGCTGGTGGCAATGCCTGACAAGGCAGTCAAGAAGAAATCCGGAGCTGGCAGGCGGCTGAAAGCAGGCAAAAAGAAGCCACTTGCCAAAGGGCTTCAGAAACAGAAGAGGTCAGCGCCAACATCTCTTAGTGTGTCGGCTTCAAAAAAGCCCTGCCTGACTGCGAAGAAGCCAAGAGTAACCCGTGGCCAATTGTTTGTATCATGAGACGGCTGACTGTTCAGTGTCAATTGGAGGTTCATGTGGCCATTGCCATGAATGAACTTGTGCAAATTAAACTTGCAAAATTTAGTCAGGTTTTTTTTTGGGGCCTGCTGGGTGAAAAAGGTGCCTCTGCCAAGGCGTTGGTGGTTTGCAGCCTTTGCAGCTGCTTGCCTCACAGCAGAACTTCGCACTTAGGGTTGCATCAAAGGGGTTTTGAACTAGGCCCCAGTTGCCAAGGCTCAGGGTCTCAAGTTCATAGCTTGAGCCTTGCTGTGTTGCAGGCCTTGGCACTTAGACGCACAGCCCTTCATGGAAACTGGGGCCTAGTGACGTCACTTGGGGTCTGTTTGCGTGTGCCCGTGAGCAGTTGAACCAGGCCCCAACTCAGCCTTTGTTTTCTGCAGCCACTGCGCCCTTCTCAGGCATCCTCAGTCAGACAATGGCAACAAAACGTCGCCGTGTTAGTGAATGGACTTGGCCAGAGGATGAAGGGTGCTGTGCCAGTGACACTTTGCCAGGACTCGTGGGGTGGGTTCTGGCAGAGCTCAACCGTCTGACAGGCACATTGCCCTGTGCAGGGCCACTGCCGATGCCTGACATGCAGCATTCACAGGTTGGGCTTGGCACAAGCTATTTGGCTGCAGAGTTGCTTTTCATGAGCAGCATGCTTCTGTCAGCTTGCCTCATATATGTGGCACCGGCTCAGGCTTCAAAGCGGAATGGTGCTTTCAACAGTGCTCTGCCAGTTTGCGTCAGCACGGCAAGTATGAAGCTGGCGGCAGTGCCCTCTCGCCTACACTCCGTGAGGCGCACCTCAGCTTGCGAGCTCTGACTTTTCGTGACCTCCATGAAGCAGGGGACCAGATGTTCACAGCAGGGGCGCTCTTCCCCCAAGTCTTGGTTGTGGGTGTTTGTCCAGATGAGGCTCCAAATTTATCAGAGCAGTATCCTCTTGGGTGTGAGCTTCTACATGGCCATGCCTGTCTGGCTTCCATGTACATAAAGATTGCTGCTCTTGCACGAGAACATGCTTCAAGCCGTTTGTCTGACTGGCAGTGCAGTACAATGTTCTTTGGTTTGGTTCTCATTCCGATGGAAACTAAGGTGGCAATGCTCTTGAGAAGTTGGAGTCCGTCCTTCGCATGGCTCGCTCGGCAACAGTGCGCATTCATGTGTGTGCGGGGCTTAAACAAAAACCTTGCCTTGCTGATGTGCCATGCACCAGTGGCGCTGTGCCAATTGTCATCGTGCGTGCATTGGCCCACTGCAGGCCATGTGACAGCAGATGACCCGCATGGGCAAGGCTTTCAATCTGCCTTGGCGCTGAGAGCAGTTTCATCGTGCAGTGTGCTTCGAAGCCTAGATTCCTCATATGTATGCTGGCTGGAAAATTTTCGTATTGTGCTAGCCAGGACTGTCAGACAAGGGAGTACAGGGAACACTCTGGCAGTCTTGAAGGAGAAGCAAATCTGCTTTTTAGATGGCCGCCCCCTCAATCTGACACTGCTGCAGGGGATCAACATGGCTCTGGACCTATTCAATGCAGATGTGCGGCAGGTTTTTCTGGCCTTGGAAAGGACCCATGGCAGACAACTCTTGTCCTTTCAGACTGAGAAGCTACGAAGACTCATGCACGGTTGCAACCAGATGGCGACTGCTTTGCTTCCGGCATCCCGCATTATGACCTTCATATTGGAAGCCCTGTCCTTTCATTTGCATATTGGCTTGAAGCGAGCGGGCCAAGTTACAAACATGTGCATGCGAGTTGCAAGGAAAGGTACTTGGGGGAACACTATGTGTGTGTGCCTGCAAATCCTCATTCTCGCTGAGAGATTGATTGCCAGCTCGCCTGACGCTGACCTTCAAGCTGAGTTGTCACAAGTTCTGGTGTTGTTCAAGCAACCCATGCGCATGCAGAGCTTCTTTTGTGGAAAGCTTTTGACAGCAGGAAGGCAGACATCCCTGCAAGATTCAGGCGAGAAGGGCGAGGCCTTGAACACAGACACCGACACCAGTTCGCCTGAGTTGAGGACCACCAAGATCGAGAAGTGTTTGCTCCATTTGCTGAACAACTCTGGGTTGGTTCAGCCAGGCAATGGTCGGTTTGCGGAAGTGAAACACCAATTTGCACAGCTGCTCATGCTGTGCCTGGGTGGTGCTTTGTCCCAAGACCTTGCCCACTTCGACGACACTATGTTGGGCAGTTTGTTTACAGCTGCTGAGCTGCCAGCTGCTGCGCAGGGCCTTCGGCTCTCCATACTGTGTGACAAGTTCTTGACATCAGTGAGCAGTGCTTCGGATGGTGCAAAAGGTTCATCAACAGGTAGCCCGGAGAAGAACATGTGCTTCCACGCAGACGCGTGCCGTGATTTAGCCAGCGAGGACTCAAGTGTTACCAAGGTGGAGGCTCGAGCGGCTTCATGTCAGTGTGGTTCCTTCGCCAGCGCGCTTGAATGTCTCCAGCATAACAAGGGAACTTCAAGACTCGCCAGTCAGCTCATCAGAGACTCTCCTGATTGTTCTCTCTTGCGACGCAGTTTGTGAGAAGGCCAAAATGCCATGGAAGCGGGCGCCTGCTGCTGCACGACCTCAATCGCAGCATGTGGCAAAGCTTTTGCAATTCATGCAAGATCAGGTCTGCTCACGGCCCGGAACAACAGGTCTTGTATTTGACGGGCTTTCCAGGAGCTACCGATGCTGCGTGGAGCAGAAACTTCCAATGAGTTTCGAGTCATGCAACATCTACAAGAACAAAAGAGGCCATGCTGTGGAACATGCCTACTTGTTGTCTTCCTTGAAGGGCATCAAAAAGAGGAGCTTGCATGCAACATTTCGATCTTTGCAAGAAAAAAAACAGAGATCTTACGCTGCTGGCCTGCCCCTTGTGGATTACGACGCCAAAGCAGGAGTCATGGCTTGGCCGAAAACCCCAAAGATGATGGCGCCTGACAGATGGCGAGCGCCAGGTGTTCCACTCCACTGGCGTGAGTGCAAAAGCTTCGAGTATTGGCAGGAGGTGCTGAATGGTCTTCATGTGACAGCAGTCATTGACCTTGCGGCCACCACCATGATGCCGTTGGCCTGCATGGCCACAAACACACGATATCATGGCTTCGTTGGCACACTCAAGGCGAAGGAATGGATGGACAAGATGCTGGATGACTCTGCCCACCGGCATGTGCAGGGGCGTCCAGGCCTGTGGAAGGATGTCACATCTGAGTGTGTCCTTGAGGATGAGAGCAGTGACGACGAGGCCGACATGCCTGACACAGACGACTGACATCGACTGACAAGCGATTGACAAAGGGTGACTTGCACATGCAAGTAGAAGGGGTGAAGGCAACAACATGTTGTCTTGAAGCAGAGTTTCTTCTCATGGGGCTGGCAAGGAGGCAAAACAGTGCGTGTTTCCTGCTGGCACCTTGAAACTTGAAGCATCATGGCGCACCTTGCCACAGGTGACAGCCTTGAACTGTGTGCCGCAGTTTTGTGAAGCTATCGAATCATTGGCAGCGCAAATGGTTCGCAAACAGACAGCTTTATTTCAAAAGTCAGGTAGGGCCAACGGAGGTTGACTGGTGAACAAAGTTGCCAAGCTGAGCCTGTAGAAGATGAGTCTGTGTCGGTGCTGACGGCAGCCAAGTTTGAATTTGACACTGGCTATAATTTCATGCAACGTAGTTTGGTAACGCCAGGGGCCACCATGTACCAAGCCAGCTTGTTGTGTGTAGCTGGCTTTCTGGAAGCTGCAAAACACATGTGCAAGCTTCCCACGGGTTGACGAAACGTTCTGAGCCTCAATGCATCACTTCAGCGAGCGCAACAATACTTATAATATTGGCTTATTTTCATGATGCGAGTCACACTGATGGCGGCTCACGTGAGAATACTGGAGCAGCATGTAGCTGCCCGGCCGTTGTCCTCCAAGCAAGATGAAATGGGAGAAATGCCCAAGCTTCCCGCAAACTGATGAGTGACGAGAATCGAAACAAGAACTCACGACTAGTTCAAAGAATGCAATGATGTTGCCTGGTTCTTTTTTTGCGCTCGTGACACATGTCACTATGAAATTGACGTATGATAGTTATGGCGATGTGCTGTTGCTGAAGAAGTATACATGGTAGCCGCTAGGCTACCACACTTCGACAGCATGGTCTCTTTCTCAAGTGAGATTCCTGCGCCAAACAAAATCCGGTTGGTGCCGGGGGTGAACGGCCTACTAAACCTGCAAAGATAGGAAAACAAATAAGACACAAGCTACATGAAACATAATGAACCAAACGTTTTAAGAAGATAAACGCTAAGAAAAAGGCATCGTTTGTATTATACTTCCCATATTTTGTAGATGAAAGGTTTCCTCAGTAGCCACTGACAAAGGCTAAACCCCGGATAAACCAGCTGATGTCAGACACACTATTTCCAGGGCGTCTGACTGCGAGCCTTCCTTTCACAGCTTTGCCATGATACACGCAGACGCAGGGGCATCAATTTGCTTTGACGGTGCCCAAGGCTGTCTGACGGACCTCAGCTTGGAGGTCATGGAAAAAGACTGGATGCCGAACATGGACAATGAACAGAAGGTGTGTCCGGCTGGCAACCGCTGGATGCGGTTGCCCCGTGTTTTTTCCTACGCTGAGGTGAGCGAGAGAAAGAAAATACTGGTCTTGTGCTGGTTTCTTGATTGCTTGTGAATGCATGTAGGCACATTTGCATTGCAAAAACAGCCTTCTGCAGATTCGATCTCACAGGGTAGTAGACTTGCAACAGGAATGACCAGCATGCCTTCAAGGCCGTCGGAGCCTGCAGAGGAGGACTGGCGCAAGCCTGCTGGCAAGGCCATTGCTGAGCAAGAGAAGCGGGCAACTGGGCCGCAATTGGAAGGCCATCTTTCCAGCAGCAGTGTGGAATCCTCTTGTGTCTTTTTGTTCCTTTTCATCCGTCATGTCCTTGAATTCAGGTGCAGCTCAATTTGCTGACCTTCTTACGCAAGCAGAAGCTTTTGGCAACCTTGCATGAGGGAAAGGGCGACTTGAAGACCTTGGCGCAGCTGAGCCCATTGCAACTGCATGACACGCCTGACAAGTCCGACAAGACTGACAACAAGCCTGACAAAGCAGACAAACCGGAGAAGGCGACAAAGCAAGCCCAGAAGGCTTCCAAAGTGACTCGAGGCTACAAAGAGATGTTCGACGACACACATGCGGTCATGTCTTTGACCCATGAAGGGCTTTATGAATCTGGCGCCTCAATGTTCTGGCTCTTGTCGGGATCCACGAATGCCAATGCCAGTGATGACACCAGCTTGTCGTTTGCGGAGATCGATGCGTGGGCAAATTTGTGGTTTGCTACCAAAGGTGGACACGCAGATCGGTTGCTAGCACCAGTTGTTTTTCTGGGTCAGGTGGCTTCCGCAGCAAAGGCGTCAAAACATCAGGACATTCAGCTGCTGTTTGGCCACGGGGCCATGCAGGGCTGGTTCTTAGCCACGGCCCGGGCACTGGAGGAGGCGAAGGGCGATGTTCTGGTGCGGTTGGTTGAGGCAGCGCTCACAGTGACCCTACAGCTGCACCTGGTTGACAATCCACGCAAAGCAGCCTTGCTGCAGATGAATGCTGCAAGCCAGCAGAGCAGCCTGGCTCATTTGGCGCCTAGCTTTTTGACTTGGCTGAAGCACAGCTTGGTTGTCATGTCTGACAAGACAGCAACTACAAAGACATGCGCTGGCCTGGAGTATGGAGGAAAGCCGGCCCCGAAGGCAGTGGTGGAGTGTCTCTGCCTGGCACAGGAACTGTGTCTCTCGGAGCCATCTATCTTCAAAGAGTTCTGGCTGCTTGAGAGGGAGCACTGCATGAAAGCGAGAGAGAAAGGGCAGAAGGCAGGGCTTTGGGATATCATGGCTGTGAGAGAACATTGCTGTCGCAACATGTCATGATCATGGCATGTGTTCCACGCTTAGGTTATTTATGTTTGTGGCAATGGACAGGACATCACTGGCTCTCACATGAAGCTGAAAGAGATGTTCAAGCAAGCCAAGAAGCTGTCCAATGAAAGCACCGTGTCTGACCTTGCTTCTCAGCTTGGCATGGATACGTTCAAGGCCCGTGATCTTCTCCAGTACTTTGCCGGCATCATACGCTTCTTCAAAGTAGTCATTGCCAAGTTGACAGTTGTCCTGTTTGGTGCAGTGCTGGCATCAATGCACGATGACAAAGCAACATCGCTGCAGATCAAGAAGATTGCCGAGATCTACATTAAGCCCATGGAGATGTTCAATCTTATGCAGAGTGAGGACGACCCTGTGGCTAGTGTGCTTGCCGCTGTTGCCAGCGCTGCCAGCGCTGACAACACACCACAGGTGGTCGCATACTGTGAACTTTGCGTTCAGCTGATGGACTGCACCTTTGACGCGGACTTGAAGAGCTTGCTAGAAGAGAGCAGTTCCAGCAGCCTGTCAGACATCGGGAAGCAGATCATGAACGGCAATGGCCTGACCACCGCCTTGGGCAAGGAGGTCAGCAAGTGGGTGAAATCCATGGAACGGCCCACAAGCGTCATCATGCCCGTGCCCCAACGCACGACAGTGTCTCGGTTGGTGACCCTCTGTTGCTTGCCCGCCAGAAACCTGCAACACCTCTCGCCACTTTACACGTATTTGTGTGTGTGCACATGCTGCCCACCAAGGTCTGACAGTGGGAAACTCCAGATGACCCTGGTGGAGAAGATCACAGTGTCTGACTCTGACAGCAAGACTGCCGCCAATGTATGGCAGCAGGTTGTCAACAAGAGAGAGGCATTGTGCACAATTACAGCTTTGCCAGAGGAAGGGGCCAAACTGGCCACCAAGTTGAAGGCCACGTTCGCGACGAGCCCGATCAGGAAGCTTCAAGCCGAAGATCGGAGAGAGCCACTTGCTTGTCGTTGTCTCGGCTGACTTGGTGTCTGAGCCCCTGGATGGCTGGTCGCACACGACTGACAAAGACCGTGTTAAAACCCTCTAGGCCCCGTGCCGAAATTGGGTAGCTGTTCTGAGGTCCTTGTTGGTGTTGCTTCCCAAGTTCCATTGATCGCCATTTGGCTCAAGACACATTTGAGGTTCAAGATCTGATGTGTGACTACAGACCTCCGTGATCGGCATCAAGAGCAAAACAACTGCTTGCGCTGCATTGTCAGGACTACCGGTGTAACTATCATTCCTTCTTCCTTACAACGTTTACACGGGTTCGGCTATAACGGCATCGTCCGTATACACCTTTCTACGTGGTTGGTATTAAAGCTTGAGGGTTCGGTGCACAGCGTCCCACGGGACGTCACCTTGCCGTCTCTTGACAGGTTTTCAGCCGTATCTACAAGCTCTACACTGGACTGGGAGACAGCTGGTTTATTGCGGGTACAGGGACAATAAAGGAACGATAACATACACAGTACAATGGCGTCTACGGCGAGCCCAAGTACTGCAACTTTTGGGAACAGCAGCTCAGAGGGATCCAATGGATTGATGGCTCTTCCTGCGGTGATGGATATGATTGCAGATTCACAGGATGAACCTGGGAGCGGAGGTTCCGCGCTATTCAGCGACATAACTACTCCCACAAGATCATGGAAGCAGATCGATGTTCATCAGGAGTCGAAGAAAAGAGAATCCCCACCGAGAAGATCATCATCTTCGCCTGCGACACCACGGACGTCGCAGAAGGGCGTGAGATCGACGTCGACGGGTGGGAGGTCAAAATCACCCACCAGTGCAGATTTTCGCGCCGTGATCAAAGAGAAGAATAAGATGGAGGTGGAGATCGGGGAATATCAAAAGACACTTGATGAAATGTCGGCAGCAATGGCGAATCTTAACCAGGAAGACTATGGAAGCACCATCCGGATCCAGGAGCTGGAAAGACGATGCGAGATTGCCAGCAAGCAGTCGGGACATCTAGTGAGTCACCACCAACACCACATGGCTGAGGCATGGCGCAAGTTTGAGGAAGAAGCCAAACAGATGCGCAAGGTGGAAATGAACGCATTTCAGTACGGGGAGAAGAAAGACATGGAGTCGAATATTATAATGCAACAGATGAGGCAAGCTGAAGGAACTATCATGGAGCAGAAGCGGGAGAATGCATTGATGAAATCCTACATGGCAAGCGAGAAGTCGGCCGCGCAGGAATCAGCTATACGTGCAAATCAGATACACCGTGAGGCTTCACAACAGATATCAGTTTATCAGCAACAGATCAGAGGCATAGAATCTTCTACATCTATCGAGAAGTTCAACGAGGAGGAGATGGTCCAAAGTCTGAAATAACAGTTGGAGCATGCACTCGTCAAGCGCCCCGAGACGTACTCTTTGGAGGACTCCAGGGAACAGCTGATGGCGAGGCTGAATGACGTTACAGTATTTGCGGAACAGGAATCGAAGAGAGCAGATTGCTTGCTTCGCGAAAAAGAAGAGATTGTCAAACAGTATGAGTCCGACGTGTCGATGAAGGACCAGATGATTGCTGTCGAAGGTGGTCATCGTCAGGATGCGATCTTGGAGTTAGCCCAGGTCAAAGAAGAGAAACAAGATGAACGGTGCACGATGGACGAGAAGTCGAAGGAGGCTGAGTACTGGAGATTGACAGCTAAGGGAATGTACGATGAGTACCTCGAGGAGATGCATGAGCTTCAGGGACAACTGATGGAAAGAGAGGCGACGCTCAAGCAAGAAGAGAGTTTTGTGCGCCAACTCGATGCTGACAACGAGGAACTACGTGCACGCAAGAAGCTGGAGATGCAGGAAGCCTCCAGCAGCAAAGATGGACATCGTGAACGAACAGTAGTGAAACGCGCTGAGGGAGGAACCCAGGCTAATTCGAGTAGGATAGACAAGAAGGTGGCTGGGTTAGTCCCGTCATCGTCTTCAAATCAAATCCCCAATTCGTCGCTGATGCCAGGTTCGATCCTCTTTCCGTCTTTCGGTGATCCAATGATCGATGTACACCTATCCCAGATGCAAGGGGTTGTTGGGCATGTCCCACAACCTACTACTACGACTGGGGGTGGTGATGGAGGGGGAAACAACGGTACTACGCCCCCATTGGATTACGGTGGATTCCCGCCCAATGGGAATGGGCAGGGAGCGGGTCGACGTCAGTTGAGCCTCGCTGGTGGCGGAGGAGGACCTCCGGATGAACCACCCGATGATGAGGATGAGGATGACGACGACGAAGGAGATGAGGAAGACGAGGAAGAAGAAGAGGAAGAAGACGATCGGACACGGAGGAGACGAAGGAGATCGAGAGATACCCGAGAGATCAAGAATGATCGACCGAGAATCTCGAGGAAAGAGGCCGAGAGAGTATCTATTCCGGCCTGGCCAAAGATCCATCAGCTTGACACCTGGAAGATGCAACTGCTGATGAATGTTCTGAGCGCATGTGCAGATCCAGATACCGACGCATGGACGAAATGGCTGGAGCAGGCTCTTGGGTTGAACCCGGACCTGGATTTGCTTAGCGATTCAGGTGGCGACAGATTTGCTACGATAGATATTAAGATGGCCATGGGCATGCAGAACATGCTGAAACAAGCACCTGACGAAGCCAAGGACGTATACCTCGATGCTACACGACACTCTGAACTACGACATCAAAAAGGGGTGATCGTGAAGGGACGAGAGTTGGTGGCATTAGTTATGCAATCATTCAGAACTTCCGATAGAACGGATCGTGTCTACCACATCGAGCATTTATTCAACCTTGACTTTCCTGGCGACAAGAACTTGGTCATGTTCAGGAACAAATGGTATGATTTGCTGCTGAAGATGAGGAGCGAGGACAGACCCAGTAAGCTGGCTCTCAGAGACATCCTGTACAGGAAGATCAAAGGGGGCAAGAAGATGGAGTTCGGCCTCAATGCCTACCATAGATTACCGGACAAGCATCCTCAGAAGACGTATGAATTCTTATTGGCGTTGATCGACTATCAGATCAAGGCAGATCGGGAAGACCTGATGCTCGACATGAAGGAGAAATCGGTCAAGTCGATGATGAAATCAGGCGGGAAGGATGCGGCTCCAGCAACTGGCAAACAGGAGAACCAGGGTGGCAAGGGCAGAAAGGGGAAATGCCGCTCCTGTGCTCCCAAAGGCCAAGGCAAAGGGCCACGCTGGCAAGAACGGCAAGTCCGACGGTGCCAGCGACAGAGGCAAGAGTCCGGGCGGAAGCAAGGATAACCCCTGCTGGTACCACTTCAAATCGGCGAAGGGGTGCGTGAAAGGAAATGAATGCACTTTTTCCCACAGCAAGAAGACGGAGCACAAGTTGGAGAGCATGTCCAAGGGGAAAGGAAGGGGCAAATCCAAGTCCAGATCATCGTCACCAAAGAGAGATGATGGAGCATGCTTCGCGTTTCAGAAGGGGAAGTGCGATAGGGGAAGCGCTTGTAAGTACAGGCATGAGCTCATCAAGAACAATTCAGCTCCAGCAACGTCAAATGACAAGGCACAAGCCAAGTCGAAGGCTGCCGCCAAAGCCGCAGCGCCTGCCATTATGAGGAGGGCCATCGCGATGCCTGCGATAGTCCTGAAGCAATCGGCTCCTGCGGGGAAGGTAAGCTTCAAGAAGGACGTTGATCATGTCGAACCGGACGAAGCCGAGACTGTCTACCACGAGCACGATGACGACGCGATGAGCGAATCATCGAGATGGTCTGGCGAGTCCGAGATCCCCGAGAAAATGGTGTGGTTCAAGGAAGTGCACGACGTCGACGAGAATGGGGAGATCACCTACCTCGAAGACGAGAGAAGGCAATGGGAACGAAAAGGGGAATGGTACGGTTATGAGGACAATGAGAATGAGCCTTATCAGTACGTGTACGTCGACGAGAAGAAGTTCAAAAGCAGTGATCATCGTGAATTATCAGCCTACCAAGTCCAACGTTCATTGATACGTGCGAAGATACTGAGAGAAGTGGTGGATGATGTATATAAGAAGCACTACTTCCCGGTGACCAAGGAGAGCAGCATAATGTTCGAGTATGATCGGAACAAGGATGAGATCAAGGAATCGGCTGTCGACTGGAAGAAACAGCATGGTATGCCGAAGAACGTTTTCGCCATGTCAACGTGCATCAGCAAACGGGTGAAATGGTTGATGATCTCATCGGAAGAGCCAAGGCGAAGAGCCTGGGTGTCGACATCGTGAAAGATGACGACGAGATCGTGTTCCAGACCGCGAATGGTTCCACTTCCACATCTGATGTGGCCAAGATAGTCGTGGCCGAGTTGGACGAGACTGTCGAGCCGCATGTATTGGATGAGACACCCACGGTATTGTCAGTGGGGAGGAGATGCATGAAGATGGGTTATGCATTTCACTGGATGCCTGGTAAACTACCTTTCATGGTTAGGCCAAAGCAGGGATTCGTGCACTTGCAGGTCAAGGACGACATCCCGTACCTAGTGAGTGATGGTAAACTTCGGAGTAACAGGCATCGCCCTACGATAGACGACCTCAAGGAGCACTTTTCGGAAGTATTGGCGATGGTAACGAACGACGAGGCATATCAGGGAGGTGACGATGAGAACGACGTCACACCCGCCGCTGTCGGTGAGTCCGCAGAGGCCGAGGGCGAACACCACGACGGGGCATTCGACTTCGGGCCACCCGGAGGAGCCGGTCCGGTACGTCCGCCTCCCGTGGCTGAGGAAATACCTGTAGATGTTGGGTCAGTCCCGCATCGACATGGTGTTGCCGAAGCTCACGAGGAAGAGGTTGATGAAGATGATCCAGATGCCGGAATCGAAGTAGACGTGTACGAAGGATCATCAATAAAGAGGAAAGTGGGAGTCCTCAAGAAGGACGCCAGTTCCATAGCTCATTTGCTTACACACAGATACCGAAATCCCTTCTGCGAATCATGCGTCAAGGCAAAGATGAGACACTTCAGATCACGAACGGGAGCATTCAAACGAGAAGTGAAGACGTTCGGTGACCTGGTGACGTTCGACTTTGTGACGGCATCAGGAGATCATGAAGTGGAAGGTAGGTATGCGCTCATCATCCGGGACATATATACCGGAATTATCATGGCTTATCCCACCGCGAGAAGAGACACTGACTCAGTCGTCAGGGCTATCAAGCACTTCTGCGGGAGGAGGAAGATCAAGCAGGTATTTTCGGATGACGGCCCGGAACTGATCAATGCGTGCGTGGAGCTGAAGCTGAACCACGACCTATCGCTGCCTGGACGGCCGCAGAACAATTCCCTTGCTGAAAGAACAAATCAATTCAACATTGACCAGACTTCGGCTTGTCTAGTACATGCCGGTCTACCCACGTGTTATTGGGTGCAAGCCATCACCACTCTGTGCCATCTCATGAACATCGAAGAGGTGAACGGATCGAGTGCATGGATGAGGCTGCATGGCGAGGAGTTCAAGGGCGAGAAGATACCTTTTGGTGCGATAGTGGACTTCAAGCCGAGCGAAGCACGAGGGGGAAAGAGGGAGAAGTTCGAGCCGAGAGGGGAAACTGGTATATTTGCTGGATATGTGTTGAGCACCGGTATGCATTGGGCAAACAAGTATCGTGCTTGGGCACTTACTGCATTTGCGGGTGCAGAGCTGTACATCAAGAAGGCAAAGGTTCCACCTCGGTTGAGAATGCCACATCAGACGGAGAGGATGATTCTGAAATCTCCTCTGACATTCCCAATACAACAGAAGTACAAGGTTGCCAACGAGACCTTGGAAGGGATAGAGATGTCTATCGATGCAATCGGTCTGGATGCACGTGACCGCCTGATCGAGGATGAGGACTACGAGCCTGAATTGCTGCAGAGTGATGAGAAGCGACTGCTTGACGATGAAGTCGATCAGATCGCTGGTCTACTGCTCGACGATGGCCCGGAAGTAATCGCCGGAGATCGGGGGGATCATGCAGGAGAAGAAGATGCTAGACCGAGCTCTTCAAAAGGGAAGGGAGATGGACACCCTAAGGGCGATGAGAAGGTTGTAAAGTCCGACCTTCCTCACGTGTCAGTTGGACTACCTGGGGATGGCATCACGTACGTCAACGACGATGGCAAGGAGGTTAAAATCGACAAGGCCGGAAGACCGTATCCTGTCGGGAAGGACGGATTCAGGCTAATGAAGACATCGAGACCTCCGGAGTTCACTCCTGAAGAATGGAAGATGATGAGTAAATATTACACCAAGGAAGAGAAGGCCGAGGTGAAGGGCGGTGGCAAAGGAAAGAGGAAGATCCCAAGAGTAAAGAGTCTGATATTTCCGCGCCGGCAGAGGCACGGACATTACAGATGCCCGGTGGTAAGAGAATGCTTCGGAACCGCTGGGGTGGAGTAGAATGGCAGTACAATTGGGGATTGCGGAAGAACATATCAAAGATCAAGAACCCAATGGATTGGAAGCACTTGGCTGAGCTTGAATGGGTCAGGATTGTTGTTAATCCTGTCGACGGGGTGGTTGTTCTCATGGATTCCAAACAGTCCCAAGACGTCATGAGACGAAACGTTCAGCTTGAGAAAGAGTTTGAGTGTCTGGTAGTAATTTATGCCTGGAAGTTCAAGTCTGAGGAGCGATCAAAGTCGACTCCAAACTGGACGAAGGCAGTTGCATCAGTCATGGAGAGTCATAAAGACGAAGCTGAGACGGCATCGGGGACGGATCCATCGGTCGACGAATCGACGGATCTTACCTGGTATGAATGGGAGGAGTCTGCTGAGATAGTTTCTGGAAAAGTGCCACTCGCAATGCCTGCGATAGGCGAGGACGGTGAAGCCAAGACGTACCCATCGATGCCGTGCGTGACTTCTGAGCGAATACAGCACAGAGAGAAGGCTGTGAAAGTTGTACGATTCTTCGACGCTTTAGTATCCAGGCCGGTAGGCCGGAAAGAGATGTTGACCAACCCTGATGCATTGGCAACAATGAAGAAAGAGTGGTCGGGATTAATCGACCAGGGGGTCTTCGATCTTGGCGCGGTGCGCGAATACGACGCTGTAGCCAGAGAGGCAAAAGCGAAAGGGGAAGAAATACACATGGCTCGCGCACATGGCATTTGCGTTGAAAAGCACTCACAGTTGCCTGTTGGTGATCCTAAGAGGAAGTTCAAGGGTAGAGGCGTGTTGCTGGGGAACCAAGTGAAGAACCAAAGCTTTGAGGCTGCGATGTTTCAAGCTTTGGGGAACTCCCCTGCTTCATTTGAAGCCTCGCGTTGGGCGGATTTTCTGGGTTGTCATGATGGCTGGGATGTGCAGATGGCCGACGCTGTTCAGGCGTATATACAGGCCACATTGAGGGGCACGCCGTGTTGGATTGAATTGCCACCGGAGGCCGTGCCGAGTGAATGCAAATGGGATAAGTACAGAAGACCAGTCGTCCCGTTGAGGAAGGCGCTGTACGGACACCCAGATGCGGAAACATTTTGGGAGCAGCACTGCGATGAGTCGGTGCGTGCCGTGGGTTTTGAGCCCATCGGCGAAGAATGGCCTTCAGTGTACATTCATGAAAAGCTCCAGCTTGTTCTGGTTGTGTATGTCGACGACTTCAAAATGGCAGGGCCGCAGAAGAACCTTGCCCAAGGGTGGAGAATGTTGCGTACACGTTTGAAGATTGAGCCCGAGACTGGACTTGACATGTACCTTGGTTGCAATCAAAGCAAGGGAAACGTCACTCTCGGGAACGGACACCGAGTAACAACGGTGACCTATGACATGGAACAGTTCCTACGTTCCTGTGTCGACCGCTATCTTGAAGTGGCGGGCGATGTGAAGTTGAATAAGGTGGTCACCCCTGAGTTGCATGAAGAAACAAAGAATCACGTCTCACGGAAGCCTGCCAGAGAGGGGCCGTCAGTCGTGTGCAATTGGTGTAACAATCTTGTGCCCACCGACGGTTCTGCCACAGTGCCGGACCAACTGGGAGGGACTCCTGAGTTGGCCATGAAGGAGCCCGTGCGTGGACACCTTGCTCCGCATGCCGCTAGCGTACTAATGAAGTTGCTGTACGGTGCGCGGATTGCTCGCTTCGAGTTGTTGCGGCAAGTGAATCGCCTAGCACGAAACGTGCATAGGTGGACTGACTCCGATGATCGGGGTTTGCATCACTTGATGTGCTATGTGCATCATACCAAACATTGGCGCATGGTCGGTTGGGTTGGAGACCCTATGGACGATGTGCACTTGGCCCTGTATGCGGACGCTGACTTTGCGGGATGCATTGACTCGCTGCGTTCCACCTCCGGTGGACACTTGAATATACAAGGGCCTAATACCCGGTTTCCGTTGTCTGGCAGCTCTAAAATACAGGGTTGTGTGAGTCACTCCACTCCCGAGGCCGAGATTGTTGCGGCCGATGTTGCCATGAGATCGATGGGTATGCCCGCTCTCAAGCTGGTAGAGCGGATTCTCAAGAAGTCACCGAACTTTGTGTTCTATGACGATAACAAGGCTATGATCGGTGTCGTGCGATCGGGGAGAAACCCCACGATGCTCCACCTTGAGAGAAGCCATGGTGTTAGCATTTCGTGGATGCATGAGATGTTCACACGTGATTACATGTACTTGGCGTATGAGGTCACCGACAGGATGGCGGCCGATATTTACACCAAGGCGTTCAATGATTGGCGCAAATGGAAACATGCATGTTTGCAGATTGGTCTACTTGACCCGAGCTTGCTGTCTGACCCGGATACCCTCAAGGCGCTCACACCCACGTGTGATCCCATAAAGGGGACCATGCAGACCGCTTCGGGGACAGTTGACGGAGTTCCAACATTTCCGTACACACACATACCGATCATGCCCCCGGACCTATGGTGTTCTGGATTAACATCCAAAGAGGGATTGCATGAGCATGAAGGACATGATCCGGTTGTTGTTGCCAAGGGACCCAGATTGATGCGTGTGAAACCTCCACTCGCGGTTATGACACCGTTTGGGAGCAAGTGGCTTCGTTCCACTTGGTTTCTGAAGAATGGGTCATGGCTCTAAGTTGAGGATAGAGTTGACCCGGGGCTACAATGTGTGCGAATTGATGGTTGGGTTGAACGCGCAGTTTGGCAGTTTCATCCCGTACCGGTCGCTGCACCGGCGCGGGAAAGGTCTCCACGACCACGACCAATTCACGTCGGGTCCGGGGATGTTGACATGCAGTCCGTGCTGGCCGCATTTGTTGAAGAACTGTCGAACGAGCGCATAGAGTTGAAGTGTGTTAACGACCTCGCTTTGGAGACGTTGCTCCGATTGAAATTGCTCATGCGTTGTCTGCATATCAATCACGAGCAGCTTGTCCCTGGTCGTTGTTTTGTTCCGTATCGCATTGCGGTGAAGCACAAGCCACAGTTAGCGCCGGGTATTGAACTCGCGATGGTCAAACATGACGGTGGTGTGCTTCGCGCTCCTGTTCATGTCTCGCTTCCTGGTATGAGAACTCGCACAGTCGTCACTCTTTACAGTGTTGACTTGGCTCGGCCCATCGTGCTGATGGCATGTTCCGAACCACGTAACTGGTTCACTGCTCTTGCTCGCCATGACGGGCCGCAGGTTGTCACCATAACTCTGGTTGATGACTTACTGAGCGAGTACGGGGGGAGAATCGCCAGACATGTGCTTACCAAACCTTCCGATTTGTTGTTCTTCGCCGGGCCTTGCACGGGGGGATCATCATGGGCACGCCTCAACAAGACTCGCGGAATTGACACCGCAGAGAAAATCGAGGCCAAACAAAGAGAATTTTGGAGATTGTTTGAACGGTTCGTTGAAATTAAACGGCATGCCATGACAAAACGAGCTGCGATTTTGTTTGAGTTGCCTGGAAGTTGTGATTATTGGAAAGATGAGAGACTGCATGAGGTCGTGCATGATGGGACTAGTCACGAGTTTGATGGGTGTCGCTATGGCTTGAAACAAAGATATGCAAAGAAACCCATGCCAATCAAGAAACCATGGAGAGTTGTCTCATGGAACTTTGAACTTGGTGGCTCGTTGTCTAAGAAATGCAATGGAAACCATGAGCATGGACCTTGTGCTGGTCGTGAAACCAAAGAAACCCAGTTGTACACGTCTATAATTGTGGGTGTGATCCTTCGCCGTTTTCGTGCTCGAGCAAGGTGCCTCAAACCGGCACCGTTGAAACTCGCTCTTGCTTGCATTACGCGAAGGAGATCGCGGAAGCACCAAGCTACTGCTAGCGAAATCTGCACCACCCCAACTGCACAACCGAGGTGCTGGGCCAGTCCCGAACCTCTGGTGCATACGGGGAGCTGGGTCAGTCCCGAACCCCAGGCTTCAAGGAGGAGCTGGACGAGTTCGTCACCTCAATCTGAAGCTGGGATCGTATTGGGACAATTCCGTGGCTTCATTTGCTGCTGCTTATTTTGGGTTTTCCTGGTTCTGGAGAATATCATCAAGATGACTGCCAATCCGACTGTCGTCAACACGAATGAGTTCTTCTGCGTGCCTGTTGGGAAATCTAGGCAAGCGGCAATCTTCTTGGGAAATTTGGTGAAGAACGCCATCGAGGAAGGCAAGAGAATACCCAAGAGGATGGAGATGAGCAGCGACCTGGGTATGTGCGTGAAGTGGATCGAGGACATCGGCGTCCCCGCTATTTATGCATACTCAGCGTACTATTCTGCCAAGGGCCGCGGGATGATGAAAGGTGAAGGCCAGTCTATGAGGGTTGCCCTAGAGTTCATCAGCAAAGTTTTCGGACAGCTTTCTGCCGACGAATGCATGCTTGGATGGAGGGAATTCTGCAGCAAGGGAAAGAAGATCGTGTCGGCGCTGAACCAACTTTGCGGTGAGGCGACGATGCTGGCGAAGAACCCCGAGTTGCTCAACGTGACCAAGTACTGCATGGAAGGGGCGGATATGTTGAGATCAATCGCGAACATCTGGGATCTCGCATTAGGCGTGGCCGAGGACAACGATGAACGGTCGTTCAAAGCAGCAATCCACCAGAACACCCCGGTTGGGGAGGTGTACAAAGAATTCATCAACGACGAGTCATCCAGGGCATCGTCATCAAGAAGGTGGAGGAGCTCTGAGGAGTTCCAGACAACTGCAGAGTTTGAGAGGCACGACCGGAGAATCGCAAGATACAGAGATCGAAACTGGGGGAAAGTGTTCACGTTGAGCGTGATCAAGGCTCCCAAGATCGACTCCTACGGTCGTGGTTCCAAGGACGACTACCAGAAGAATTGGGACCTTGGGTTGGTCTACCAGAATGAGCTGCAGGCATCGATGAAGAACCTCGCATATGCACTGAGGAGGGATGAGAATGCCAGCCAGAACAACCTATTGCGCTGGATGATCTGTGGGTCAACCCCCAGTGACATCTCTGACGCGTGCATCGGAGCGGTCAATTCGCTCATGTGCGTCTCTTTCATCATGAGGAGATTGCAGCCATTGCTCGGTGAGAAGGACTCCAAAGATCAGTCGTATACAGCTTATTTCCGTCAGACAAAAGGGAGCTGAACGATCTCTACCGGGAGATTGAGTACGCCAGGGATTTCCTATGGTGCATCGATATGATCTATGAGTCGAAGCTGCCTGCGATGAACATCAACTCCATCAGTTTGGCACCGCACGCGGCTGACAGGGCCGCTGAGAACCAAGATCGGCGCAAGTGGGTAAGCTGGATGAAGGAGATCGAGAAGAAGGCCGAGAAGGACGTCATGATCGAATTCTTCCAGAATAAATACTGCACGATTCATGAAATCGAGAGGGAACTGGAGAAGTACCCCGAGGATTTCGTGGTTGGGGAAGAGCCGACATGGTGGGTGATGGGCTCATCGAAGACGGAGCCGCCACGGAAGACGGAGCGACAGCAGAAGTCGGCATCAAGCTCCGGGCAAAGGAGTCAAACCGCTGGTGGGTCAGTCCCCCAGCCGGGAGCTCCAAGTGGGGGGTCGCAAGCCAGCGATGCTGTCAAGATCGACAACGAGATCATCGACTCCATTTTCCGAATGAACTCTGGCGGTGACGACGACAGATGGGTAATTATCAACCCAACTGCTGGACACGATACCTACACTTCATTCGAAGGGGGTACCACTTTGGGCGGAGCGACTGTCAATGTGAAATTCAACATAGACAACAATACGGGGTACCCAATCATACAAACTGTATTTGGGCCGTGTCTTGCAGAAGGCAAGAACGCAACATATTGGGAGTGTATGCTGAGATGCCTGACCTCTTCGCTATTGCACTTCGAGGAGAAGACCAGCGCGGAGAAGATCATTCTTTCCTATGTTGGGAAGGGAAATGCGGCATGGCTACAGCTGTATGCTTTCTTGTGTGCCCAAACAGGATGCTTGATTACTGGACGCCTTCCGGGCGCCAAAGCCATCAACGCGTTGATTCAGGCGGAGAAGAACCCGGACAACGCACCTGGACAGTTGAACCGGATTATCAATAGGCAGAAGAGGAGCCCCATTGGCGAGGCGACGATTCGCGACATGATGATCCACAAGAAGAGCTTCTTGGTCCTGGATTGGCCCCTGAGGGCCGTCAACTCGAAAGGGAGCACGAAGACCTTCCAGATGATGGTCAACGAACAGGGATGGACAAACATCGAGGAGAGATCATACTATGGGTCGAGTGAGCAAGTCTCCTCACCCAATGACACGTTGAATATCATCTCCCGATTGCAGAAGCTGGACAAGCTCATCGCTGAACGGCGGAGGCGAGACATGGATGACTCGCCAATGTCGGTGCACATCTGGATGTCGCTATATGATTGGGTGTGTATGAGAGGATGCGGATGGCAGGTGACCGCCAACCCCATCATCGACTACCTGCAGAAGGCGATATCTGACCTCGTCAACACATGCAAGGGCCTGGTCGTGGTGAGCGTGAATCGCGATGTTGCTTTCCATGGTGGAAGAGGGGACTTGGGGACGATCGCCAACAAGGTTAGCGAGATCTGCAAGGCGGCAGGCGCGCTGGTGACCGAGAACGATCGCCTGTGGCGCGTGGTCCATGCGCTCACAGGAAAGAACTACAAGATCCCTGGGAGCTCGAACTTGCAACATTTCCTCCTGAAACGACTGCTGATTGAGAAATCCATCGATGCGGTCGCACCAAGCAACGCGTTTGTGTGTGAGCTGGAGGGGACGTGCATAAACGAGCCCGACCTTCGATTCAACATCCCGAAGAACATGGAGGAATCGAAGGTGAAATTCGAGTACAAGCCGACCTTCACTGCACAGTCGAAGAGGAAGCAAGAGCAACAAGATGAAGGACACGGCGAGCAGGACGCTTTTGGGAAAGCCGATGCCGGTGATCAACGTCTTCGATGGTATACGGTCACGGAGCTCAGCAAGTTTATCTGCGAACTTTGCGCTAAAGAGATGCAGATGAGCAAGTCGAAGGTGCTCGGACCGAAGTCGAAGTACAATCCCTCATCTTGCGTGAACTGTTGCGCGAACTGGAACGCGGACACGAACGGTATTGCAATGTCTATCGAGGGGAAGAAAATGTACACGCGCCTCTTCGCGGAATGCGTGGTGGCAATCCCCGACCTTCAAAACCTCATGGTGGACGTCAACAATGTCCAGGCCATGATCACGATCATACGGGAGCTCGTGTATTCAAGGCTGAAGAAGGAGCTTTCTCACGTGGGATTCGTGAGCATGACTGTGGATCAAGCAGCGCAGGTCTACAACAACGGTCACGGGAAGCAATTGTGCGCATCCCGGGATGTGATCGTGTGCAAGAATTCCGAGGGAGTCGAGGAGAGGATGTCCATCTTCTTGATAGGCAAGGATCTCGGCAATGTGGCATATTCGTCATGGATCAAGAGTGTGCTCGACCAAGGTACGATGTATGAACTCCTGGGACAAACCACGAACGAGGAATCCTTGGGAGACGTCGTCGAGATGGTGTTGGGATTCTTTGAGGTGATGTCGTACTTCCAGCACGAACTTCCACTGTGGAAGGATGCATGGAAGATCAAGAGGGAGTTCGAGCAGTCAATAGTGCGACACCTCGCTGGGAACGTGACCCACACGACGGGCCAGAACAGAAAGCGGAACAAACCGTCCGCACAGCTCGGCGTGCCCCCGAAGGAGGTGCTTGACATCATGAACAAGGTCAAGCCCAGACATCCACGATCCCTGATCACCGAGCCCTCTGCACAAGGGTCCAAGAGAAAGGCCACGGAGGGCGAAGATGAGGGTCTTGGTCAAGCACCAGACCCGAGTCGAAGTTCTCAAACCAATACTGAGAAGGAAGACAAGAAGCAGCGAGTGATCGACGGGCGGAGAGCGGCGCTAGGATTCCTGGAGTCAATGGAGAAGTGCATGGGAGAAATGGGAATCTGCATGAAGTGCGCGAACCTGGCCCACGACGGCGACTGCAAAGACATTGAGGAGGCTGCTGGGAACGAGAAAGCGATGAAGATGCTCCGTGAGCTACTCAGCAGTGATTCCGTGTCATCGGATGAAGATATGGGGGATACGGAGAAACCGTCCTCATCAACGTCCAAGGAAAGAAAGAGAGGAGGACAAGCAGGGAAAGAAACAATTGAGATGTATAGCTATACCATCAACTTGGTGGAGATGGCTGACACGGCTGAGGGAGGAGAGCTACAATGTGGTGGCGTGGACCTCACCTACAACCCGTGCGGGGACAACAGGACATTCAAGAAGACGCTTGAGATGGGATGCGACACCATCCCGTGCTACATCCCGAAGTACGGCGACATGATTGAAGTGCATATGCCACGGGCATACGCGTCTATCGTTGACCCCAGGTACTTTCCCAGAGGTGCAATCCTTGAACAAGTGGACGTGATGCAACTTGGCAAGAGTGTCAACTTCTGCATTGCTCCTTTCGACGGTGCTCCACTATGCAGGATTGGTGATGATCGCTCGGTATTTTCTACAAGGGACCAAGCAAACCAGCTATCTCACGACCTATGCAGAGTCCTTCGACACAAGATCGGCAATTGCCGAGGAAGTGCTTTCAGGTGCGACGAGGGTGGATGGGTCGACATTGATGCTGCCATTGACGACCGGAACAACGACATATTCCCACCATACACCACGAGAGCGAAACGATACATGGGCATCATGGAGGTGATCAAGTGGCAGGAATCCGGAAGCAAGAAATCGAGATTCCAGGTTCTGGCAGCAAGGTTTCCGAGCATCAAGAACCCGAACGACACGAGGGCAGCCAGGGAGGAAATGACCAAGGCTGGCGTGGATCGGGACGACATCGACAGGATGTTCAACAGATGCGATGGATGGTACAGACCTTGGTGCATCCGAGTCACAACCGGTCACAGTGATTTTGGATTCATGAGCTCATCCGCACTGGCGAATAGGTATTCCGCAAGAATGGGTGATTCTCTCGGAGGAGCATACCATGTGACGTATGTGGAAAACCTGCCAAGCATCGTACGCTGTGGGTTAGTCCCCGGCGGAATCGATGGCGGCAACAGGCTAGCACTGCACTTCGGGGCGTTTGCTCCATGGGATGAGATGAACGTGGCGACGAAGACAACGCTACGGAACGTGAGGAGAGGGGATCCGATTGCGATCATATATATTCCCAGTGCAACCCTCGCGCGGTATGGGGCTGGAGTCGCGGCTAATGGGACTTTCATGGTCTTTGACGTGATCCCGTTCTATGAGGTCAAGTCCATTTGGATTGGCAAAAGCAACGGAGGGAAGCGCCTGGAGTACGCTGACATCAAGAGGGCGTACTCGAAGTGTGTGGAGAACGAGATCTGCCCTGGCTTTGTCAACTCTTCCCAAGAGTCGGCTGCGATGTTCCTCCAGAACGTCGCAAAGATCAGCGAGAGGATGCCGGAGACTGAGACAGGTGCCGATAATCTGCACTACATCGTTGACATGGTTAATCGTGCTTGCGAACTCTATCGAAACAACAAGATGGAAGAGTTCAACGCACAGGTCAACGAGGTCCGGGACGAAGTCAGCAAAGTCGTCATCCTGAATGATGAGACATGGGAAGGACTGAGGTGCCGGATATGTCCATCATGTGCGACCGCGATCCCCACCTGCTTCTGCTTATGCCTGGAGTGCGAGGCACAACTGATCTCCATCGGAAGATACTACATCCACATCAACTCCGATGACGAGGAGGACAACCAAAACCCCAACGTCTCTGGAGATGCCAGGCGTGCGCAGGAAGAAGCTAACCACGATGCGGCAGCACAGGAGGATGAGGACGAAGCGGAGGAAGTTCCGGGAGAAGATGACGACATGGACACGCAAGGATATACATCTGGCTATGCGTCAGAAGAAGAAGACGGCGGTTGGCATTACCGCGACACCGATCTGACGTCACGGGACATTATAAGTTCCCAACGGATGGCGATCTGCCTTGACGAGCCGCGTGAGGCTCAGTACATGGCAGGATTTATCGCACTCCAGCTGTCCAAGATGTGGGGGATGTTTGAAGGTGGTGAGGAGAGAACGATGAATGCCGGACTCGAAGGGAATCCGGGCTGCCCTTATCACAATGATTTCAGGAGGTACCCCAACATCACTGAGCACAATCAGGAAGGTATACTTTTGCCATCAACAATAACGAAGATTTCTCAATCGGAGAATGTTCGGACAAGAGCCTTCCGATCGGTTGAGGAGCGTGACGAATATATTCGTATGATGGTGAACAAATGCGAGGGACTATACACATTCTACAAGCTGTGGATTGCAGCGAGAATCCTCGATGTCACCAAGGAAGAAATGAAGCTCCTGGTCAAGGACCGAGTGCACCCGGTGGGTGATATTATTTTCAGATGTTTTGCACTAGCTTTCAACTGTAAGTATATATCATTCGTGAGGGATGGCCTGAACCTTGGCAAACATGGTTACACGGTCAACGTGAGCGCCATCATCTCGGCCGTCGACCCGAACAAATGCGACACACCACTGCTGGATTGGTGCCTTCGGAAAGGGCACTGGTTGCCAGAGGACTACAACAAGAAGTGTGTCCGGGCACGAGAAGCCCAGAAGAACTTGGACGAGGAGTTCCGCCGACGTACCCATAGGCTGTCCATTGGGGACATGTATGCTTCGTGAAGATGATGATTGCGGTACGATGTGGGCCAGTCCCCATCTGTTACTTGCGTCACATCGACACTGTTTCGGTGGAACGACTTATGTCATGATTTATATTCATGTGTCCAAGATGAATGGATGTGTACATGGTTACATATTCCGACGACTATGACGCTCTGGATATTCATGGATGGAATTATTACCTTATAGATGATATCTTTTCATTATTTATGCATTGTCCATGGTATCTGGAATGGCTACGATTTGCATTGATTACTCACCGATGTTTCTTTGCCGGAGATATGCAGACCGATCACAAGCGGGCGCGCATGGTGGACATTTGTGGCCAACCCATTTATGGATGACAGCTGCGCGATGCGCAAATGCGGCAGCTGGAATGTTCACTGGCGGTCAAGTGAAGTGGCCACAGTGTATTATATACACCTGCATATGGATGTGTGCTTCGATTGGAGGATGAATGTTTCACTTTTCGTACAATCGAACCCGGCATGTTTCACAGCGAATGAACGGTGTAGTGATAGCAAGTAAAAGAATGCACGACACGATTTCGTAGTTGAAGCCGTGGCCAGTGGAACGTTTTGTGGTGTTTGGACCGCATGATGAACAATGCGACCCAAATGGGGGATGATAAAACCCTCTAGGCCCCGTGCCGAAATTGGGTAGCTGTTCTGAGGTCCTTGTTGGTGTTGCTTCCCAAGTTCCATTGATCGCCATTTGGCTCAAGGCTCAAGGCTCAAGACACAATTGAGGTTCAAGATCTGATGTGTGACTGCAGACCTACGTGATCGGCATTAAGAGCAAAACAACTGCTTGCGCCGCTTTGTCAGGACCACTGGTGTAATTATCATTCCTTCTTCCTTACAACGTTTACACGGGTTCGGCTATAACGGCATCGTCCGTAAACACCTTTCTACGTGGTTGGTATTAAAGCTTGAGGGTTCGGTGCACAGCGTCCCACGGGACGTCACCTTGCCGTCTCTTGACAAGTATGTATTTATGTAATATGTAGGTAATAGGATGGGATGTATGTATGTAATGGTATGTATGTATGTATGTATGTATGTATGTATGTATGTATGTATGTATGTAATGTATGTATGTATGTATGTATGTATGTATGTATGTATGTATGTATTAATGTAATGTATGTATGTATGTATGTATGTATGTATGTATGTATGTATGTATGTACGTAATGTATGTATGTATGTATGTATGTATGTATGTATGTATGTATGTATGTAAATGTATGTATGTATGTATGTATGTATGTATGTATGTATGTATGTATGTATGTATGTATGTATGTATGTATGTATGTATGTATGTAATGTATGTAATGTATGTATGTATGTATGTATGTCATGTAATGTAATGTAATGTAATGTAATGTAATGTAATGTAATGTAATGTAATGTAATTAATGTAATTAATGTATGTATGTATGTATGTATGTATGTATGTATGTATTTATGTATGTATGGTAAATGTTGGGAGAAAGCAAATAAGTATTAGGTAAGGTAGGTAAGTTAGGTATGTATGTATGTAATGCATGTAATGCATGTAGTATTATTATGCATTCATGTAAGTCGTATCATGCATGCATTCCATGCCATGCCATTTAATGTATTTCCCGCAAAAAAAACACGGTATGTATGTATTTCCCGCAAAAAACACGGTTTTTCCAGCGTTTTCGCAAAGAGGACGTCCAAAAACATTGAGTTTTTCCAGATTTTCGGCAAAAGGATGTAGGAAGCCCAAGCCAACAAAAAAGCCGGCAGGGGGAATCGAGCCTGGGACCCCTGTTTTGCGACACCGGCTCCCCGAAGACTACGTTTAGTGGAACGTCATCAAATTGCCGCGCGGTACGTGGGGGACCCCCCCCCCCCCCCCAAAACCCTACGTAATAGACGTCGGGCGGGGGGGGGTTAGGGGGGGGGTTATCCTCTATCCTCTAGTTAGTATCCGACACGCCGAGCAATGTCGGCGGATTTTTCGGAAGAAAACCTTGCAATGTTGTGCGGGCCACAGCTGCGAATTTTGCGCTACTTTCACACTGAACATTTGCGATGTTCAAGCCGGAGCTTCGAAAGCATACTTCGCGCACCCCATTCGTACTGCCGGAGCTGCGCCAGCGCTTCGTGCGTAAAGTTTGCTGCTATTCGAAGCTTGCCCAGACGGGCGATTCGAGCCCGAAGCCCGAGGCCACACATCGCGAAACAAACTTTCGACCTCGGCCACGTCGAGCCGCGTGAATCGCGCACCGCAAAAGGTAACAAAAGCTCGAGTTTTTGCACGCGGCCCTCTGCCAATCCACGCCCGGGACCGCAAAGTAGCTTCGAAGGCAACCAAAGTTGAGGTTTGCTCCGCTGGACGAGCATTTGTGTTGGTCCCGTTTGAGGACGCACCGGTTTGACAATTTATCAAGTCTCCTTATGTGGGGAGGATGGCAGCCCTGTTGTTTGCAACGTTCTGCAATTGATGCTCTTGCAATGTTTAGGAACATGTCTGCATGGATGATGTCGCACCCCCTTCATGTATCGTTCTCTTCAGAAAACGCCCATTTTACGAGCGTGTTTGCATATTTGTTCTGACGAAGATGAGGATCTCTGAGGAGAACGGAAAGGGCCGGAACATTGATTGCCGTACATGCGGATTTGCGCGAAAACCGCATGCATGGGCGCTGAATTGCCCGACCATTCCGTGATTGCCTCGGGAAGCCCCACATTTACTCATGACTCGGAGCGCGGGTTGTGGTGGAGGCAGATGCAAGTCCATCGCAAACTGGTTTGTCTCCATCTCGGCATCACCCTCAAAACAGGCGGTTTCCCTGTGGTTCCTCCGAAAAGGGTATCACTAACTCCACACAGACACTGTGTGCTTTTCGTTTGAGAAAACAAGCCTTGCTCCCTTTCCAGTGGCCTGAAAAGCCACTGGCCTTTGACTGGCTTGCGTACTGCCGCACGGGGCCGTCGCCTCAGGAAGGGCGTGGATGTGGCGGATGTGTTGGCCTTTATGGCCACCCTGAGCCCTGAAGAGCGAAGCTCGGCAGAGACCTTTCCAGCGGGGCATGGTTTTCTCCCTGTTCTCTTTTTATGATTTTCGGCGGGGCTTTCAAGGACCAAAAGACTTGGGAGGTCAGGGAGACAGTCGGAAACGCCCGGTGGAACTTTGTCTCCGATCTGAATCTGAGATGGACACTGGGTGGAGAGGCGGCTGTGTGTTGTTGCTGTCCAACTCATATAAATCGGTCGATGTGTCGAAGCTGGACAATTTACAGCAACTAGTTTTGCGGAACCAATGAACACTTCCATATAGGGATCCTCAACACACTTTGTTGGTGCCTGGCAGGGAATGAGGGGTCATTCCCCGAATCATGCCTAGTCTTCTGTGGCAGTTCCCAGCCGTCTCATTGTTTTTTTTGGGTTCAGTGGGGGGTTTCCATTGACTCCCCAAAGTTTGACCTTTTAGCAAGGAATCTGAAGGGCAGCCCATTGTCGTGGGATCCGCATGCCCAAAACCCTTGACATTCCCAACGGAGAGAAGATTCAAGTCTTAGCCCAGGCCTCGCTGCGGTGCGTGAGGGCAACAGCCGCTCGGCTTGGAGAACGCGGAACCAGCCCTTGAGCGGATAGGTTGTTCGTCTTTTGCACCCCGCCCCTGAAAGGATCATCTCCACATAAACGATCATCATCATCATCATCATCATCATCATTATCATCATCATCATCATCATCATCATCATCATCATCATCATCATCAGAAAGGATCATCGTGAGCACTTTGGAGCCCGAAAACGGTTGGCCCTGCCGCCTCCCCCCGTATTGGTTTCAACCCCCCTTTTGAAGGCGCGGAGGCCACGAATTCCGTTCGCCAAGTTTAACATCGTGCAGCGAGTTTTTGTTCGGTGGATATTCTTTTCTTGGTGGCTCCCCTTAGGTTTTTTTTAGTGTTTCCATGGGCTCCCCCCCTCCCGCCTCCCTTTTCTAGTCCCACGAGGCAACGGCAAGACGCCTCTGCACTACGCTGCGCAGCTGCGGCCCAAAGGGGCCGAGCTGTGCCGGGCGCTGCTTGAGGCGTCCGCTGAGGCGGAGCGGCGGAGCGGCGAATTCAACCCATGCGCTTGGGCCGTGTTTGCCCACAACTCTGTGCTCCTTCAAGTGATTTTAGCTTTCTTTTTGTTTTGTTTTTCCTTTCTTTTGATTTGTGGGGGGGGGGGGGGTTCTCAAATGAGTTTTGGGGGACCTGGGAAAACCCACCAAAGTGAACTTGTCGCTGAGTGCAACTACAGTTAGGGTTTAGGGTTTTCAGATCCGCCAACGAAGGGTCGAAACCCTTCAGAAACAGCCCATGGCTGGAGAAGTATTCCATGTGCCAGTTGATCAGTGGATTGGGTTCCTTGCTAAACATGGACCCACCATGTTTGTGCAAGTAGGAACTGAACCAAAGCGTGTTTTCCTGCTGAACTGCAAACAGTTGTGCGGATCTGGCTATGATCTTTGTTTCTTGCCGAGGCCCGGACACAAATCGGGACCCACCCAGCAAAGACTCCCCGACTAGGACTCCATTTGTGTGTCGTTTTCCGGGTGACCCCTTTGGGTTGTGAAGGGAAGCCGAAGCGAATCCAGGGAGGTTCGATCCGGAGACGATGCGTGGCCACATGGGGCGGGCTACAAGGGATGTCTGTTTAACCGGAAAGTTGGGGATGGCTACTTCTCTAGGTTTCCCAGTTCTGCCCCTTTTACCGTTTCTTTTTTGGGGGAGGGTTCCCCGACTAGAATAGACCACAGAAAAAATCGGGCACCTTTTTTTTCTAACCTCTCTACACTTCATGTCCAGTACTAATGGGTGTGTTCAAGGGAATCGCGAGGGTGCAAAGCCAGCTTTGCAATGCATGGTCAATGAGAAGATTACCCTCCCAGCCACAATGGAGCAGGCTTTCTTTTTCGAAAAAGATGTGCATAGCTCCGTGAACTCGCGTTGCACTCTTGGGACACGCCTGACAGTATGTCTGCTTCGGTGCTTTTTCATATCACAGCAGTGGGGGCTTGTTTGCGAAGCCCTGTGCCTCTTTGCGCGCTGCTGCGTCAGAATTTGCAGCGGCGCGCTGAACACAAACTGGGAGGTAAGCTGGACTGATCTATTGCGCAAACGGGGTTTGTATACTTTCATGTTGGGAGGGAGGGTATCTCCGTTGAACCACCACACCCTGGATTTTGCTACACGGTCCATACGGCACTTTCCCTGGACTGGATAACGCCAACTTTTTGGTGGGATGTTCTGTTGGAAAAATAAACAACATTTTTGGAAAAGCTTTTTTGGAAAGACCTCCAGTTTGTTGTTTCGGTCAAAAACCCGCCCAACAAGTAGGGCACACTTCCCCGCCCCACCCCCCCCCCCCCCTGGAGGTTTGGGGAACCCAGGAAGTGAGTTGAGAACCACCGTAGAGAACGGCGGAGTTTTTGGTTGGAAGGACTGGGGAATCAAGACCTATGGAGTTGTCTGGGGCAATTTTCACGCCGGAGTCATTTTATGTTCAGCCTGAGTTGACTTTCGGAGAGCGGCTCGGATCAATCCCGAACAAGTCGGATGGTTCGATTTGTTCCAACTTAGAGAACCAGCCAGTTGAAGCATATGTCCGAACCATTCCAACTTCTTCTCTAATTCTCTAGTGTTGATCATGTTGACGCCCTCATTCTCTAGTGTTCAACCACTGTGATACTGTTGACCCGAGTTTGATCAGCCCTACCACTCAGCAGGTTCCTTGTTTGGTCCACAGTTGGGCGAAAGTACATGGACACATTTGTTTCATGTCCCTTTACTTGCTGGTGCGATAGGCAGGGAATGAGAAATGGAATGAGCCCGAGATAAACCATCCCTTGCTGGTGGTTTCCTTGAAGGGGACCCAAGCCTAGGTTTATTCCATTTCTCATTCCCTACCTATCGCACCAGCAAGCTTACCCCCCAAATGACTTTCAGCAGATGGGAAAAGTCACTCATGGTCATTTTGGGGCAAGGAGTATTGATCAACCCCCATGTCCCTCTACTCCCAACAAGCTGCCGGAGGCTTCCTTCCGGCACCCGGGTCCCAACTGCGTTATGGACAGGCATGTGTTGGAGGGGGAAAAATGCAGTTTGGGGTGCTCATAGTGTGTATGTATATACACATATGTGTGTGTGTGTATCCCTAGATATCTGTTTTAGCTGGTGTTTTTGGACATTTTGGCGACACTTTTGCGCCTGGTCGATCGCTTAAAGCTCATTGCAGGTGGACGCCACGACGCGGCGGGGCCACACACCGCTACTCTTCGCCGCGGGTCGGGGCCACGGCGAGGCGATGTGGGGGGCCCATTGGGGGGGGTTGAGTTGGGGTTGAGGTTGGGGAGGGGTGACTTATATGAAGTATTAAACGGGTTCAATCTGTTCTGTACACATTTTTAACATTTTTAGTGCCAATTCATTGTGTGTTGAACATGTTTTTACTGTTTTCTGACCTAAAAACATATTATCTATTGGGAATTTAATAACAGACACAAGAGAGGTTGTGGGAGCAAAAGGGTCTCCTCCAAATTGATTTTTGAGAGTCTACTTGGTATGGAGAGTCAGACAATATGATTTTCTGTGTGCCCCAGATGTGGGCCAAGGGAGGACCACACAAGAGTTGGGGGGGAATTACTCCAGGTCCTAGGACTTATCTTGCGAGACCGAAAGAGTTTGGTTTACAAAGTCTTAAAACTTGAGCAAGTGGTTTGCCCAACACCCAGATGGTTTCCACTCCCCTCAAAGCACTACTCCCATGGGAAACCGTAGCTACTGCATGAAGGGCATAAATGCCCGCGCGTTCCCCTGGGGCTCACTCCTCATGCCAACTTTTCGAGAGTTACTTCACCATCCAACTTCTCGTGCCATGGAAGCAACCGGGCAATCTGTAAGCCCAGTCAACCTGGAAGTCTGAGGGGCAACTTTGAGGGATATAGGGGACCGGCTCTTCACACACAATCTAGGGAGTTCCGTTGACAGGGTAATCGCATACTTAGTATTGACCTGTGGCTCATATAGTCCCAGCCAATAAATCAAACTTGTATTAAAGGGAAACAAGCACCCAATTAAGACGTCTTGTGTTTTTTTTTTCAAGCATACAACTCACTTTATAGCCACTACATACGTCTTTCATTAAACAAAACCCCAAGAGGTCGTTTTTACACCGAACAGCTGCCCCAAACCTGGTCTTGAAGTTCTGCACCCATGCCTCCTCCAGCAATTCCACCTTGTTTGGGGGCACCTCCCAGACAGTCCCTTCGACTTTCTACTAGGTCCCCCAGCTAGGTGCCAACTTTTACCTTTTTTTGCGGAGGGTTCAAACCTACTAAAATAGACTTCAGGAAAAAGTTGGTACTTCTAACCGCTCTACTGGAGGACCTCGTCTAGGTAAGACCGCAGGACTTCGGGGGCCCTTGTGAGGTGGCCCAGAACCGGCAGCTTTCTGTGAGCTTTGGTTTTGTCTAGGAAGGTCAACAGGCTCAGGTTTGGGTCGGTCCTCCATGAACATAAATGGACCATGGACTCCAAAACGGGGAGGGGTTGCCTCCTTGGTTTTCCTTCAAATACAAAGAGATGGATTCCCACTTTCATGACATGTGAGTGTGGTTGTGGTGGTTTTCCCCTGTTTTTGTCCAAACAAGAGGTAGACCTGGTCGACTTTTCAGGCCAGGTTTGAACCCCCAAACGGCCCCTTGAAAAGGAAGCACGGAGGGTGTTTCGGTGATACGCGCAAGGGGCTTGGCCCAAGCCCGAGATGGATATTTGTGATCCACACTCATTTGTTGGGTGTGGCTCAAAGTTAAACCGGAGGGGTTACACAGGTTTTGGCCCACGTTTCCACTTACCCGGGCTCCATTTTGGTACCGGTTTTTTGACCCACAGCCATTTGGGCAAGCGAGGGGCGCATTTTCGGAGGTGGTCCGCTTCTTGCTGAGTGCTGGCGCCAACTGCCGCATCGTCGCTGCTTCGGGGGAGGCGCCCTGGAACGCCTGCTCCCCGCATTTGGACGAGGCGCTTTTGGAAAACACAGGGAGCAGGTCGGTCTTGTCAGTTTCTTTTTCTTTCTTTTTTGCGGGGGCGGGGGGGGGGGGGTTGAGGGTGTTCGAATTAGTTGGGGCTTGTTGGGGTTTGCTTTGGTTGGTGCCTTCATGGTTTGTGAGATGTGTGTTGCTTGTGTCGCTGTTCGGCTTTGTTGGGGATCGTTTGGGTGTGTCTGGGGAGGTGTGTTGGGGTTTGCAAGGGTTGAACTCGGGTTGCTTGGTGTTGCTTGGCACCTGCTTTGCTTTTACTGTTTGCTTTGGTGAGTGGGTTGCTTGCACGGGCATTTCTGTGTTTGGTTGTCTTCCGTGTTTGCATTGGGTGTTCGTAGAGATGTGTGTAGTGACCGACAGCACGAGTGTACCTGCTGGAACCCATAATTGTTGACTTTCGGCTTCTTGGATTAAGATATATTCCAGAAAATCCCCATCTCAGTCTTTATTGATTCATAGAATATCATATGAATAGGCCATCCACAAAATCCCCATCAATTGGGGTTCCATATTTTCATCCTTATTCATAAACCCAATCTCCCCTTCCCTAATCTCCCCTTCCCTCTATGCAGGCAGCGGCCCCGGGGTCCGAAGATCAAAGAACGTTTTGACAGACACCCAAACCACAAGAGATGAAACCGATCATATCTTTGGTGCATTTTGCTTGGATGTTAGGACTTTAACTTTTGTCAACTAATGGGTTTTCCATCAAACCACTAGAAGTTAAACTTTTAGCAGGGGAGCAGAAAGCACCCGAGAATAGTGGGTCTTCTTTTCAGGCTTGGAACGGTGGCGTGTGGTTTGCTGTGCATTTTCGCAGATATAAATCGGGCCCGGGCCCGCGTTCTTCTTTTTTTTCTTCTTCGCGGTGAGCGCGGGAGACGAGGGCTTTGTTGGCCGCCGCGGAGCAGATGGAGGCGCGCGAGCCGGTGGACTTTCGCACCATGGAGGACGGCGACACGCGTCGAAGCTCCGTGGGGACCCGAAAGCGGAGCCCCGGATGTCCGGATCTCTGGGCTGCTAAGATGGGAACGCCTAAAAGGGGATCCTTCGTTGGGTTCCGTGGCAATCACCCTGGACCAAGGGGATGTTTCCAGTCAGTCACTTTTTTGGTGAGAGACTGGACCTGCTCTGTTCTATGAGAGAGTCGGGCGAAGTCAGTTCACACGACCAACCTGCGGACGCAGGGAAACCAAACGGAGTTGGTATTCAAACAGTTCGAAATGATTGGAAGCTGAGGAGAGGTTTCTGGAAGGCGACGTAGCTATTGGTGATGGTCGAAATCCATTTTGCACCACCGTTCAGAAACCTATGGTTGAAGCCATTGTTATTGTTGGTATTTCGAGGGGAATCATGAGACACCTGGGTTTCTGAACGGTGGTGCGTACATCCACAGTATGTGCACTTCCATGGGACAGAAGGTTGGCCCTTTTTTTAACCCCCCAAAATAAATTGGATCCATCGAAGTGGATCCAAGTCGGGCGGGCACCTGCCCCCTTGTTGCGCAGGTTTCTAAGCGGCCGAATACTCAACGCCTGTCTCGCTTGGTTTCCACCGGGAGCGCTCGGAGCGCCTTTTGCCAGGACGCCCGGGCTGCCCAGCTGGAATACGAGCAGGCGAGCTTGGCCTGCCGAGCCAGGCGGGTGGAAGAGGAGGACGCCTGGGATCCCGTTGGACACGTGTTGTGTGTTTTTGGTTTACGAAAGCTGGGCCATCGTCTCAAAATGGGGGAAAACCCCAGTGGTTTTGTGTCGGTTTGAAATGATGTTACATGTTGTTGTGCACTAAAATTATGGGGACTGGGCCTTCCCCTCCCCTAGTGTTCCTCGCAACGAAGTCTGCACAAATTTGAGCGAGCTGGGGGTACAATGAGCTCACCGATCATTTCTGTTTAGGGATTCCCAACATCAGGTTGGCGAATAACTGAGGCGGTTACGTAACCTTCCCTTTGCTTAAGAATATGTTTGTTATTATTATTTTCCCTTGTTGGTTTTACAGTGGATTTATCACTACTGGAAATATGTTCTCATTTTGTTCAGAGGACTTAAGCAAATGGAAGTAACAATTCTCTTGGCAAATTCCTTGGTCGCGAGGAGCCGGACGGCGAGGTGGCTTTGGCCCGCAGCATTGTCAGCGCGCTCGACGACGAAGGCTCTGAAGAGGCGGCGCCGGGGTAGGGCGGCAGACCTCCAGTTGGACGCTGTCAAAAGCAGGATCCATCCGGCACCCAATTCGCGGCAACATGTTTCCACCGCCCTTTCCAGGGGGTAGGTAAACAGCTGAAGGCCAGAGGGTTCATCTAGGTTCAGGAATGCAACCATCTCTGGGGAGTTGTTTTTTCTTCTTGGATTCGTGTTGGTTTGGGGCTGGCGGGTTTTGGATTGGCTGAAGGGGCTTGGTTTCGGGCTGGTTTCAGGTTGGCTTCTAGATGCCATACCAAGAGGAACATTTATATGCTTTTAGACCCGGTATGTAGGTCGGTCGGTACCCCCTGTTCAAAAGGAAGCTAATTCTTATCAATGGGGTACATTTCTTAGGGGGAAGGGTTGTAAGCGGAGAGCCCAGGAGTTAAATCAACGTCAACGCCTGCCCTACGATTCCACTGGGTTGTATCTAGCCAGGAAGCCCTATGAAGCTATTGCTTGGAAGGTTTATGAAAAATCACAAGGGGACAGGACAACTATCGAATGGGTCGATATTAATCACAGGGCGGTCTCGACGAAAAAAGCAGTTTCCATCTATCAAAAGGTGTTACATAATGATATAATTATCCACAAGTTGTAATTTTGAGAATTTCAGAAAGCCCTCACTTTAATAGACCCGCCAAACGGACAACGAGAGTCCCCGCCCTTTTTTGAAGGTTTTTGGCAAACCTTGGCAATCCATAATTCTTCCCTTAGGGTGCCCTCAGAGGGTTCAGCATGACGGAAAGGCGGATCCTGCCCATCCAAAAAAGGATTCGTCCATGTAAGAAACGAAGGCCTAAAACCTGGCAGAATGCATGAGTCCTTTGGCATTGTTTAGCCATGTTGGACTGATTTAGGAGTCATCAAATTGGGAAACTGGGAGGTCTTGCAGATATTTTCCTTTCAACCGATTTATACATCCAGTTGCCAATCAGGGAAGTCCCTGAACGAAAGAACCCCCAAACCGAGTTTACTATGCAGGGGGCAACAAGAGCACTAACTCCAAATGCTTTCCACCCCCCCTGTTTTTGCCAGGCTTGAACAGAGGTTGTTGGTCAAGACAAAGAAAGAGGTCGCAAAAACGCCTCTTCCAAGCCCTGTCCTTCTGAAGGCGTCAGGCGTCATCTCCTGTGCCTTCGGCCAGAGGCTCTGAGCAGCGCGCTGGTGGCGGCAGCCGTGGAGGATAAGTTCGCGCTGCGCACGGCGGTGAGGATGATCTTCTCGCAGACGCCTGGAAGTGGGAAACAGGGAAGGGCCATCCACTTATGCGCATGGGGATGGCTCTCGTTGCTATGGCGGATTTTCGGGAGTTGTCCAGAGCCGGTCGCGCAAAAGTTCCATGGAAGCGGGTGTCCCCCAGAAAGCAGAGTTGTGTGTACACACTTCTTCCTGGTGGCTGGGGATTCTGCCATGTATGGAAAACTTTTGAGACCGTAGCTGCAACCATTGAACTCTTTTCGGGCAGACTGAACAACCCCAAGAAGTTGGCTCTAAAAAAGCATTGGTTTGTTGGATTCCACAGGTGGTACCTTCAGACTTGTTTGTTCGAGATGGAGATGTTACCCATTTAACCAGCTTGCCCCTTTGTGTTCCTAGCACAATCCAAGGGTTGCCTTTGGGATCAACTACCCTGCCATATTCTTGGCAGCAACCATCAGCTGATGGAAAGCACTTGGTCTTTGGTTGCGGTGAAATGTGAGAAAAAACACGGTCAAAGGGAGGTCACCAGTGAACATGGTCCATGGTTGAAAACGGGTTCCTTCAAACTGTGACGCCTGAATGAAGTTTTCCTGGCGGAGAGTCCCTTCTTTGGGGAAAATACCTTCTTGTTTTTTTGGGGGGAAGGGTGGTCCTTCTTTTGACTTCGGCCATTCCTTGCTTTCCTTTCGACTCCCTCTATGCAAAAGGGACTGCTCGGGGAGCCTTTTGAGTGCGGTTCGGGGAGCTGGACGAACATTTTGCCCGCGAAGCTAAAATTTGAGAGCCAGAGACTTTGGATGGCTACTAGGTCCCCCAGCTAGGTGCCAACTTTTACCGTTTCTGTTTTTGGGGAGGGTTCAAACCTACTAAAATAGACCACAGACAAAGTTGGTACCAACTTATTCTAACCTCTCTACTGGAGGACTTAGGTTATGCTGCCCTCCCGGTGCCCTAGCTGCCGATTTTTTTCAAACATGGAAGATGACGGGGGGGGACCCTGGAGGCATCCAGGCTTCACAAGGCCCCCCCTCCCTGGTCTTTGTGGCCCCCAGCCCTTAGCTTTTTAGGCCTTTAGGGTTAGTCGCAGTTTCCATCTAACCCACGAAAAGTTAAACTTTAGCAGAGGATCTGAGGACAGCCCGGTGGTGTTACATCTAGCTTTTGCCTTGCCAAAGAGCGATCTCCTCGCTGGTTGTTGAAGGTGCGAAGTCCGCAGTCCAAACTTTGACCTGAAGCAGTTGTTCCTTAAATTCGGCCAAAGGACTGGCCTTTTGGAGCAAAGGAAGTCGTGCGTGGAGTCGTTGCTGGTTCTCCGGTTCCTTTGGTTTTCGTGGTTGGGTGTCCGAATTTTAACCCACCAAAAGTTAGTCACTCTTAGCAGGGGATCTGAGGACAGCCCAGTTCCCATACCAGAGTCTGCAGAAATCGCATCGACACCTTGAGGCGTTGGACAACTTGTCGTTTTCCCATGAGCCGCCGTAAAAGCTGCATGCTTTTTCGCTGGGCACCCCTTTTTGTGAGAGAAAAGCCCGGTCGTGGTGGAATTTTGGGTTTTGATTCGGAGGGGACTCCCCCAAAGGTGGGATTTGCATGGGTTTTTGTCCGGATGCTCTCAGAGATCCTTCTAGAAATCCTCCAGAAACTAAGGGAAAACGGTCTCGAAAGAACGATGGCTGAAAGGAATGGACAAGGCATCATCCCCTTGAAAATTCAAAAGAACCCTGCATAACTCCCTGAATAACCTTCCCACCCTGCCCACACCCCTGAATAACCCCCTGAAGGGAATCATCCCCCTGAATAACCCCGCCCCCCTGCCCACGCCCCCCCCCCAGGACTCGGTTCCTCGTATCAGGAAGCCGCGGGACAAAAGAGCCCTACCGCGGGTCCTGGCGGCGTGTCGGGAGCAGAATCTGCTGCGGGAGCTGCAAAAACGGAGCCGCCGCGCCAGGAGACTGCGGAGCTTGCAGGGTCTGCCTCAATTTGCTTCGGTTTTGGTTGTGGATGATTTGCTGTCGTCGCATTGGCACGACTTTGGCGGAGAAGGAGTCTTTCGCGGTTACGCGCAGAGATGGTTTCCAGCCAGTGTCACTGCCCCCTCAAAGTGGGGTTTGCCTTTGCTTTTCTGGTCCCGCCAAAACGGCTTCGGTGTTCCTTTTTTGGTTCCCCTTTACAACCACAGAAAATTGTGTACCCTCATAACAAGGCGACACACCCAATTAGGTTTTAGACCCAATATATCTGTGATACCGTGATCAGTTTGCTTAGACAACAAATGTCGTCGATTTGTTCGGAAGCAACTGGCGCATGGAACCCAACATTGCCATGAAACCTGATGGAAAGTCCCTCTACAACCGGGAATTGCCAGAAACTGCGGAACAGTCTCAGCTCCTGCCCTGGTGTGTGAAAAAAAGGACAACCCTCTGACTGATTTGGCTGTGGGTCAAGAACAATGGTACCATTTTGGGGGAGGTGAATTCACCATCCATTTTGGTCTACTTTGTGGGGATTGGGATGTTCACTGGGGGTACGATTTGGATGTTGACCCATGGCCATTTTGGTGTCTGAATGGAAGGAGCAGTGGCATGAGCCGCATCTTGACCTCGCTCTTCATCGAGCTGCGGAACACGAACGTCGCAGATGAGGCGGGGGAGGCGTGGGTTGGTGCGCGGGAGGTTGGGACAGAAGGAGGAGATTTGCGCTTGATCCATTGAACTGAGCATTTTAGGGTGGTGTTCAATTCAGTGACTGAACATTCGCTTGGAAGCTTCCTTCATAAGATGTTAGTTCGCGGACAGTGAGTCTTGGAGCAAATCAGCAAAAGACATCGCGACAGGCTGCATTGCGGGCATCGTGCTTCAGTTGATTGGGCAGCAAGCGTGAAGTCGCAAATTGTGAAACAACTTGCCACACGTTTTGAAGGAAGTCGCAAATTGCGTCCAGATATGTTCCGTCACCAATTCCCACTCTGCAACTCAGGCCCTTTGGAATGAAGTAGCTTTCTGCTTTTCTTTTGAACAGTCTCCAGCGGTGATTTTTTAGTTGGTGCCGTATCTGTGAATCCAAGGCCCGAACCAGCTCGGAATGGCCAACATGGTGCCCCTTCAACATACCGTATGCAGTACGTTACGCAAAGCCAGATACAATCACAGGAACCCATTTGATGAACGGATTGGTTCATTTCCCTAGTTCGGAGGTGCATCCTGGATCACTTTGGGGTGGTTGCACCATGTTGCACCGCTGATGTCTAGATCCGCAAACGTTATGAATCCACAGTTGACATGAATGAACTAATAGAAGACTACAACTTGAGGTATGCATCACTAGGTAGGGACCCGCCCAAAATGGTGGTTGCCCTTTTAGTTTTCCTGTAAAACCACCAAAGAAGGGGCAGCAAGGGGTAGTAACTCCAAAAACAAGCACGCACCCAGATCTTTTTGCCGGACGCCGGCTCGTCACCGGCTCGTCACGGGCTCGTCACGGGCTCGTCAGGTGCCGGTGGCGGAGCTGGTAGCGGCGGCAATGCCGGATCTGGTGCTCACCATGGAGGTGCTCTACACGCGCACTTGCTGCGAAGCCTGCCAGCTCCTCGGATGCATGCGCCGTGGCTGGCGTGGCCTGAGGCGGCATTTCTTACCGGGTCGTTGGATGCGGGACGTGCCTGTTTTAGCTTCTTGACCCCATAGAAAGTCGACCCCCTGTGTATGAATGGGGTGTCCCTGGGTGAAATGTGGGGAATGTATTCGGGGGTGCTTTTTGTTGGGTGAAATGTGGGGCCCATAACTTCCATTTGCTGAAAGGAAGATGTATTTTTTCATGTCCCTTGGTGGTGTTAAAGGGAATCGATTTCACTGGACATCTTTTTCTTCTTTCCCGGGACTTAGTAGGGGGGCGTTCCTGGGTGAAATGTGGGGGAATCATCACCTTTGGAGGGAACACGCCCCCGTATTGATGGACTGGGGTTGATGAACACGGGGACAACATTAGGTTAGTTTGTTTAGGCGTACAAAGGTTCCGCTGGTGTAGAATGGTTTTGTGCCCCATTTACCAGGAGAACCCATCTACTTTTCCAATGTCACATCCCGCGCTGGCCGTTGCCCTCTTCCCAATGTGGGTAGCGTTTCTGGAAGACTACCGGTACTTCCACTAGGGTTGGGGGTTCCCACGTGGGAATTTGGGGTCGCGAAAAGAAATAATATGTGAGCCTTTCGCATTGAAGGCTGAGCTAGTTATTGAGAAACCTTCAAGTGGTATCATTATTTGCAGCGGTGGGCAGATCTTGTTTTTACTGCGGCTATAGGGAGTCCACATTCTCCATAGGTTGATAAAGCCGAAAGTCGAGCTTAAAGGGCTTGCCTCTTCGTGTTGGCAAGCTTCCGAAATTCACCGGAGATGTATATGAGCAGGTACATTTGGAAGTGCCGCACTTTGGAGCCCAATAACAGAATTTCTGGAGGTACGGTCATGGCTAGCTATGGAAATCAGCACTGCCTCTCACAGAGGGCGTGCGCTGCAGCTTTAGGTTGTCAATATGGGGGGGCTAAACAATCACTTGGGTCACGACATGTGGGTTTTGCTACCCTTTGAGGATGCTGTTTGGGTCAAAAGGTCAACATAGGGGGATTCCCATTGTAGGTTGCCCAACACGCCGTTCCGATGAGGTCACACTTCCGGGAGCTGTGGCCGGCCTCGCTGCCGAAAAGCAAGTACTTCGGAGAGCTGGCCTGGGCCATTGTGGGGCACCAGCAGAACCAAGGCGGGAGTCGGTGTCATGGGGGGGAACGGGAGGGGAGGGGGAGGAGGGGAGGGAGGGAGGGAGGAGGGAGGAGGAGGAGGGAGGGGGAGGGAGGGGAGGGAGGGAGGGAGGGAGGAGGGAGGGAGGGGAGGGAGGGAGGGAGGGGAGGGGAGGGAGGGAGGGAGGGAGGGAGGGGAGGGAGGGGAGGGAGGGAGGGGAGGGAGGGGAGGAGGGGAGGGAGGGGAGGGAGGGGGAGGGAGGAGGGAGGGAGGGAGGGAGGAGAGAGGAGGAGAGGGGAGGGAGGGGGAGGGAGGGGAGGGAGGGAGGGAGGGAGGGAGGGAGGGAGGGAGGGAGGGGAGGGAGGAGGGGGAGGGAGGGGAGGGAGGGGAGGGAGGGGAGGGAGGGGAGGGAGGGGTTGGGAGGGGAGGGAGGGGAGGGAGGAGAGGGGGAGGGAGCCCAGAAAGGTTCAAAAGTGGCGATCGTTTCAATTCAGTGGACAGCTGCATTGATCAACCTTTAAGGTGGGGAAATCCAGTGATTTTTGACTTGGAGGTGGACGTCGCTTTTGTAGAAGCGGGCTTGCAGAACGTTTGGGCAGGGTGCCGAAATCAAACTTTGGGCCAACTCCTTGTTTCAACATGTGGGCGTGTCTTTCGGGTTGATTTGGTGGTTCCCCGTTTGGTGGGTCCCTTGGCGTGGGTTAAGAACAAACACATGACACGCAGATCTGGTTGCTTTTTCTTGTTTAGGTGTATGGCGCCCCGTTTATATAGAGATGAATTACAGGGACAACTGAACTCCCCCACCAGAGCACCAAATCAGAGCAACGGACCATGTTGTTGGTGCTTGGTTTTGGGGAGGAGGATCAACTCACATGTACCACGCAAAGCGGGACAGGCTGGCTTTCAGGCTGGGCCCCAATTTTCCCATGTCCTTTAGGGGAAAAGACGGGGACAGATCAGTGAGGGTCGGCAAAGCACATCCTGTTAACTCCCGTCCACTACCATGGAACCTGACTGAGGGGTCCTGGAAGACTATCTTCCCTTTGAAGACACGCTCCGTGCATTCCATGTAACTGGACAGGAGGGTATGCAAGTTTGCCACACTCGCATTGTCCTATCGCCTGAGTAATGCTGACCATGGAATCCACCTCACGGATTGGGGGACGTTTCCCCTAGTGTGATTCGGATCCCCTCTAAAGTGGGCACTGATGAAAATCAGAGGTTCAGGATCTATTTGGGTTTGGCTCAAAATAAGGGACCCCCCAAAATGGGTGGGTTTCCCTTTTGGTTTTCCTTTCTCACCAAACGAGGGTACCCCCCCTCAACAGTGAATCCCCGAAGAGTCTGGACACCGCGCAGCTCGGGGAGGCTAAAAACAAATCCACTGGGTTCTCCGCAATAAACGACTATGTTCTAGGGTTGACTGAGTATGCACCATATTCCAGCACCCAACAACCACTTGTTGGACAGTATGGGGGGAGTGCAGGGGCAGAATTTTGGACATTGAACAGGCAGTGACCCGGGTGCTGGGTATCATATGTGTCCTTTTTACGTTAGTTTGGTCAAAAAAAGAAGGCACTGGTTTCGGTGGCTTTGATTCCATTTCCCAAGCCCACCTATTTTTCCAGAAGGGCCCGCTATGACCAGCTCATGTCATACCGAGAAGGCCACGCTTCGCTCGTGTTTTGCGGGTCCGTCCGGGGCTCGCGTCAGGCCGCCAGCGGGCCTTCGCCCTGTGCCGGGACTGGGTGCTGCTGCTCCGCTGGGCTGCGCGCTTGGGCGGCCAGGAGGAGCGAAGGACACGCGGTGGCTGGCTGGAAACGCGGGGAAAGGGCCAAGAGGTGGTGCCCAGACCCTTGGGCCGTTTTTTGAATTCTCTGGGTTTGTGTTGTCCTTTTTTTTAAAAGCCATGGTTGGAGTTGTCTGTTGTTTTTCTTTTTGGTGTTGGAGGATCTTCTTGATTGTGTTGTAGGAGGTGCTTGTTCTTTTTCCCCCGAAAGCATCACGACGGGGTGTTCCGCTAGAGTCTCTTGCACTGGCCTGCATAAAGGACTTGCCCACAGAACTTGATCAAAATAGTTTACTCAGAACCTCTTGCCGAGAGAAACGCTGCTCAGAGAAGCGTTGAGAACTTGCCCACAGATGACTTGCCCAGATGACTTGCTCAGAGAACTTGCTCAGAGAAGCTTGCTCGGAAAATCTTGCCCCGAGAATCTTGCCCAGAGAATCATTGCTCAGAGACACTTGCCCAGAGGAGCTTTGCTCGCAGAACCTTGCTGCTCAGAGAAGCGTTGCTCCGAGAAGCTCCTCAGAGAAGCTTGCTCAGAGAAGCTTGCTCAGAGCAGTGTGATTGCAGAAATGAGTTTCCAATTGCAATGCATTGAAATTAAAGCTTTTCAGTCGGTGGGCGGGAACGCACAGATCGTACGCAACCCTCTGCACTCTGCATGGATCGGGCTTGCACAAAACTGTTTTTTCTGCTTGTTTCGTGCACTGCGCAACTCGTGGATTCGGCGGGCTTTTTTCCGTAGCAATGTGCCGAAAGCTGGCCTCGTGGGTTTAGGCGCGCTCTGGGGCTCGAGTCCTCTCTAGTCGCCCTGGTAGCCCTGCAAAACTAAAGTCCCCTTGTCGCAGAAAACGGGCTTTAGCCGTGCCCCTCTTGGACAGGCAAGTGCCGGATAAGAGCTCGAGGGACAGGAACCCTCCTGCTGTGGCTTAACAGACCTTTCCGTTTATTCACACCACTTGCCACTCCTTGCTGTGCTTTTTCTACTGAAGGTTTCTTCTGCTTCCCGCCCGCCCACCCAGCATCCCGCCAGAGCAGCTCGCCAGTGGATCCCGCCGAGTATCCCGCCAGAGCTGCTGGCCAGTGGATCCGCGCCAGAGCCCGCCGAGTATCCCGCCAGAGTAGTTCGCCAGTGGATCCCGCCGAGTATCCCACCAAAACAGCCCGCCAGTAACAATCCCGCCGAGTATCCCGCTGAGTATCCCAGAGTGGATCCCGACGAGTATCCTGCCAGAGTAGCTCGCCAGTGGATCCCGCCGAGTATCCCACCAGAGCAGCACGCCAGTGGATCCCGCCGAGTATCCCTCTGAGTATCCCAGAGCAGCTCGCCAGTGGATCCCGCCGAGTATCCCACGAGTATCCCTTGCCGGTGGATCCTGCCGAGTATCCGGCCAGTGTTGAGCCGGAGCGGCTTAAACAGTATTCGCCAGTGTCCCGCCAAAGCAGCTTGCAAGTCTGGTTTTGCTTAATGTCCCGCCCGGCGCACAGTTGGGTTGAATGTCATGTTGGTGCCTTCGTGTTTTGAGTGTACCCTGAGGCTCGGAAAGGGTGATGCTTGTGTATTGCTTTGGGTTGTGAATAAGCAACTTCGTTTAATCCCCTGTCGAGTTTTTTGTTAACGGAACCGATGTTTGAGTTCTCGAGATCGGCTCGCAGACAAGTGGAGTTTGACACACAGACAGGTGGATAAGGCTCTCAATGCAAAGCTTGTTGAGCAGTCATAGGCCCCAAGCCACTCGAAAACCATGCTTGCATTCACACACCCGTGTTCACCGTCGTAAGCTCGTGAGTGTGGAGGGTGGGGATTGCCCGAAGCGAAGTAATTTTTACACGCGCTGCTCACTGGCATGGATGTTGATGTTTTGTGAGGTCAAAACAAAAGGCGGGGCCCAAAAGAGCGGTAGGGTCGGAGACGTACACGAAAAAGCAATGGTTTTCCATGTTCAAGGGTTGTGTGGCTCATTTGTAAGCGTTTTTATTATCGGACAAAACCTTCGGACATTCCAAGTTGTGGCTTTCAATTTTCAAGGGCGGGGTGGCTCATTTGCAAGTCGTACTCGAGTGTGTAAATCTGCTCGTGGCGTGTGGGAAACAGCCGCCAGATGTTGAAGTCCTTATGAACTCCAATCAGTGGTAGTGTAACAACAATGAGTATGATGGCTATGGAGGGTGCTGTGACATGTCAATTAAACGAGATCATTGAGATCATGTCAATGTGTTACTGTCCACCAGTGACTATTTTGCGCCACGTTAACTTGGCCAGCAGAAAGTGAGAACCTAAAACTGGGTTCAGCAAGTGGTGGCAACCCGTGCTTGAAACGGCGACATCATCTTAGCGCCACGGCTCGTGGGTGATCCCAGCGCGCCAATGAAACACACATGATCACGAGCTCGCGCGGAAGGGATCACGCGAGTGAATCATGCCATTGTTCTTGAATAGAAACCTCGTGATTGCCAGTCGAATTTATCCGCCCTGAGGGTATGGAATGCTTGAAGGGCCTGTTTGTTCTTGCATCGGACGTGAGCGCTCGGAGCTTTCCACAGCGAAGAAACATCCCAGCGAGCGACGGCTCAAGTCGAATGATGTTGTCTGAACGAATGCGGTGGTTTGATCCTATCTCCAGTTAAAACGGCTGATCTGTTCGGTGCAGGTTTCCTTGAACAGGAGGCAGATGTTTTGTTTAAGCGTTCTGCAAATGCCGAGCGTGCGCAGCTGGTCGAAAAGAGCGAAAAGACGTTTCATTCAAGTGTGCATCTTGTTTGACAGTCCTCGCTCGTCACTTCTTGACTATTTTTGGCGGGATTTGGCACGCGGTTTCAGCCAGACTTCCGGTTTGTGAAGTGTTGTTATGAGCTTGATCATTGCTAGGGCTTACCAGATTCCCCCCACCCCCCCACCGCCCCCAACAAACATGAAGTCTTTCAATGTCTTGATTGCTCATTGCTTTGACCGAAAACAGCTTTTTCACCTAGACTTCAGTGGCGTCCGTTTTTTGGGGGGACACGCTTTCCCTGGAATACCAAGTACCAACAAAGAAAGGTGGCTTTTCCTCCCATGGCCGCTGGAGGTTTGCGTTAACCTTGGAAAATGATGAACTCCCCACACGCCAATCTGGTTTCAATTCGGGGACACAGAGAATGTCGACCCCATATTAATCAACCCCAGCTTATCAACACGGGCATGTTCCCCTCCAAAAGTGGGGTTATTATTATGGGACGCCCCCCCCAACTAACAAACTGGGGTTGATGAATATGGCTGTGATGGTACCATTCTGGGGTGGTGAATTCACCACCCATTCTAGTGGTCGGATTGGGATGTTCACTGGGGGTGCGATTTGGATTTTGCCCCATGCCCATATGGGTTGAACATGGCTGTGGGGGGTTCTGAGGGAAGGCCGAAGACATATGGGGCCATATGGGGTCATCATTGAATGGAGGTCCCTTCCATTAGGTCCCCGAGTCCCAAGAAACAAGTTTCGGAGCCAAGGCGGACGCTGGACGTGCGAGCACTCTCACAGAAATCCTGGAGGCGAGGTCTGAAAATCCGCAGGGGGATACGTGGGTATGTTGAATCTTTTAAGGGGGCCCTCCAAACGGGTGGTGTTTCTTTCTTGTTCTTTTCTGAAAACCACAAACACGGGGGGGTTATTAATTCAAAAGAAGATACCCATTTGAACCATCGTTTGGCTTCATCACGTTTCAGCAGGTTGGCTCAACCCTGGCAAGGGGTGAAAGTTCCTCAGCTGCGGGTATTGGTCGCAGGCCTTGAGAACTCTTCAACGCTTTCTTGTATAGTGAGTAACAATCAGTTGTGGGACCTGAATAGAGCAGATAGCAAACAATTAGTGAGGCGGGGTATTGTTGAGGTTTGTGCTAACTCTCCTTTTTGGTGTCAATATGCAAACGGACTGTTACTCACTATACGAGATGCGCCCAACTAGTCCAAGAGTCCAACTTGCTTGCTCCACGTTTGGAGTGCTTGAACGCCGAGACGCCATAATGAAAGCCGGCCCTGCCGGTTTTCCACGACTGCCTCAGATGGCAAACCCTGTCTGTGGAAAAGTGTTGGCGTTTCTGCAAAAGCGGTGCCAGACAACTCGGGCTTTTCCATTGGAATCTTACTGGAAAGCAAAGCATCCCCCTAGGGTTCAACCCCATCAAAAGAATGGTTGACCCAATATGGACGATTCAGTAAACAATAGTGGTTATACGAACCACTTTGCCTTTATCCCAGTTTCCCCAGTGGCGCCCTTTCTTCCTTTATCTTGGAAGTTGTCCTTCAAACTCACCCAACCAAAAAAGGATACGATTCCCTTTTTTCCCCACGGAAATCCACTGGGCCTCTGAGTCATCGTGGTTTCCCCCCCCCCCCCCCGGATCCACTTTGGGCGTGGTTCTTCCGCCTTCACATCGGTCCGACCCGATGCGACCCGATGCGATTCGATCGAGGATCTGGCGCTGCCCCGGCAGTCCAAGGAGCAGCTGCGCGGCTTCCTGGCGCCGCTTGGCCCCGCGCCGAAGGGACTTCCTCGCAACCACGCGGAGCACGCGGATGCGCCGAGCAGGCCGAGAGTTCAGGTGGTGTTCAGTTGGTTGGGCTTCCGTTTAACCCACAAGTTAGTCACTTTTAGCAAGGGTTCGGGGACTTATCCAAATTTGGTCTGTCTTGTTTTGAGTCGGTCGGTGGTTTGGATTGCTGGTTTGGGGTGTTGAAGCCCTGCTTCTAGAGGGTAAATCCCATGTGCCGTTTCCCAGCACCCAGGTCCATAGCAACCACTGCTTTTTGGTTGCCACAAAAGATGTGAATGGCGCCCTTTGTTTTCCCATGGCCACTGGCGGCTTGGGAATGGTGATTGGGAACCGTGGGAACTGAAACCCGAACCTCCCCCTTGGACTCTGAAATCGAGCCTTCCCACAGACGGCACCTCTGGGAAACCTCCTGGAAGAACAATTTCCTCTTGCAGGATGGTAAGGTGCTATGCTAGCGGTAGGCCATCCGAGTCATATATGTTTGTTTTCATGCTTTCTCTTGAACCTGCTTGGATGACTTTGACAATGGTCAAACCATGGGGCCAGAACCTGCATGGCCCCCAAGGTCCTTTTAGGCATGACTGCCTTTCCGCTTGGTGTGGTGGCTGCGTGGTCATTGTCAAAGGTTTGGAATTTTCTTGCAACACGGTTTTGGTTTAAGCCGTGCCGGACCATCCGACAGCGGCCGTCCTGTACGTGCTTGTGCCAGAAATCACATAGGATGCCCCCCCCCCTTCCTAGCCAGGCACTCCGGTTAGTTCAGGTGTGATTCCTGCTGTACGGCTCTCTTGATCATCCAGGGACTGTGAAGGTCCTGTTTTGGAAGTGATCGCTTCTGTCTAGTCTTGCCGGGCGTTTACTTGATATCTTGTTGGGGGTTGTGTATGTTTTGCTTATTGTTCTTCAAACAAAACAGTACTGATCATTATAATTCTTTGGTTTTGAGTCTTCTCAGATTGGGTACTTGGTGGCCAAATCATGCACCTGCACTAGGTAATCCTTGAGCCCTTCCGGCCTCCTTGGGCGCTTGTTTGTACATGTGGCATTGCTCTGGGGTCCAAGTCCTCTCAAAATGGGCTGCCCTGAAAACTTGGTGGCGCCTCGCACGGTTGTTTCCCAAGAGGACGCCTTGATGTTGTTGGAAGGGTTGCTCCATGTTGGGCAACACCCAAGCTCATCCCTGACTCAACTCTGAGATCCTCGGTGAAGTGTCCAGCTTGAAGGTCGTCTTCAATACGCTCCCGTCGATGTGGAACCTTACAGGGTCCTGGCACAGTCTTCCTTTAACAACCTGAACAGAGATAGTGGGATCTACACAATCACGGGGGCTGGGGAGGGAGGGGAGGGGGAGATAGCCCAAAAAACACCTTATTAAGCCTTTTTGTTTGCCTTATGTAGGGCTTATTTGGGCTCCCTCCCCCTCCCCTCGCTCTCTCCAGCCCCCATGACACAATTACCCACGACAAAATGCCCCTCCATGGCAAGAACAGGAAGGTCCTTATCCCTGCCGAAGGCCCCAGTCGTCATCTCGTGGCTAATTTCTTCTCCATGTAGCAGCAGGTCGTCACGGGTTTCATGTTAAAAAAGTGGACCGAGGGTATTTCCTTACCCTCCCTTCCACTAACATGGCACTTCCTGGAAGATTGGTTTCCTCTTCAAGGGACCCCATGTCTGGTGCTATGTTAGTTGGAGGGGGGGTACCCTTTAGCAGAAGGCCCCAGTCGTCATCTCGTCGCCGGACCAATTTTTCGAGTCGTCCAGGCACCCGCCCTTCCGCATCGAGGAGTTTTGCTTCGTGGACCGTGCAGAGGGCCTGGCCGAGCTGAGGCCTCCACTTTTGGACTGCCGGGCAGGCTGAAACCCAGGGGTGGTTGATTAACGAATCCTACTGCTCTAATTATGTGGTGGTGTCTTTTTTCGGGGACACCCCAAAATGGTGGGTTTTCCTTCCAGTTTCCCTTCAAACACAATCAAACAAAGGGTGCCCCCAAAAAAAACGAGCCACTCATATGGGTGTGGCGTTAAAGGGATGCACAGCTTTCATCGCGTTGACCCCATGAGAGGGTCCCCACAACACAAGTTAACCCCTGCAAAAGCTCCAAGCCGTTGCTTTCAGGGTTCCAATTTTTGACTCCCCCAAGGTAGAAAACAGCCAAGGGGGTCCTTTCAGTTTTTCCTGTTTGACAATTACCCTTGGCATTTTTTTTGTGTTTCTCCCCAGGAAGTTATAGACCCACCGCCTGTGGAAAGCATCGCTTTGGGCTTGTTCACATATTTTTCACCCTGGCAGAACCTCGAGCCGAACTTCACAGCCGACGATTCGCGAGCAAAAGCACAGAAGAACACACAAACAAACAAACAAACAAGCAAACTAACTAACTAACAAACACACAAACAAACAAACAAACAAACAAACAAACAAACAAACAAACAAACAAACAAACAAACAAACAAACAAACAAGCAAACAAACAAACAAACAAACAAACAAGCAAGCAAGCAAGCAAGCAAACAAACAAACAAACAAACAAACAAACAAACAAACAAGCAAGCAAGCAAGCAAGCAAGCAAGCAAACAAACAAACAAACAAACAAACAATCAAACAAACAAACCAACAAACAAACAAACAAACAAACAAACAAACAAACAAACAAACAAACAAACAAACAAACAAACAAACACACAAACAAACAAACAAACAAACAAACAAACAAACTAACAAACTAACAAACTAACAAACTAACAAACAAACAAACAAACAAACAAACAAACAAACTAACTAACTAACTAACCAACGAACAAGCAAACAAACCGACCAGCAAACAAACAACCAAACTATCAAACTAACTAACTAACTAACTAACTAACTAACTAACTAACTAACTAACTAACTAACAAGCAAACAAACAAACAAACAAACTAGCTAACAACGCCTTCTGAGCCTTGCAACAGGAGGCGCGACTCAGCCCCAGCATGATGCTGGCCCTGGACACGGAGTGGGGGGATTGCTCGCAGCAGTCTCCGCCTTCAGCGTCTCGGCCGTGTCAAAGCGGGCGGGTTGAAAGCATTGCATTCATTCTACGGATTGATTCCCCATTCTTTTCAACCATCGTTCTTTTCAAAAACTTCATGGGATTCTGGAGGTTTCCTAGAAAGAAGGATCCCTGGAAAGAATGGAAATGGAAGGTACCCTAGATTTATAGGTGTTCTCTTATGAAGGGGTGCGCGCCTTCATGAGCCTGTGCGCAAAGAGTGCACTGATTCCAATGGTGGGCTTAGAGTTCCAAGCATAGCTTTTTGATTGGTTTTGATCAGAAATGGATGGGCAAGCCACTGGTTAGATTGGTTTGATGCCCCATTCACCAGGGAAACCCATCTATTTTCGACCAAAAAGAAGCCAACCGCGAGGGCGAGGAGGCGGATCAATATGGGAACTGTTTAAATCAGGAGAGGTCCATTCAACCTCCTCCAGTCAGATTTTTTTGGTCAAGCCCAAGTCTTTTGCGGGGCATCCACTTTTCTATCCTTCCCTGGTAGGAGTTTTGAATGGATCTCCAGGAGAGATGGCGCTGTTGCCCTTGCCTTAAAATTCCTCTCCACATGCTATTCAACGAGAAGTGGTGATAGTGGAGTGCGGAAAACCCTTACAAGCAAACTTGGGGTGTTACATTGTTTCCTGCAAAGCAACGTGCCCTCGACCAAAGGGACTTTGGCGTTTTGGATGCCTGACTGCCCTGCACGTGGA
>CAUJNA010003350.1:775000-825000 GCA_963377175.1 Effrenium voratum
TGCACAGGCTCAAAAAAATGCAAAAAATCCAAACCAGGAAGCTCAAAACCTGCACAGGCTCAAAAAATACAAAAAATGCAAAACCCAGATGCAAGTCAGAGGTCAGGGCTTGATTGGTCTGGATTTTGTATTTTTTGCATTTGTTTGAGCCTGTGCAGTTTTGAGGCTTCCTGGTTTGGATTTTTTGCATTTTTTTGAGCCTGTGCAGGTTTTGGAGCCTTGGGTGCTTAAAACCTGCACAGGCTCAAAAAAATGCAAAAAATCCAAACCTGGAAGCTCCAAAACCTGCACAGGCTCAAAAAAATACAAAAAATGCAAAACCCAGATGCAAGTCAGAGGTCAGGGCTTGATTGGTCTGGAGTTTTGCAGTTTTTGCATTTGTTTGAGCCTGTGGCCAGCTTTGATGCCATTGAGAAACCAAGCCATTGAGGTAATGAGTGCTCTACTGATAAATCAGATGCTTACAGGACAGCCTTTGATATAACAGTGCAGCAGTGATGACACACACACACAATCATCAACCTTTTAGGACCACATGCCCAAACCACATCAAACAAGGCCTCAAATGTGTGTCCTTTTCTTCCCAAACAATAGTTTCCACTTGCTACGCAATAAGCCTACAGAAGGTTTATAAACTTTCAGAAAAGTTTATAAACCTTATTGAGTGTTTGACGAGTTTCCCGCATCAAGGCAACAACACCCTACGAAGTGTTCATGGTATCGTTGAAGGAGGGGGGGGGGGTGGTTGGAAATTTTGGGAGGGGGGGGGGGGGTGGTTGGTTGGAAGTCTTAGCAGTGAGGTGTGACTCAGCCAACTTTGTAAAGACTTCTCAGTACCCCCCCCCTGCCCTTGTTGCAAGGAAACCGTCAAACCCTTGACATGGTTTATAAACTGTCTTGAAGGTTTATAAACTCTTTGCTGTTGTTACTCAACATGACTTGTCACCCACAAAAAATATGCAGCAACAGCACACTTCTTGCGTATATATGCTCACACCCCCTGTCCTTAAAAATAAGAGGGTTTTGTACATTTTGAAGTGGAAAGGTAGGCCCTGGGGGGGGGGGTGAGCATATATATATATATATATATATGTGCCGGACACATACAGATGTGTTTTGCTATATATGTATTCCCAAAAACAATGTGTCCCAAAGACCCAGACCTAGGATGTTGCTTGCCAGAATTGGTGTGCTTCGGACATATGTGCATTATGTTTACAAGTATTACACGTTGGTGTCCTTTTGGTTTCGCTTCCACGTTTGCCCGCCCTGAGACCCCGACCGGGGGCGATACTTGTAGCAGGAAGGTTTGAATGCAAGGCCTCGGGACCCTTCGCGAACGTGAATCGCAGGTTTAGGACACCTTGTGCAGAGAAAACGCACGAAATCGGTTGGTTCCCGCGAGGCTTGCAGAAACCTTGGACCGCAGGTTTTCGTCCTTGTTTCCATTTAGCAGGGCGCCCATTTTGGGCACCTTTTTTGATCCACACCCATCTAACCACAGAATACTGAAACTTGCAATGTTATTTCTCTTGTTCCCCCTACTTTCAAGAATGCTTAGGTCCGCAGTGGAATCAGAATACACGTTTCCCTCCCACCAATTCATGGAACCTGACATTCAGGGGCTGCTGGTTTGGACCATGTTCCGTTTTGTTTTTCGAGACCGGGCCCCGAACGTCAGGTTCCAGCTGAAAGGGGTGGGAGGGTACATCCCAAAATGCTGCAGTTCCATCCCAAAAGATCCATCCCATCACTCAAGCATGATCTCTACTGCTATTGGGTTGGATCTTTAGACTTTAACTTTTTGCATTCCCCTCATATTTCCTCTTAACCCGCAACAAAAGTGAAACTGTTTGCTGGGGGATCTACAGCACCCAAGTGATGAGGCCACGAGGTTGGCCAGACCTAAGGGGCGCCCCACGAGATATCCCCCCTCCTTAAAATAGAATTCGGGCACCCCAAAAAAATGAAATCAGGGAAACCGCGCCCCCCAAAAAATTGGAAACGGGGGACCTACTTACCCCCTGGCTCAGGGAGGATCACGGGGTGTTTGCTTCGCTGCGCTCGGCCGCGGCGAGGTGCGGGATCTGCAGCGCGAGGCCATGCAGCTGGCCAAAAAGAAGGGGCACACGCCAGGCGTGCTCACGGATCGATCCGGGGGATTCCGGCGCCAGAAGCCCATCTCAGTTGTTCAGTGGCGCCCAAAAGTTGTTTTTTTTGGTGGCCCCGCTAAAGATGGTATTCCCTCAAAAAAAGGGTTTCCTTTTTTTTCCCAGGGTCACTGAACAGCTGAGCCATGGTAAACTAGGTCCCCCTGCTAGGTGCACATGTTTTACCGTTTCTTGGGAGGGTTGCCCTACTAAAATTGACTACAGGAAAAAGTTGGTACCCTTATTGAAACCTCTCTACTGGACCTAGTAAAGATCCACTTTTGCTTGGGGATTGCTTCTATCAGGTTTTGGACATGCGGTAAGATTTGCAGATGGGATGGATGAGATCCATTTGGGGCGCAAAACGAACAGGTGTTGAAACTTCTTGGTGGTTGCCAGCCTTCAGGTTCCGGAGGTTTTTGTCTTATTTGTTCGTTCTTTTTGGTTGGCTGAGTGGTGTTTCCAATTCACCCGCGAGGTTTTTCTCAACTTTTAGGACAGCCCGGGGTTTAGGGCCGACTTCAACTTTCAGTGGAGCAGAGTCAGAGTCAGGCTATGGACTTGCGTAGCCAGCGAGATAAAGAGCACATGTTGGAGGTTGCCTCATTGAGAGAGGAGTAATCATTTTGACACATGCACAGGTAATGCCCCGGAGAAATGCGCCTCAGGTTGCCACTTCCATGGGTTCAAGATTATGGCCAGTCTACAGGTGTCAGCGTCATGTGTCACAGTTGAGTCACGGTCTGCCGCAGTCAACAGACAGTTTGTTTTGGATGGATGGATGGATGGATGGATGGATGGATGGATGGATGGATGGATGGATGGATGAAGCGACCTGGAGTGCACGGCCTTATGGCCTGGTTCCTCTCGCCATATTTGCCGTCCCCCCGCAATCGTTGGGACTGCTCCGGTTGGAGTGGGCAATGATGTGTCAGGCTCGCCGCCCCCTCCCTGGCAAAGGGAAGTGATCTCACAGCCATAGGTGTCCTTTTTGGTTGTTTTGGTAAAAAATAGATGGCACTGGTTTAACTGGTGGTTTAATCATCTACAGGGCCACCTATTTCCCCTAAAAGGACACCTATGCTCACAGCACTGAGCCAAAAGCCGCGCACTTGATCCAGGAGGGCGCCATTTGAGGCCACCTGCAGGTAGTTGGACACGAACAGTTGGGACTGGGACTGGGAGTGTCCCTTTTGGGGGGTAAAAAGGAGCCACCAGAAGCTGATTGCGGCTTCTTGTCTCTTTTTTTTGTCGCCATGGCAGGCCTCGGCAAACTCTGCGAGCTGTACCTGGAAAAGCACTTGGCACCTGTGGCTGCAAGGGCTGCGTTCAGTCGGGTGGTTTACGGCGTGGTGTGTCATGAGTGGGACCGAGCTGTCGCAAGGGATTGGGGGCTAAATTGCGAGAGGGACGTTTGGCAACTCGAATCACGGGCACCGCGGTTGCTTCCGTACGGAACCCCTCAGTAGGGGGTTTCTGAATCATGGCAACCAAGCAGAAGCCTTTGTCCCGCTGGGTGTTCTCTCCAGTCGGGTGAATGGGTGAGACGTTCTCCGAAGAGAGACGGGCACCTAGCAAGAACAGAAGGTGGACATGAGTCACCCGTCCGTCTCTGCAATTCCGCTTTGGACTTCCCCGAAAAAAAAGAGAAGAAAAACAACAGAGCCATGCTTCAACAGTTTAAGTTTCCATCTTCTTTCGGGAGATGCTGTGAGATTCGATGATCAGAGGTCCTTTGGACGTTTAGCACAGGACAAGTCACTGCAGTGCTCCGACTGGGACCAGCGGCCGTTGTCCGCCGAGCAGATCCGCTCCCCGACCTGTCATTCAGTCTGATCGTGTGGCGTCCCACGAGGGAGTTTTTAGACAACCAACCTTGGTGGACCCCAGCCCTATTTGGTTTCCCTTCGCAAGGATGGCCATGTAAAACAACGCTTTGGAGGTTTCACCTTGGTTGAAAAGGGAGACCGAAACTTGGCGGCCCCCAGCCGTCCGGTTCCTTAGCTTTTTAGGCTTTTAGGGTTTAGTGGTGGTTTCCATTTCACCCACTAAAAGTTAAACTTTTAGCAGAGGATCTGAGGACGGCCCAGCAACGTAAGGGCTTCTACGTGAAGCAGCAAACTGACCAGGGCCCGCTAAAGTGTTCACCAGAACCAGAATCCAACGATGTTATTTTCAATTGGGGGCAACGTCTGCAGTAAGCTATGGGGCCAACTGGCATTGCCATTTGTACATTTTGCGTTAAACACTTGGAGGATTGCCCCCAAAAGGAGCAAGCAGAGGAACACACCTCTCTGATGGCCTGTCTAGGTTCGGCAAAAGGACAATGTTGGCCTCAACTACCTCTTTTAGCTTACGTTCATGGATGCAAGAGCACACAACGCTACAGGGGACCAGCGGGGTCCTGACGGTTTTCAAAAGGATGCCAGCAGGACATCAGCCACGGGAATTGGCCCTTGGATCCATTTCGGTTGAAACAAAGGCACGGAATCAGCTTATGGCGCTGCCAGGGCTGATCAGTTCGTTTTCATGTCTGATCGCTTGAGTGGAACTGCTCGCTGACCTTCACTCCATGTACACTTTTCAGAAGAGAGACGCAGGGACTAGTGAAAAGCAAGCACGGATGACGTGCACTCCCAGAAGTTGTTTCCATTCCCGCGATTGCCCCCCCACTCTTTGATTGCCCAATCGAGCAGAGCCCAAGCCATCGTTGGCCATTTCAGTATGTGGTTCTACTGCCTGGATTCATGGGGGTTATGGTAAGGGCTGTAGTAGACATATATAAATGCATATACGATCTTGGTGGGCCGCGAGTCATTGATTTTTAGCTGCTCAGCAGAGGCCCAGCAACCGTCAAAGGTCGGAAGGCATGTTGAGAGGGAATCGAGAGACAACTAATCGGAGATGGGGGCAGACGGGCCCAGGCATTTGAGTTCTGATGGCCAGGTTGTCTTGGTCTCAGTGATCACCTGACAAATTTGCGGGCCTAGCCTAGGGTTGCAACTGAGAAAAAGGAGCTCACCCATGTTGAGGGTTCCTTGCTTGGGGTTTACTTCAGGAGATAGTATAAGCAGCTAGGATTTTTAAGCGGCTAAACAATTATCCTGGGGTAGTTTGGTTCAGTATCCCACAACCACATCTTAATATTGTGCACTGGCCCTTATGGATCCCCTTAAAGGAAACCACAAGGGATGGTTTACAGGGGTCATTCCCTCATTCCCTGCTGAGCACCAGCAAGTTATAGCACACGATGAGATTGAGGCTACGCGGCCGCCGACGCCGCCGTTCTCCTGGATTTGGCGGAAGCCATGGATGCGGCCAAAGTGAAAAGCGGAGAAGGGAACAAAAACATGGCACGAGCGCAGGAGCGAAGCACGTCACGAGCTGAGGGCCGGTTTTTGGGGATGTCGCGTGGTTCGGATCTAAAGCAGGTTCATTTGTCGCTTCCTAGAAGCAACTAGTTGATTTTGACTCTTTTTTTTCTTCCCCGAATTCGGCCGACAATGACTTCTACAATTTGTGGATATACCTGTTCACGAACCCTGGTTGAGCCCAAGAATTGCTCTTTTAAGGATATGCAGCTGAAATGAAATAATGTTTGGGGGGCTCGGCTTGGAACTACTCAAAACAAAACCAACCATTTTCAAGAGGCTTGAGGACTCTGTTTAGCTCCGTTGGCTGAGGGTGTGGGCCTTTGTTGGATTTCCCCCGTTTTGCGGAGCTTCCCATTCGTGATGTTTCCTATGTCTGGGTGGCCCTTCTTTGGCTGCTGCGCCGCCGAAGGATCATGTTTGGGTATGCGACTTCCGGTATTAAACAAAGAAGAAAAAACAACATGTTTGGGCATCATATGAATCTCCGCAGTCAAATATTGGTGGCATAAGGTTTGTTCTTCATTCTCAGTGGGGCTGAAGCAGCTACAATCAAGTTGGTGATATCCTGGACCCGGGTTGAAGCCTTTAAGAGGGGCAAAGAGAAGTCTTCCACTTTGCCCCAAAGTCAAGCGATAAATTCCGAAGAGCCCCAGGTGGGGCCCGGTGTACGCAGGTTGTGCTGGCTGACACCACCTTGGAGCGGCTTGGACCCGGCCTCAGGGCCTGGGCCTGGGGAAGCCAACTGAAATGGCTTTTTCCCCGTGGATTTTTCGCGAAGCAAGACACTGGATTGATTCCTTTAAAGAATACGCACCTGATTCTCATGGCCTCAAGAACAGCGCCACTTGCTATTGGTTCTTGGAGGTTTGCATTCAAAAGTTGGGTCAAGCATCGACGTTGGCCAGACGTTAAAGGCGGCTCGGAGCTGAAGGGGCGGTGGAGATATGTAGGGCGGCGATATGACCTTGCGTTAAATAAGATGCGACCTGAGCTCCCTAGTCTCAGAATCCACCGTTTTTACTCCTGACATGGTACCTGACCTGGGCGTCCTGCAAGACACACATTGTAAGACCATTTCTGAACGAAACCCTTTGGTGGCAGGGTTCTTTGAAAAGACTCAGATCTGTGGAAATGGGCGAACTGCTAGATGTTGGTTTTCGTTGGACAGCAGTGGGCAATATCTGAGCGAAAAACCTCTCGGGCCTTAACTGGATTCTGCAGCCCTTGCCAGCCTCTTGCATTCAAGGGCCATGAAGAGGATCGAGTCAGGTAGATTGACATGGACCTGCAGATTGACGAACCCAGCAAAACTGTCATATGCACGCCTAGTTAATATTAGCCCAGCGAAGCTGGGCGAAAAGAAGAATACTATTTGGCTTAATAAACATTATGAGCATAAACGAAGAAAGAACAATTAAAATTAAACCTAAGAAACATACAACATATAGGAATAAATATGAGCCGCGCGCAAGGACAAGTTCGCAAGCCGTTAACTCTAAGACCTGACCTTGAGGCAGGGGAAGGTACAAATATCTGGATTTTATTATTTTGGTATCTTTTCATTTGTTTTATGATTTCCTTTCTTTTACATTCTATCTCTTTATCATGTAATTTGTCCATCATAAAACCATTTGGCTGTGGCTCAATAACACGTACCAAAATGGCACCTTGGTAAATGGGACCCAAAACTGAAAAAAAAAGAACGTAGCCAGGGCTCTTTAATGTTGAGCCACACCCCTTTTCTCGGATTAGGGCCTGCTCGTAGGTGGCTTGGGCCCAAAGACCAGCGCCGTGCTGCTGCCAGCGCCCGAGGCTGGAACCGGGAAGATGGATTCGGAAGATTCGAAAGGTCCGTTGGGCTCTTTCTTTGCCTGGGTCCCCCAGTGCCCGTGCTCACCCTTTTTTGGGGGAGCGTTCCCCTACTAAAATTGACTACCCGGAGGCTCAATGGGCTTTCAATGGAAGACCCGACCCCTCCATTAGACACCTCGGAGGTGGTCGCGGGTCTCAAAACCAGGTTGTGTTGAAGGCCCTAAATCAATCGGGAGCCTCCTTATTCCTCTCTACTGGAGGACCTAGTTGATGTTCCCCATGTTTTTGTTCGCAATGATTTGACCCATCCCACAAAGGGTAGACATCCCTATCTTAGGCCAGTGTCAACTCATTTGTTTGGTCCCCGTTTTAGGTGAACTCCGTTTTGGTGGATGATCTTTGAAGGGGGATAGGGAGACGTGCCAAAACACTGGGAACTTGGAACTCGTCGAATGGATGTGCAAGCCTCCAAGGTTCCGTTTGGCACTTACGGCGGAGTCCAGTTTCGTTGTAAAGCAAGTCAACTATGAACGTGAGTCAAAGTTAAGCCACCAGGATATGGACCGCTTTTAGTCCTTGTTTTATTTAGCAGGGCAACCCATTCTGAGTACGTATTTTGGACCCAGACCCATCTAACCCCAAAATACTGGTGCCGTTTTTTTTTTTTTTTAATGCAATGTGAGTTCCCTTGTTTCCCCTGTTTCCAGTAATGTTAAGCATCCACAGTGGAAGCATAATATATGCATGTTGCTAGTTTGGTTGCTCTCCGTTCTGGCCTATTGCGCCTGATTGACCATTTGGAGCGCTAAAACTATGATTTCACACACCTGTGTGTTGGGGCATGCAAAGACTGAATCAATGAACGAACAAAGCCATGACAACCACACACACACACACACACTAGCAAATGTGCCCTTCAAAGCAACCATAATAAGGGTATCCTCAAAAGACATGCCCACTTGGCTCTTTGGAGGTACGTGGTTTCCATTGCTTCGTAGCAACCAGGTAACCCACCTCAAAAGCTCTGCGAACGGATTCTCCCATAGGTCCCGGGAAGTCTGTAAAGGGCTCGAAGTTCGGACAAGTTTCACTTGTGTTGCCGATTGCAAGTGCATGGATCGATCTGAATCACTTCTCTTGCAAGGCTGTTGATGGTTTCACCAGCCTGCAGGACCTCTTGGGCAAAATCTTTGAAGAAACCCAAAGCGATCGGAAAGGACGCCCGGGTTGGGGGTCAGACCCATTGCTTTGGTTCAAAAGAAAAGTGCAAGCTGTTGTCGTTTAAGTCCGGAGCCATGTTTCTTAAGTGTTCCCTTCAGGATAGATCCCAATATTTGCTTTAGGCATCCTGAAAATCAGCTGGTAAATTGTTGAATTGGCTTGAGATTGTATTTTGGTAGAAAGGATGAAGGGTTGAACAAAAGGTTTGAAGGGTGAACAAAAATGCTTCCCCATTTTGGTGCCCATTGCTTCACCTCCGCCAAGCTTATCAGCTGGGGCTGATACCCAAACCTAGTCCTTCACCGGAGTGTGGCAGCGTAATTTGCACCCAGACGCTCAGCCGGGTTTGCACCTAAGATAGGGATGTCTACCCTTTGTGGGATGGGTCAAATCATTGCGAACAAGGACATGGGGAACATCAACTAGGTCCTCCAGTAGAGAGGAATAAGGAGGCTCCCGACTGTTTTAGGGCCTTCAAAAAGCCAGGTTTTGAGACCCCCAAACACCCGGGGTGTCTAATGGAGGGGTTGGGTCTTCCATTGAAAGCAGGAGCCTTTGGGTAATCTTAAGCAACCAATCCTCGGCTTAGGTCAGTCAGTCAATGGGTGGCTTGAACCATGTCTAAGCAAGAAACTGCTCAAGGCAACCAAGGAGGCCATGTGAACAGTACTTCTGGGCTTAGGGTTTAGGGTACACTTCTCCGCCTATTTTGGGGCACAAAAAACTTGCGCACCCAGACAACGGGATACAACCTGGCAAGGCGCTTGCGCAAGATCGGCATCTGGGGTCCCCCGCGGGGAGACCCAGCTGCCAAGAACTCGCTTGCACTCTCCATATTAATATGGGTCTGTCGCTTCTAGGCAACCCCAAAATGGCTGTTCCTTTTGGCTTCCCTTTAAAGCCACCAAAAATGATACCCCAAAAGAAGACGAGCCACCGAACTTGCAACTTGCTTTTTGGGGTGAGTGCCAATTGACACCCTCAGCCACGACGTTCGGGTTTCCATTTGGCAACGTCCTTGTCAGATTCATTGGTTTCTGGAGAACCCTTCTCACCTTTCCTTGTTTTTTGGGGGAATCCCTCTTTGCTTTCTCTTAGCAATTGCTTTCTGGTGCCCCAAATTTTGAGCCGAAGCCATGTGGCCATTTGGGGAAGCAAGCCCGACTCTCCAGGTCTTGCCGTCCAAACCGCCGACTCGACGGGCCAACCGCCGAGGAGTGCTTCGACCTGGTCCTGGCCATGGAGCCTCTGGGCTACCTCGATCTCTCCGAGCCTCGGGCCCAGAGCGTTGGGGGGGAGGGAGGTTTGGGGGGGGGGGGGGGAGGTGAGGTTTCGTTTCCGGAGGTTTAGCACCGAGCCACAGGCCGGGATGAAAAATGGCGTTGTGCTCTGGGTGGTGCTCTGGCCCAGGTTTGCTTCACATCTCTTGGCAGGTTTGTGAGTTTCCCGGTGGGTCCTTCAGCCTGAACCTCTCGAATCCCACCCATACACCTCCGTTGGCCCATGCTACCCGAGCGGCAGACAAATCAGAGCGAAGGTATCAACAATCGGGGATCCAGAGGGCTGGGGATATGATTTCATTTTTTTTCTCGGCATGCAGAGCTCGGTTGAAGGTACCTGGATTTCCTCAAATCACTTGGAAGAAATACTGGTGGGTGGGCACGGGACGCGTTTGGACTGGTAGATGTGGCCGCGAGCTTGGAATCCACGTCCGGCCTGCAGAGACAAAGTTCAAGAAACCCTTCTAACAGCAAGATTCTAAGAACTCCAAAAAGGGGGGAGCAGTACGCGGAGAGCCCCTCCTTCAATGGGCAGCAGCCCGGTTTTCTCAGGTATGCAGAGCAGCTGCGGCCCTTCATCCGCAGAAGGGAGAAGGAGGAGGATAGGCGAAATCAGGCAGGGGTTGCACATTTGAATCGCACTGGAGGGTTGCCAAAAATTGTGCTGCCCTCTTGGGAGCCGGATGCTCCCCTGCAAAATATGCGCCCAAAAAACAATGTCCTGTGAATTAATTAATCCGCGGGTGAAAAATGTCAGTGATGTCGACAGCTCCTCCCATCCAATACATGGTTAACTCCATTTTTGGTAGCCCATCTTCTGGGAATATCAATGGATTGGGGGCCTCAGCTCCCCGCTGCAAGCTTACTCGAAGTGGCCTATTTCTGGTCAAAGTCCCAAAGGGTGACCGTCTTTTGTGGATCCACTGAACATAACGGGAACAAGGGGAACTTTGTTCATTTTGATGACTCCCATATAAGGCGACCACCGATTTGAATCCTTAGGGTTGAACCTTGTCCAAGCTTTACTCTACCAGATCCGGGGTGAGGCTGTGCGCCTCTACAGTCTAGGTCCCCCAGTAGAGCCCTTTTACCGTTCCTTTGTTGGGGGAGGGTTCCCCTACTAAAATAGACTACAGAAAAAGTTGGTACCCTTATTCAAACCTCTCTACTGGAGGACCTAGAAGTCCAAGTCACAGGGATAGGGCATCCGACATTCTCTCCGTGGCTAGCCTAGAAGCCTCCGAATTTGTGAGTGAGGTTCAGCTGATCTGCGTGGAGTTCCGGGAGCGACTGGAGGTGCCAGCTGACGGGAGTCCCTTCCTGTTTTAATCTGGAATTGGGGGCTGATCAAGATTTCCAGGGGTTGATTCCCCATTCTTTTCAATCATCGTTCTTTTCACAAACCTGCCGTTTTCCCTGGGTTTCCGGAGGTTTTCTGGAAAGAAGGATCCCTGGAAAGAATGGGGAAGGTACCCCTAGAGGATTCCCTTCGGCCCCCAAATGACCAGTAGCTTTTCCAACATTTCGCGGTTAACATGCCATATCCTTTTTTTGTGGTTGTACAATAACCAATGCTCATCCCATGTTTATCGGACCTTTGGATCAGCCCTCAATTGGCTCAAATCTGTTGGAATCGCAGTTCTCATTCCTCCGGTGCGCGGAGCCTCATGAACAAAGCACCGAAAGTTGCCTTGCTCTCAAAGTCCCCTTGATCAATCTTCCCTTCAGCCAGGCGCTCGGAAGCAGCCCTGAACCGCTGGGAGCAGCTTTCCGGGAATCTCATGGGGTTGCTTTTGAGTCAACAAGCTTGCGATCGATGCGAGGGATGGCAGGGAACGAGTTGCCTGGAATGACCCCGAGATAAACCCTCCTGGCGGTTTCCTTGGCCAAAGCCTGGGTTCATTCCATTTCTCCTTTGCCTTGAGGACCAGCCAGCAAGTCAGGACTTAAGCCCCGAGCCATTCGGGAAGCCTTCGCAGGATGCGCGGGACGAGCTCTACAGCGCGGGCTACTACCTGGCGGACCACGAGGCCTGTGGACTGGTGCGCTGCAACCGGGCGCCGTTGTCCGCGGGCTCGCTTGGGGGGGGGGGGGAGTGCTCGCTTGCCCTGAACGAAGCAACTCTGTTTCCAACATGGAGGTCGAGAAACAGGTTTGTGCTTGGAACAGCAGAGTCCCCATGAAGGTCCCTTCGGGCATAAAGCATCACTTGGACCGATGTTTGGTGATTTTCCCTTGGGTGACTTGCGACATGGGCCAATTTGCAGAGCAATGCGCTGGTGAGGGCTTCAAGTCCCTGACTCCCTTTCAAGTTTTATGAGGGGCGGGGGCTATGACAAACCTTGCCGCGTTGGTTGAAAGCGATCGCCTCTTTCAGGCGTCGCTTGACAAGGGTCCATTGTTTTTGCCTAGCAGATGAAAGCCATGGTTTGTGCGATAGGCCCAAATGAGCCCTGGGGTGGTGTTTTTGTTAAACTGCTGAAAGCTAGGGGGTCGATAGGCCCAGAAATCGGCGATCTTTGGGGTGGTTTGGGCCAGCTTTCAGGGAGGGTTCCGGAGGGCTCCAGAGGGTGGATGCCACCTGGGCGTAATCTTAATCGGTTTTAGGGACTCGGTGACGAAACCAGACCACTATTCAGTCCAGGACTGTCAAAACTGTTCGTGTCAGGTTCTTCCTTACCTGTTCGGAGGCTAGCTGTCTTTCATCTTTTTGTCCAAGGCTCGACATGAGTTAGTTTGCGTTTCTTGGATTAACACGTGTCTTTATCATCTCTGTACAGGTAAAGGCCAAAACCGGACGCAGGCTATCAGTCCATGACTTCCCACTTTGGGGTGTTCAGCTACATGTCTCTTTTGTTGTCATGTGTTTTTGTTGAAAGTATCTTTCGTGATCTGTTCACATCCATTCTGTTGACGCTTGTTCGTGTTTGTTTTAGGAAGGCAGGGGGGTGCCTTTGCATGTTTCTTCCTGAGAACTGCTTTCATGGTGTCGAGGTTGCCGCTTTCTGTGACATCCTTAGGGGAATCATGTTTCAGGGTGCTAAAGCAGTCATTGGAATGGACCACTGTGGTATCACAGAAATGGGGGTTTTCCACAAACATGATTGCTTTACCTCACCCACTGCCCCAGAACCCTCCCACACGTTTGCAACCCAGACCTCCCGTGGTGCTTTGTTTTGTTGGAGGGGGCTCCCCTTTAACATTCAGCTGCCAAACAAGGGCTCGATTTTTTCTCCTGGCCAAAGCAGGTCTGGGAAAATAAAATGCCGCGTTGTCGCACCCGCAACTTGGTTGCAATGACTAATGACAATGTTATTCGAACGAAACTGCCAGCGGATTTGATCTTTTTCTTTTCAGCGACAACCTGGCTATGGGGGTGGGAATCCCGCTTGTCATCTCACGAAAAAGGGTGCGGTTTTCACCATGGATTGGAACCGAATGAAGTTTGCCTTCATTTGCAATCCATTGCCTCCAAAAGATTCGCTTTGCGACTCAAAAGCCACGGGAAAAGCAATCCATTCACCGAGCCTGGCAGGCTTTGCCGAGGATGCGGCAGGCGGTGCGGAAGGCGACAACTCTTAGCTGGACTTGGCTGGTTCTGCGCTGTTGTTTGGTGGTTGCCTTGGTGTTTTCGAAGCGAAGCGACCTGAAACGACCAACATGGTTTTCCCATGTTGGGTTCCATTTTTTGGTAGTGCCAAAAGGTGATCACCTTTTAGTTCTGGTCCTTTGGGCAACTGATTGTTCCTTGACTCCGCCTTACCAGTGAAACGCTAACTAGGGGCTTCAGGTTGCCAAAGCATTATATAGCTCACCCAGAGTAATATAAAGGCACTTGTTTCCGAGAGCCCCCTCTCCTGGGGTGGGGGGGGGGGGGCAGGATTTCTTGCAAAAAGAGCAGAGCAGCCACGGTGGTTTCGCCCAACACCCAGCACCCCTGGGACCCTTCTGTTTAGGTAACCCGTAGTGGGTGGTTTGGATTGGTGGTTTGGGGATTTGCACTGTACAGGGTAAATGGGAAACCACCCCTTTCGGGCTGATCAATATTCTCGGCCCCCAAAAGACCATGGGCAACCTTTCCCATTCAATGGGAAGCAATCTTCTTTTCAGTGGTTTCCCCCAACCGTCATCCCATGTTTACCCCACCTTTTCATCAACTCCGATATGTTAAGTTGAAGGAGTCTCCTAGGCCCACGTTGGAGGTGTAGCCGAGTTTCGAGTTGGACCCAGAAGCCAGCATCATCTCCCAGACAATTCCTGTGGAACTAGAGATTCCCGACTGTTCCAAGAGGAGATCTTAGGAGATTCCCAGATCGCTCGGTGGATTTTAGCGGTTTGGACACAAAGAAATCGACCAATCATTGTGGAGACGCTCCCTTCTCTCTGCTCGTGGTATGCCCATTTTTGGTGAAGGGGCTGCAAACCAGGTCGCTTCTAAGAAGAGGTCATGCCCGATCGATCACTCATCCAGTTGCGTAGGACTTCACCTTTTCAGGCCCTGAGCACCATGACCTGCATGCGTTTGAACTGTTGGACTGCTTGTCTTCCTTTCTTTTGGGGGGCCTTTCTTTGCCCCAAAGCAACCCCGACGGGTACCTTCCAAGAGAAGGACACCAAATCACCATGAAACTCCGTTCCGCAAATGGGTTCCAGGCTTCCCTTTCACACCTCAAACAAGGCGCCTCTGCAAGAGACACCCGTGTCCTCTTGTTTCCGTTTCCCGCGCCAGGCCGGCCACGACGTCGGGCTTTTGGGTTTGCCTTCAAGGGAGAAGGCCGTTGCGCGTCGATCAGCTCTGGGTGATCTGTTTGGTTCGCCTTTCGTGGCTAATCCATTTGACTGGCCCCTTCTTCAAGCCAAGACAACGGAATACGGACAACGACATCGTGTTTTGTTGCGGGTTTCTTGCTGTTGGCAAGACAACAGTTGTTTTCGAGTTTGCTTTTTCCCCGTGGAGCGGACGAACTCCGAGCTTCACCGACGAGCTCCGCGAAAGGAACGCGACGGGCGAGCTCCCAAATGGGGGCCACGAAAGTGACACTTCCACTAGTTCATCGTCAAGTGGCTCAACTGCATCTCAAGAAGCAGACGAGTAGAAAGCAATTGCTGGAAAGCTCGCTTTTCAAGACTTATTTTGCCCCGTGAAAGGAAAACTGAGCCGACAGAAACGCGAAAGGCCGTTGAATAATCCCCATGTAGCCGTTCATTAACCTGTTGTTAAGCCTCCCTTCTCCTTCGTATGGTGGCAACTTCTAGCGACCTGGCGCAGTTTGCTTGGCTACCCATCACACCCGTCTTTTTTTTGAGCGTTCTTGCTATCTCTGGGCACAGCGATCTTGCGTGGGCTTGTGATCGCGGGCCCAATGCCTAGCTGGTATGCATATGTGCTTTGGTTCTGTTCCGCGTGCTGGTTGCATGCCAGGGGTTCGCATTGTGTCCTTATAACCTCAGGACAATAGCAGGTGTCGTGATTTAGCTCTTCAGCAAGACAGGCTTTTCATGCTACTTACTCCACATCCACAGCTTCGCCCTTCATTATTGGTACAAAAGCGGGTACGGTTTACCTGCACTTTCAAGCCGCGCCTGTTCTTCTGGTCACCAACAAGCGAAGAGTCGAAACACATGCGAAGTAGCCCAGATGTACCAGGCGCGCTGCATCTGCAAATCATATGCCCAAAGCAGGTCAATGGGATTCTCAGGCTTGCCGCAGCAGGTATCATATCCACCACCCAGTCCTTGAGTCATATGTGCCAAGGTCGAATCGCCAACCATGGTTACCTGGTTGTGGTTCCCGGAATAGGAACCTTTACGTTGGTTCGTTTCAAAGAATAGATGCTGGTCACCCCGAAGCCCAAGTAAAGCAACCAAAGCCGGGTTTCCAAACAGCAAGGCGCCCAACACCAACAACAGTATAGTGGCAGCCGCTTCTGATTGCTTTTGTTGAATTTCCTCCTGCCCTCGGACAGGCCGTGGTGGTGGTTTGCCAATTTGTGATACGTCTCAGTTGGTCACCTAAAAGCCACTAAGCATTGCAAAACAAGAAATCATGCAAGAGCGCGGCTGGTATGGCTTATGCAGTCTACTGCTTTGAGAGTCCACAGCCTACCTTTGGGCCTTTTGAATTTTCCGGCACTGGTCTTCAAGTCACAATCCAAAATACTAGGTTCGTATTAGGACTCATTTTCCTCTTTGTCTTTGCGGAGTCAAGATGCACCATTGGCCAATTTGACTGAGTTGGAAGTTTTCCCCAACATGACAGGCTTGGGGTTGTTAGGTTTTAAGTGACTTCCGACCAAACGGCCCGCCGACAGACCTGTGACAGCCAGCTGCGACAGAGCCTGTGGCAGACAGCTGTGACAGACAGCTGTGACAACGCCTGACTGTGGACAGTCCGAAGTCTAGGGCTCGCTGCCAGAACCGCAGCTGGAAGTCTGGGGCCCGAGAAGCAGCCAGGCCAGCCGTGACAGCCTGAGTTTTCCGGGTCAAAGCGTCAAAGCCAGAGCAAGCAGTTCAGGCGGCTGATGACGATTTTTCAGAGAACCAGGTTTGGCGACAACTCACGCCACCTTATTCGCGGGCGGGCCGGTTGGCTACTTCGTCGGTGCTCAAAGATTTGGCAGCTTGGCGCCTGGACTCGACGAATCGAAGCTCCCCGGATGAAGCGAATTTCCGCCAAACAGGAAGCGTGATTTCGGCAAGGGCTCGGGCTGTTATTGATTCGGGCCGCCTTTGTTCCATTTTGGTTTGACCGCGTTTCTTTGCCGTCGCGTCAGCCAGCAGCAAGCTCGAGGCCCCGGCGCAGTCCGATTGTTTTTGTGTGCCTGTGTGGTTGCCGTCTGAGTTGTTCGCAGTACACAAATTGAAGTTTGCCCTTTCGAGTGAGTCAAGTTGGACTAGAATTTCGGCCATATGTCCTATTGACTAACACCTCAGGCAACTTGAAAATTGCACGGGCGTTTGAAAAAAAACGATCTCCCCGAGTTGATGTTTATGGGTAGGAGCAGAAGAAGGCCGCGGAGACGCAGCAGGCCGCTGGGCCGCGGAGTTGGTGCATCGGCCTGGGCTTGGGAAATTGGTTTGCTCAAGAGCTTTGTTGTTTTTCTTGTCGAAGGGCCATCCGGGTGGCAGGCCAAACGGTTGGAAGTGTTTGGGCCACTCCTCGGGGACATGTTTTTTGTTTTTCCAAATTTCATGGGCATGAAAAACGCGTGCGTGTTTCACGCCGCAGCTGCGCAGCTCCAGTGGCGAAACAGTATCAAGGTTACATGAACGGTTTGCAGGTCAGCTTGAAGGACTGGAAAGTAAGAAAGGCCGAGACTATCTAATGCCTGGTTTGGGGTGAGCTCAGAGTCACATGGGAGCGGGTGCCTCCCCCGGCGAATGCCGATCCTTCGACTGCACCACTTGTGCCGCGGGACCGCAGATCGAGTCCATTTCTGGGCAAGGCCCAGAGTGGCCGCCGAGTGAGGACTCAGTTTGTAAGGTGAAGGGCTTTTGCCTTGGATGTGTTGTTTGTTCCAAAAGCGAAATCTGATTTGATTACGGTTTAATTGGTGCCAAGTGTGTTTCTTGGTGGACGAGCAGGACACTGCAGCCGAGCCTATCGCCGTCCCGCAGCCTCCAAGCAAGGGGGGGAAGCAGTTCAGTCTGGATGCGGAGCTGGCCCGTGGAATCCCATTGCACCATGCCTTGAGAGCCTTCGGCCGCCTTTGGAAAGCTTCCCCCATGGACTTGGAACTCCAACAGCGAGAAAGGCTTTGGCAGCTTTCTGCCCCAGTCAAGAAGTTCGATATTTTTCTCTCACACACATGGCACTCGCCGGGAACTTGGAAGTACCTCGCACTGCTGCTGCAGTCTTCCTGTCCAGTGGTTTTCTGTGTTTGGGCCTTTGCCGCTGCGCTCATTTTTGGCCTCTGCATGATGGATATCCTGCCCTTGCCCTTTCGGCGGCAGGATGATAACCTGCCCGAGACCTACCCCTTGGGATGCTGGATCTTGCTGAGCAACCTCGCCTCCCTCGTCACAATCTTTGCATGGCCCTACCTACCGCAGCTCAAATCAATGATGTGCTTTCTGGATGCCGTCAGCATCAATCAGGCGGATGGTCAGTTGATGGAACAAGGTGTGTACGGAATCGGAGGGTTCCTGAGCATCTCCCAGGAGTTGCGTATACTGTGGACACCTTTGTACCTTTCAAGACTTTGGTGCGTGTCTCTTGGCCTGCGGTTTGTTGGTGCCTTGTTGCCGTGTTCTTGGTTGGTTTCGAAGCCCTTTGTGGTTGATTTGCATCTCAGGTTTGAGATCGCCATGTACCGCAAGGCCAATCCCACCGGCAAAATTACTCTGGCCCCTGTCCATTTGGAGGTTACGGCCTTGTGCTTGTGGCTGACCATGGTCATTCTGTCGCTTGTGCAGTGGTCGGCTTGGGTGCGGGGCGTGACTGCACAAACGAAGATCGCTTCATTGGTGCTGGCAACTGTGCCAGTTGGCTGTGCCATTCAGAAACTGCGAAGAAGCTTCGGCTGCGTTTTTGCTGGTCGTCATTGTTGTTTTGGTGACGAGTACGTATATGTATGTATATATCTATAATATATATGTACATAATATATGTATATATGTATACATATATATTATGTAATATATATATATATATATTATGTAATATATATATACCCACATGCACACAAACATGTACAGCGATGCGACAATGGGACTGTTACCGCGTACCTAACCAGAGAAACCTTGATCGAGGTTGACATCTTAGGAGTCCTTCTGATATGGCCATGGGTCAAATTCCCGTACCCCCAGTGAACATCCCAATCCCCACTAAAATAGGTTCTATAATGGGTGGTACACCTACCCCAAAATGGTACTAAAACGGTTTTGACCCACAGCCATATCGATATTTCAAAGACCTTTAGCTGTGGAGTCCCATGCCCACCAGCGATGCTTTTTACTCAAGTGTGGGTCAAAAAGTCAGCCACCAGGAATTGGACCGCAGGTTTTGGTCTTTGGTTCCATTTACCAGGGCTTGCGCCATTTTGGAGTCACCCTATTTTTGACAACCACCGCCAAGTTGTTTTGCGACCTGCTTTTGCTGGCCAGGAAGTGTGCACACCCAGCGCCAGCTTTTGCAGGCCTTGGCGAACTTTGATTTGGACGCCGCCGGCTGCCGACGGGACTTCGACAAGAAGTTTGTGCACGACAGCATCGAGCAATGCTACGGCAGCACGGGGGCCTTCACAGAATATGTGCGGGGGCCTTTGCGAGAGGAGCTGTTGGCCTCATCCTTCGGAATGCCCTTGCGGTATTATCTGGTCATCGTCTCGCCTGGATTCTGCGTGAGTTTGGAGGAGACTGTGTCCCTTATGAAGGGCCAGGCGCCCTGGCAGAGCGTGCTGTCCTTCATGTTTGCGCGCACCATTGGCGCGCAAGTGTCGCTGGCGCTGGGCTGTCAACTTTGCATTTACATGTGCACCCGTTTTTCGAGCCCACATGCCAAAGTCTGGGTGGAAACATTGCGCTCCGCGGCTATAGTCGTCGTGTGCACGCTTGTGGCCATTTGCGGAGTGGACCTTTCTCTCCGGGTTCGGCAATTCGGCCTTGGGGCTTCTGCAATTTGGGCGCTGTTGGCACTTGGGGCCACCTTCTTGTCCTTCAGAAAGCGAGCTTAGCGAGGTGCTCGGCTCGGAAAGTGAGAGATGGCGCGTGTTTTGTGGGACTTCCATCATTTTGACATGCTCTGATGACTCTTGTAGCGACCTTCTCTTCAGACATGGAGTCATTAGGGCCAGAGAGGGGAGAGATAGTAACCAGCAAGACTGATGAATCCAACGATGGTGGGGTCCGCCCCGTTTGCAGGGCTTGCAGGCTTTCCCAGTTTTCGATCCTTCTTCGCGGAAGCAGAGAGCAGTAGCCGGCATGGCATTTGCTGCGCGAGTTGTCGTGGTCTGCTGAGGGTAGCAAATTGAATCATCCGGAAAATCTTCAAATCCACTATTCCGAAAGAATCCTTGCCACGTCATGTTGTTGGGTTTCTGGCGTCCACTGCAAGGCACATGTCAACGGCTCACATTTGCGTTTGGCGCGGGACTGCATCTCTGTGTGTGTGTCACTTGCCTGCCCACTTCCGCTTTGAGCCTCGTGGTGAAGCAGCCTCATGTCTTTAGGTTGATTAAAAACAAGACAAATCTAGCCAGGGCACCGTTGATGCCACTACATTCTAGAACATCCAGTGTTTAGATCGATGGGCAAACACATGAAGGAGGTTGAACATTGCACACTTAAATGGCTGCCATTCGAGCAGCTGTGCTGATCTTGGGCACACACAGGGGTTTATCTTTGGAGCTTCCATCCAAGTGACCGTCTGCCAGTCCTCGGCTTGAATCATATTTTATGCGTGACTCGGCGCACAGTTCGGCCTGAGGCCTCACTTGAGCGTCGCGTTCCAAGATTTTTCATACTGTAGTTCTTCGACTCTTGGCTGCTAGCAAAGGGGTCCACGAGAGTGGACACCCCACAGGGAGAGGAAAGTTTCGGAGACCGAAGTCCATCCGCGCGCAGGCCTTTCATCCAGTTCAAGGGAAGCAGTCTAGAGGCTGTTTCCTCGGCAAGTGTTTGAGTAGAAGCCGCCCATTTCCCGGATTCCCCCAATTGGAGATGCCCCCGTGCCGGGTTCAGAAGGAAACCAGCAGGGAGTGGGGAGTTGACTATTGCCTTTTCCGTGTTTGACCACCTTTTCTTGTGTCAGTCATGATGGTTCCACGCTTGCCCTTTTCTGCCAGTAGTGTTTGAACGTATTTAAATCCTCGGTTTAGGCCCGAAAGGCCGAGGCTTGGGGGTTTAGGGTTTGGGGTTTCGGAGTCTCCATAGTCCATAGCGCTGGTTTAACCCAGACTCTTTCGACACCCAAACACGGACTCCTCGAATACCTGCTCTTCATGAATCCATGTTATTTGCAGGAGAGCATGTGAGGCACTAACAAGATTATTGCCCGCAAAGATCAGGACGGGAGGGCTAGTTACCCATTCACCTGGTTTATCCCGCAGCTGCCCAAGCGGAGTGGACCCTCCAATGGACTACAACTACATAACTACAGTGAAGTTGTCACGAAATCCATTTGCTTAAGAATATGTGTGATTTTCCCTAATGTATCACTACTGGGCATACTTTTAGTTTTTTCCAGGGGTCTTAACCGAATGCAAGACGATGTCGGATGGACCCGAGTGGCAACTCAAGCCTGCTTGGCAGCTTTCGGGAGCCAACCTCTCATCACACGCCAGGTCTGCGGCTTTTGCTTTTTGATAAACGCGGTCTCTGATTTTGACACAGCTCCGACGTTGACAGCAACTGCTGACTCGGTCTGACAAACTTTAGTTGCAAACCATTTGTGTGCTTCAGACACTCGATCTTGGCAGAACCACATGTTTTGCTCAGTGCTTTCCTGTTGCTAAGTCCGTTTGATGCATTGTTTTGCGGTCACTTTGCCGACCAACCAGATCCATCCGCTCGCCTCTGAGTGGAAACAACCATGTTTACTCATGCTTCCGCATCTTGAATGAAGCAAGGGCTACCCTCCCACCAGCTAACATGGAAGTGCACAGACCCCTGTAGAAAGACTACTTTCCTCTTGGAAAGGGCCTTTTTGCACTTCCATTTAGTTGGTGGGAGGGTAATCCAAACACCTTCAACACCGGGGTCAAGCACCAACACTTTGGGCCAAGACCCCATACTGAGTCAGTACAAAAAGTGTGGCTGACGTCAGCCGCTTTCCAACAAACACGAGGTATTTCCTTTTGCTCTTCACTTCTTCGGTTTGCTTGTGGTTCTCGGTTTCTGTTGGTTCCTTTTTTGGGTTTCCTTTTTTGGGTGGGGGGGTCAACTCTGGTTTGACAGGCCCAGCAGCGCAAGCTGCAGCGAGTGGCGCAGGAGGTGGCACAGGTAGCGAGGGCTCACCATATTTCGTGACTGGACCTTCCATCGCTGTCGGGGAGGTTCTTCAAAAAAGTGACCCTTAGGAAATTGAGATCTTCTGAGGAGAAAGATTGAAAGGGATGGGCAATCGACCCCAAAATTCCCTTAGACTGTTGCTGGTTTTGAACATCACCTTTTTGTCCAATGTAAAGCGAGGTTCCTGTTGGTGGATTGATGTCTTATGTTTCTGGAGAACTCTTACGGAAAACAAAAGGAGCACCACAGTTCTAGGTGTGGCAACATGTCGGGGTCTTCACTTTGATTTTTTGAAACCGCTTCAATGCCACGTTTTGCTTTTGACTCATTTGTTTGGTTCACAAGCAGACCAGACTCATTGCTAGCTGGCGCTGTCGGGTATGTGTGTGTGTGTTGGCTGAATTTTATGCCAAAGTGAGGAAGCGAACCCCCCCCCCCCACCCCCCCAAGGTTGGTTTTGGCTCCTCTGCCCCAAAAGAAGACACGGCTCCCAGAGTTTCCCGGTCAGTCCTTAGGGCCTTGTCCATTTCTTTGCCATGGCACCACTCCAAGTACTCAAAGGTCCTCTTTTGGAAGGATTTGCGGTCGCCTTTTGTAGGGCTCGCCCAGCACCACGGCACAAGTTCTATCACCCTTGTGCTTGCGGTTAGAAGGAGCCCCTTAAAAGGGATTTTAACGATTGGCACAAGTGCGTGTGAGGGCGGCTGAATACTTATTGCACGCATGTGTTTCCTATGATCATGATGTAAGTTGGGTCAACGGTACCCCAACACCCCATTCAATTTATTTGCGCATTCACAGTATGCTATTGGAAGACAAACCGAAATGTCTTCTCTTGCAAAGCTGACAAAAGGGCGTCATCCAAGGAACCTTGCTGATCGAAAGTATGCAATTGAGGAGTCCCCATTTCCGTGGTGGAGATTGCTCGCCTTGGGGTTTCATGTGATGTGTTGGTTTCCTCGAATTGTTTGGCCTAAACCTCAATGCTTGGGGTAGCCCTAAGAAGCTGGTGGGAGGGGTCAAGCAAAGCCAAGGGCTTCTGCAAATCACCCGGGGCAATCGAAGGTTTGGGGGAGTTTCCGCCTCGCTTCGGCGCTGATTGATCGCCAGGCCGAGCAGGAAGAGGAGGAGATGGTGCAGAAGACGGTTCTGTGCAGGGCACAGTTCTGGCAAAGCGCGGTTGGGCAACGGGTTCCCTAGGATTCGTCGAGAAAGGATGGCGGGATTCGGCAGATTGGATTGGAACAGGTTGGGTGTGATGGGGACGATCCAAGCACGCAAGGTCATGAAAAACCCTAGCCCCCCCTCCCCAAAGGACCCGCCCCCCTTTTGATCCTTTTAGTAGTGCCTTTCAAGGCTTGTTTGAGGGAACAGTGCCGTACTAATGAGGGGATGCTTGCAAGAACACTTGCTCTGGAACACCAGTTCCCACAAAGCCACTCTCCGCATTCCAGTGAGCCAGACTGAGTCCTTGGCAAAGCCGGAAGCTGGCACAGCCTCCAAGGGCTCAAAAGAACAACCTGTAGCAAACCTTGGGAGAACCTCCAAGGGAAGAACTGTCAAAGACCAAATTGTAGTCTTAGCGTTCTTAAGAGGTGTGGTCTAGGGATACTCACCTCGATTTGCCTGGGTCTCCCGAAAAACCGCTGCCGAGTTTTAATCACGCCATGGAACCTGCAAGCAGTTCCAGACTTACGCCACCATGGAACCTGCAAGCAACGCCAGACTCCAAAGGCTGTTTGCTCTCTTGCCCTTGTGGATGTCATTGTCCCTTTTAGCCGTCTGGCCAGCTAGCCGTGATCACGGCGGAGCAACGCCTCGAGTTGGAGGCGCACCCTATGTGTGTGCGACTGCAGGAAAGCCTCAAAGGCATGCCTGGTGTTCGGTTGAATTCCGGTGGGGGGGTGTTTGCCGGAAAGGCATGCCTAGCTGAAGGGTCTCACTGCAAACGAAACGCAGACTCAAAGCAAGATCTACTTGAACCATCCACTCCGCAATGACATGTTCAAATGCACAACTTCACCGTTACCAAGGAAAGAGAGACTGGTGAGAGCTCCGGAGAGTCTTGTAGCCAAATCCTTGCGATTTCGTGTGGTTCATCTCTGCTGTTGGGGATCTGTGCAAAGTGGGGGGGGGGGTAGCGATGACGTCGCCCGCAGCGCCCTGTGCTTGGACGCGCTGGGGACTGGGCATCGTCGCACCTCATCCGGGCGCAAAACAGCAGCTCCATGCCACGTTGAATAGGCACACCTGGGCTTATTGACGGGCGGGCCTGAGGCAAACCACCCTCTTCGATCCCGTGCTCATGCCTCCCGAGGACGGAGTGCCTTGAACTTGGCGTTGGGTTCCGTTTTTTCCCGAGACATATCTTTTATGACGAGCTCACCTGGGTGTTAAACAAGCTCACCCATGATGAAGCTCCTGTAATTGGTGGCTTCTTTATTTCCAGTGTGTGTGTGTGAAATATGGACATTTGCTCGGATAGTTTTCCCGAAGGGACTGCCATTAAAGGTGTGGGACATGCTCGGCCTAAGCGTGCTTCAGTGTTTTTTATGGGCCAAGGTGGCAACCATCGTTTGGGAATGTATTCGCAATGGTTGCCAAACTGTCGCTAAGTGTCCATGGTGCCATAATTGCTTTGTGGGCCCATGTTGGAACCTCAGTTTTAGCCAACCTCTCGATCCATGTGGCGGGCCAGCTCAGTTGACCACTAGACCAAATTGGGTGAGGCGCAAGAGCTCACACGTTGATAGAGAAAATACATGATCGCATTTTGTCGCTTCAAGCTACGTAAGGTTGGCGCAGCGCGAACACCGATTCCCACTTGCCAAGGTTTGGTTAGGTGGTTCTTCTAGTTCCATGGGTGTGTGTGAACGGGGAGCCCCCAAAACGGTGGCGTTGCTTCCGGTTTCAATTGAGAGACTCACCTAAGGCTGGCGTGCCAAACCCGCGTGGTCAACCGGGCTTCGAGCCGGGGGAGTCGCTCAGGAGCGAAGCTTGCGGATTGACTTGGAGCTGGGGGCGAAGCGGGGTGAGGCGGAGAAAGAAGCTTGCAGCGAGCTTCGTGCCTGGCTGCGATGAAGTTCCTTCGAAAGATTCGTGTAAATTTCATGCAAAGGAAACCAGAAGGGCAACAAGCTTGCTCCCCTAGAAGGAAAGTTTGCAACCAAAACGTCGTTCGTCGTGTGTGACCTATTTCCACCTCTTCCCAAGCTATATACAACTGGCCTAATTTCTACCCCGGACTTGCCTCACAATGTTGTTGATGTAGTGGTTTGGTCCGGGGTGGACATTTGGTCAGCTGGCCAGAAGTCCTGTAGCAGTCTGAGGGAAATGGTTTTGCATAGGTTCCAGGCAAATGGCTCCATGTTTTGTTCAGGTGATATAAATGGCATATGTACACAATTTATTGAGACCCCCTATGAAGCCTTTTGGTGTTAGGTCTGTTCAGGGGAGGTCTGTAAAGCTGACGCGACTTTGTGTGTGTTCTAGTTGAAAGAGCGACCTCGAGGGTGCGGATCAACACCAAGACACTCGTCAAGTGAAGGTTCCTTGAGCATCATCATTTCTTCGCACAAGTTGAGAAATGTCTGAGAGCCCGTAAGCCATGAGGGGTGACCTCTGTTTTTGTGAGCCCCATGAACGGCGGCAAGTCAACGGCAAGAAAGGTTACCCCAAATCGAGCCCTATGGTCGACGCCCCTTCCCGGAGTTCTCGCCCAAAGCTGGCCAGACTTGTTTTTTTCAGCGAAAGACGACCGTGGGAAGGAGAGCTGACCAGGTGCGCCTCACCAGGAATTCCAGAAGAACGGCCAAGTAAGATACAACGCGTTAACGCGTTGTCAGGCATCCCGTAGAGCAAACAAGTCGGTCCAAAAACGATTTCGAGCTCGCATCTTACAACTTAGGTCTCTCCTTGACCTAAAATACCTGGAACGACTATTTCCCAACTGACAAGTTTTGCCGGTATGCACTTGGAAAGCTGGCCGGGCCCTTTGGCGTTGGTTTCAGGCGGATCTGCTTTTGGTGTGGCTGGCCGCTAACGAGGCGCAAGTCAAATTTCGACGCTTGGGGGTGGCTTAGGCTTCCATTGATCTCTGAATTGGGGGTGCTTGAAGGGGAGCCTGGTCTTTGGGGCGTGGTTCCATGTTCGGTTTCTGAAGGTGAAACCCAGGGATGATTTCTTGCAACGGAGAAGGTTTTCGAGGTCTGTAGCTCGGGATAACCGGAACCCTGGTTGCACAAAGGGGTCGTCGTCAAGTCTCCAAAGTTTGGGGCCCATGGTTTTGATCCCTTTTCTATGGGGAAAAAAGTCAAACTTCCTTGCATCGAAAATCGGATTTTGATTGGGGCAGAGACAAGTTATTGATGGCCTCAATGTTTGGCACTGGGCTTCAGTTTTGTGCTTGAGATCTGATTTGCTTTATGGGGAATTGTTTGATGTTTCCAGCCCCCCTGTTTGGCACCCACGTTTCAGTTCTTGTTTTGTTTTTACTGAGCGTCGACCTTTTGGCCTTCCCACACGTCCATTGTTTGCTCCCAACCGACAACCGGACCTGGCTCGGGCATTTCTGTGTTGGCTCCGCTCTTGGGGGCCACCCTTAAAGTCCATTTCCTCACTGGAGGTTTGGGACGATCGAGGGGGTTCTGATGTATCCCTTGCAAGAAATTGCCCCCGAGATACCGGGAATCGGTTTTCAATGGTGTACACTTAGCCACAAATGGCCAACCCGGTCGCCCGGCCAACCCAAAAAGGGACTTCCCTTTTTCTTACCGTCACGGCAACCCCTCCCAGTTTCGCGTCGCCCAGGGTGCCGAAACTTGGCGGGTGGCCTTGCAAGAGACCCTCGCCCGGACGGGAGGCGGGGTGCGGGCTGGCTTTTCAGCCAGCCTTCTTGTCGGAGACCGGCCCGTTGCCCCGTTTCGCATGAGTGTTTTTCTAAGGATTTCCTGGAAAGGGCGGGACCCAAAAATGCAGTGATCTCCTTCTTTTCCCGTTGTTTTAATTTTTTTTGGGGGGGAGGGGGGTGCAAATCCTCGGCCCAAGGTCCAATGCCTACAACTCTATATAGATCTCACAGAAACCTGGAAGCCCTCTTTTGGTACGTTACCCATGGATCCTCCTTCGGCGCGAGAGCCGCCTCTTTTTTTTCGTGCTCGCAACACCTTTTTCACGAACCATGCTTTCGGGCCACTCGACCTCCGGCCAATATTTTGTTGTTCTCTTTCTGAGAGAAACCAAACGGCTGAGATGTTTGCAAGATGCAGACCAAATGCACAGCTGGAGGATGCAGGCACGGGTTTTTCGGCTCAAAGCACTGGTGTTCCTTGAAGGACCTAATTACAGAATCAGGGGTTTTGTGTTTCCTTGTAACTTTTAACGTTGAGGTATTTAGTAAGAACTGATTTATCAGGGTCCTTTTTGGGACCCTCATGACCAGCCTCGGGGATCTTAGTCAGCGGCCAGCATGAAGTCGGGAATGGCAAGGTATAGGAATTGCCGATGTGTTTCTTTTGGGAGGGGCCAGGAAATTCCTTGGAAGGTAATCAGATTTTGTTGACACAATTCAGTGAAAGGAAACCAATCAGGTGCTTCAACAAGTGGCTCAACCATGGCCACGGAAGGGACTTGTAGAGTACCTTTCACTTCAACGTGTTTGTTGCCACCGGTTGCCCATTTAAGCCCCCTTGATTTTCGCTCATTGACTCAGCACGGTGGGGGTGACCAGTTCTGTTATACCAGGAACGTTTGAACATTCACTTGGAGAAGTATACTTAAATTTGAAAGACCTTCCATTGATGTCAGGCCTTCCATTGGTGTCACCCCGCTTAGACAATTTGGTGGTTGACCTGAACGCCTTACGCCAGGCTCCAATGCTAGAGCCCCCTCTTGTAGCAGAGCCGGACAATTTGTGGCTGGATTGGTGGGAACTCGAATGTGAACCCTTGATGAAACCAATCGAAAAAGCACACTAAAGTAGCCGGACCACCAAAGATCCACTTTCCGTGCCGTTCCAATAGCCCTGATTTCGGAACCTCCGAATGAGCCTTAGAGCCCGAACAGCACCCCGGTTGATCGTAAGATTCAAGTTCCATTGCCTGTATTTTACGAGAAGTCGCCGACTTTTGTTTATATATGGCTTTTACATATTTATAAGAAGCCAGACACTGGAAACTGCACAGTTGGGCCCAAAATCCCGTAGAAATCCCTCTGGTCTCTAGCGCTTCTCGCATGCAGGCCGGGTACGGATAGTGGTACCCAGCTTGCCGGCAAGCTGAGAGGCCCAGATCGGATGGATTGGTTTTAGCCCATGCTTCTGTCTATCGGGTTGGATCTTTAGACTTTAACTTTTTGGATTCCCCCCCATATTCCCTTGTAACCAGCAAACAGTGAAAAACTGTTTGCTGGGGATCTACAGCACCAAAGGTTTTTGGTTGATGTCCGTAAAGGGAAGAAAATATGAGATGTGAAAGTTCTCTCATTGTTTTCAAAGACCCCTCCAGTTGACACCCGGCTATGGCTGAGTCACCCGATCCGGGGGTTTGTTGGGGTGAGTGGCGAAACTTGCTTCAAGACTACTTCCGGCGCCTGATCGAGGCCTTGGCTCATGCCCGAGTCACTCAAATGGAGCCACGGTTGGTCGTGTACGGGTTGGTCGTTTTCTACAAAAAACCCTCGGGGTGGTTTCCGGTGGGTTTCCCTTCAAACTCCAAAAAGGTAGCCTCTCAAAGCATGCAAGTAGACAACTGTGGGCAAGCACTGTTTCCCCAGGCTGTTTCCCAAGAAATCCGATAGGTCTTGTGGGCAAGTGAGATTCGGGGCACAGGTCGGTGCTTGCTGGCTGAAGCCGCGTTCCAAAGGGAGATGCTTCGGTCCTTTCTGAAGTTGCGATAAGGGAAGCCATGGAAGCCAACGGGAAATCCCCATTTGCTGACAGGCTTTACTCTCCGGATCCAAACTTTCAAATTTGTTTGTACAAGCCTCTGAAAACTGCTTGACAGGGCGTACAAAACTTGCAGGTCTGCAGCTGGGCATCAACAGGGGCTTTGGGAATAAACTTAGTCAACTGAGAGGACATAACACAGGGAATGCTTCAGTTTTCTAGGGGTACCTTCCCTATTCTTTCCAGGGATGCTTCTTTCTAGAAAACCTCCAGAATCCAAGGCAAAACGGCTGGTTTTTGAAAAGAACGATGGTTGAAAAGAATGGGGAATCAGCCCCTAGAAGTTTGGGGTCATTCCAACTCATTCCCTGCCTATCGAGCTAGAAAGAAGAAGTCAATCGTGTCTTAGGCGGCAGCTGGCACGCCTGGACTGACCAGGCTGGCATGAGTTTTCGCAGATGTTTCAGAGCCACTGCGATACCGAGCGAGTACACTTCAAAGTGCTGGATTTTGCCATGGGAATCAACCCTGTTGGGCCGCAAGACGGTTTTTGTCGTTCTCCACACCCATGCATATGGCTGGCTGTAGCTTTGAACAACACCGAACTGGCTCTTGCCTTCGTGGACCCCAGATCTCCAGTGGTGCCACGTGTCTTTTTTCCTTGGCTTTGGGCCTTTCAATAAATCAAGCTCCGAAGCGAGGTGCCTTGTTCCCCTTGGCTGCCAGTCTGGGGGATGGTTTCAACTTGTGATTTTCTGTTGGGTGCTGAACAAAGGGAGCTGCAGGGAACCTTGGGTGTGAAAGGGGAGCTGTGAAGCTCAGTGCCGCATGTTTGGCCTTCCATAAATCAAGCCACAAGCTCCTAAAAGGGAGGGTCCACCCCTAAAGGGCTCAAAATTCCATGTGAAGAACCCACGAAAGCACTGGGTTTGCAACGAAAAAGCCTGGCAAACCACCGGGTTTCCCAAGTGAAGAGCCTTTCCCGTCCGTTTTTTGGCAAGCCGGTGATGTCATGCTGAGCTCTCTTTTTAGGCCACAGTGGCCCGGGGCATGCAGTGGTACGAGATGCGAGGGGGCCCGGCCTTTGGGCGCTTCGAGTTTGGTGGACGGCCCATCCGTTTCACGCCGGTTTTTCGGGGGCAGACATGGAACCGTTGCCTCAGAACCTCAGTTGTTTCTTTTTGCGGAAGGACAGAACCACTTTTAAGCCAGCATTGCCTCATGACTCATATCTTCACGCTTTTCTTCCGGCCGTGATCACCGGTGAAACAGGCTTAAAGTCGAGTTGGGCGGGAAACGGAGAAGCTACCCATTGTTTGGCTGGACCACGGCCGTTTCGTTTGAACCGCAAAGGTGACTGGGCGAAACGCCGAAACGCCTTGGATTGCTGAGCTTGCTTCGGGACGTCGTGTGTTTCACCATTCTTTTAGCTAGCTGTATTTCCTACATTGTTTAGTTGGTTGTTCGGTGGCAACATACACTCGCGGTTTCCACTTGCTTTAGTTGTCATTATGTTCTGTTGCTTCAAGGGACGTTGTGAATCATGGATCTTTTGGTGCACCGAAAATGCCACCGGTTGGGCTCAGACATATGATTGGTTGGGCTCAGGCCACCAGGCGCTGCATTCCAACGCCCTGGAAATGGAGCAACCAACCGGAAGTCTATCGACTTAGCATCCATGGAGCTGCAACCGGAAATCCATGTTTATCCTTTCCAGGCCTTGGGAGAAACAGTTCACCAGCAATTGAATGAGAAGGATCAACTAGTTGAAGTCAGATCAAAGCATAGTCAGGAAGACAACTCCAATCCGTGGTCAGTAGACGTGTAGCTTTGGTTGTGTTGCTCACATGTCCCCCACCAACTTGGGTCACTGAGGCACGACATGCCCACCGAAGAGGTGCACCTTTTCCCAGCGGAGGGTCTCTGTTTTGGGCTTGAGAGGGGCGGATTTCATGATATGACGACATCAAGGGCATCTTGGTTCGCAATTGCAAGGGGCTGCCTGTTTATGGGGAAATCTAAGGCAACCAGAACCCGGTGACATACTCTGCCAGGGAAGCTTGTCATACTAGTGGCCCTCGACCCAAAGCGGTTGTGACCCTGTTGGTGAATCAGGCTGGCACCCCTTAGACCCGCAAGTCATCATTTTCGCGTGTTGAACAATCCCTTGTGGTTTCCTTTAAGGGAATCCCAACATCCTGGGTCATTCCCTACTGAGCACCAGCAAGGTAGACATACATGAGCTCCTTGTTTCGGCTTCGGCCGAAAACAATAAACACGGACCGCAGCTATCCACCCACTGACATAGATCCCAAAGCGACCAAGTCGATGGGAAGCAGTCCAGAGTGTTGAGTCTCGCATGAAGCGTGCTGGATGACTCAGGGATTGCGCTTGGACTTGGGTTCGGGCAGTGCGCTTGGTTGATGTTGTCGACGGACTTTGTGTGGTTTTTGTTTCCCAACATGCTACTGTTGCTTGTTCTTCAGTCTGGAAGCAAAATAAGGGTGTGTCTCATAGGAATCGAACTCCTTTTGGGATGTTTGTTTTCAAAAGACACCAAAAGGAGGCCTGGAGGAATTGCTCCGATTCCAATTGTTGAAGCACACGCTTTTCTAGCCAAATCCTGGATGAAGGCCCATGAGGCTTCGAGACGGGCGATTCGGTCGGTGTCCAACATGTCAGGCTATCGCACAAGCCGCCAAGGCCGGGAACTCGAGATCCAGCGAGAGGCGAAGCAGAAGCAGCCAGATGAGTTCAAACCTTGCCCGGGGGGGGGGGGGGTGGCAGGGAAGATTACGTACAATGTGCCGCCGCGCGCCTTCAAGAGCAGAACGGCTCATTGTTGCACATGGACTCTTTTGGTGCAATCCCAAGAGTAGAAAGGAATGTCTTGGCATGCCCCACCCTGAAAGAACCAGCTAGTTTGTAGTAATAGAAAAAAGGGTGAGGGGTGATGAAGACCAGATGAACATCCTCTCTTTGGTTGTGAGAGAGTGTGATAAAAGCACACGGTATACCTTCGTGAAGTAGTATTAATAGAAACAAATAATGATGTCCTCCTATCTATCACTTCCATATTTTTTCTAAATTAAACGTTTGCTAGCTCACCAAGATAGAGCATGGGAATGGAAAGGGGAAAATGTTAATCAAATGATTAAAGCCACAGTAACAGATAACAGAGTTAGAGAAGATCGAATGTCAGTGAGGAAGAAGTAAATAGTAAACAAATGCTGGTCAAATAAACATAAAAGGAAAGAACAATCAGAGAGATATAAAAAGGGTCTGGAGACGTAGCCTGTCCGTGAGACGTCACTTAAGCAATAATAACAGTTAAGCGTCTCTTCATTCATCACTCTATTTGGACAGGCAATATTCTGATGAGAAAACTATTAACTTCCTTCGGTCACTTCTAGCGATGAAGGGAGGCAAAAGGAAACCCCTTAAAAAGAGAAGGTGAGAAATAAACCCCAATCGATACAAATTAGTTAACATTACTCATGAGATTCTAGTAAATAAATAGCCTTTCGTAAATAGTGTTCCGTCCTTCTCCAGCAACTTGAACTATTAATATCCTTTTCATTCTCACCTAAAACTCAAGAATATTGCACATATCTAATGATACAATAGGAAGTGAGTGAGAGATTTTGCAAGGAAATTCTAATAGAACAAAAGCAGAAAGAAGATACAACTAAATAAACTCCATGAGTAAAGACCAACAGCCTCTTCAGAGTCAAGCAAACTATCTATGGTTATAATTTGTGTTTATTCTTCATCATGCACTAATATCTTCTCCAATATATTTGTGTAAATGGGATGAAGTGGTCACGGGGTGAATTTAAAGGCAATAATTACAGAATCGTTGTAATCTCATAGCTTTCTGCGTTTTATTATCTTATTGCGTTTTCTATCATATCCATCATTGTCCACTCTAGGTTTTTCACTGTGTTGGAGAGGGTTCTTGATGGACAAGAATAATTTGTCTCCCAATAGACCGTTTCATTTATTAACATTCTTTATTACTTTCATGTTCTTGGTTCTGTCATTTGCCTATTGATTTATTTATTTATGTATCTATTATGTTTCTTCATAGGCCTTTTTCGTAATTCTTACTAATCCTGATAGCCGCGAAAGACGGGAGAGCAGAAGGAGTGTTAGCCAGTTCCTCTTCTTCATATTTGTTATTACCCCCCGGGTTTTTTTCCCCCATCCAGATGCCTCCAACGTTTACAATGCGAGAGAGAGAAAGAGAGATTGGGAAGATAGATAAACAAGTAGAAAGGTTGCAAAGTGAACAAGTACATGAGAATGCAACCAGCAGATGAGAGACTATGAACCTATTCTTGGTAATGATTAACTTTCTGTTCCAACCATCGTGATTTTCTTTACATCGCCAATTTTTCAACCTCACACCCAGAAGCATTTCTATACTTCTCAGATAATATTGTAAATGGAAGACAACAAAGATAGACATTCAAGCAATAAATGGGATGGTAAACCGAAAGGCAATGATCTTAATAACGACATGTCCATCCACAAATGTTTCCTGGATGAAGTGGAAGAGATAGAAAGGGAAGGATACAAGCTCTTGGGACCACAAACCAACCTCTCTTCCTCCGTGACTTGGACAAGGAAGGACGTCAACGATGAGAAGAACCCAGTCCTTACACCATCCTATGATCTAAAACTCTATTATTGTCCTTTCATTTCCAGAAGATTATTAGCAAAAGAGAGAGACCGCTAGCATTTGCTATTAAAAAGGTTTTAAGGATTCTGTAGTCAAATCTTTATGGGTTGAAGATTTTGGTGGGTGACATACATGGGAAAATCAGGATGCGATCGGAGGAAAAGAAAGAATCACGTTACTTCTGTTCACCCTCTCCTATCTTCTCTTCTTCTTCTTCTTCCAAGCATCACACGGCATAAGATTAACAGCAGCCTGTGCTTGAGGAAGAAGTCAAGAGAGGCTTCTCACTTCCCATTTTCAATCTTCAATTTCATCAAAAGGAAAGAAAGAAGTGATGGAAAGACATGGTAAGTGCCCATCCAATTCGGTATCTTCAATTAGTATTGATGGGCGCTTACCTCCTTGCCAGACGCTTTACTTCTTCATTTCCAAAACATGGCAATGTAAAAGACAAGGCAAGGAAAATGACAAGCGTTGGCTGGGCCGGGAAAGGAAAGGTCATCTTCTTCCATCTGTTTTTTTACAGAAAGAAGCGGGTTGTGGAAAGTGGCTTTCTTTTTCTACAAATAAACCAAAAATAAAGCCAATATCCCCTTCCTTCGTCCCACTTTTAGACTGTTCCATCGTGAGTCTTTCGTAGTGACAGAACTCCAGAACGTAGTGGGGAAGGGAAAGGTAAAGATGGAACGGTTGATCTCCTTCCTATCTTCTCCCCACTAGCGATACAGTTGGAGAAGAAGGAACGGGGGGGCTAGCTTCTCCCTCCTTCCTTCACCCCTCGATTTCTGGCATTCTTCAACGGTTGAAAAGGGAAACAGAAGAAGGGGAAGGATGAAAGGTCCAAAAGATAGTAAAACACAAGCAAAATAATATGAGTAAGACCTACTCATAATCTTTTTCCTTTCGGTGAGCCCCAGAGACGACCGGACAGCCAAAAGCATTCACAAAGAAAGATAGCGTAATGAATCTCAACAAGAGAAGAATAAAATAGAAAAGAACGAGGAATGTAAGTATGGTTTTAAGATTAGAAGCATGTATTAGCACGTAATAAATTAGATAGCTTCTGTAAGCACCACCCATAATTATCTTTAGCTTTGTCACAACTGTCTCGCGCCCTTTTTATGTTTTTGAATTACGTTAGCTTGTATAAAACAGGATTTTATTTCTGCCTGCAAATGCTTTCGTCACTTCTTGCCCATCCATAAATGCAAATAAAGGATGAGGATGGATGGACAAGAGGAAACAGGCAATGATTTGGAAGAGGCCCCAAAGACAGGCTGGAAAGGGATAGTGAGGGAATCTTCAATCATCATATCCTCCAAGTCTCACGGACAGGCTATCTGGTGTATTCTGCGTGATGTCTGGGCGGAAGATTTTCTTAATCATTCTTTGTTCTTTCACACCTTTCCCTTTCCCTTACCTTCATCGATTGGTCTAACCTGGTATGCGATAAAATCTCTGAGATACAAATGAATCCATCCCACAATCCCAGTAGCCTTTCCATGTCTTTCTATTTGCACGGTTTTCTCCATCTCTTTCTCCATCAGGTATGTGTGGTATGAAAGTTATCCAAAAGAAGCGTGTTACAGAAGATGTCCTCTCTCCTAGTTTATTGAGTTGATTGTAGGAAGAAATGGTCAGGGGAGAGAGTGAAAGATAAAGAAAGGAGTATGAATTCGAGATCCTAAAGAAAAACAAGCACATGGAAATAACAGAAAAGAGAGATTCCAAATGAAAAGATAATATGCTTCCTCCCCATTTCCTTACCAAACTTCAACCAAATGAAACAAACTTGACCCAAAAAAAGCCGATAAGGGAAGGACGGTGATCAAGTTTTATCAAGTTTACAATGTTCACACCTTTACTTGTAATTTGTGTAATTCTGGACCGACTTTTTACAAACTAGCTTGTGCAATTTGCAACCCCCGAGCAATGTTTGTTCAAATCCAGCTTGTAATTCTAAATCGGATGTTTGCTGACATTGAACGTACTCTGGGGAATTTGCTTTCCGGGGAGATTTGGCTGGAGTTACCTTACAAGTTTTACACATTTTGCAGATTAGTTTCTGAACTATGCCAAATTCCAACAAATTTGGTTAACAATTAAGCATTTCACAAAATGTCGCAAGTACATGTAAAAAGTGAAATTTCCAGATTTTACAAATGAATTTGCAAAATTTGTGAAATATAAAAAAACCTGGCCCAAAATTACAAATTTTACAAATTAATTTGTAAAATTTGTAAAACATCAAAAAAAATATGGCCCAAAATTACAAATTTTACAAATTTTACAAATTCTAGTCTGAGAAATTAGCTTCCAGGGGAATTTGGTAGGAATTAAATTACAAATTTTACAAATCTTACAAATTTTACAAATTAATTTGTAAAATTTGTAAAATATAAAAAACATCTGGCCCAAAATTACAAATTTTACAAATTTTACAAATTCTAGTCTGAGAAATTAGCTTCCAGGGGAATTTGGTAGGAATTAAATTACAAATTTTACAAATTTTACAAATTTTACAAATTAATTTGTAAAATTTGTAAAATAACAAAAAATCTGGCCCAAAATTACAAATTTCACAAATTTTACAAATTAATTTGTAAAATTTGTAAAATATCAAAAAAATCTGGCCCAAAATTACAAATTTTACAAATTCTAGTCTGAGAAATTAGCTTCCAGGGGAATTTGGTAGGAATTAAATTACAAATTTTCAAATTTTACAAATTTTACAAATTAATTTGTAAAATTTGTAAAATATCAAAAAAACCGGCCCAAAATTACAAATTTTACAAATTTACAAATTACTTTGTAAAATTTGAAAAATATCAAAAAAATCTGGCCCGAAATTACAAAGTTTACAAATTTTACAGATTCGAATCTGAGAAATTAGCTTCCAGTGGAATTTGGTAGGAATTAAATTACAAATTCTACAAATTTTACAAATTAAAATATTAAAAACAAATCCGGCCCAAAATTACAAATTTTACAAATTTTACAAATTAATTTGTTAAAATTTGTAAAATATCAAAAAAAATCTGGCCCGAAATTACAAATTTTGCAAATTTTACAAATTCGAGTCTGAGAAAGTAGCTTCCAGGGGAATTTGGTAGGAATTAAATTACAAATTTTACAAATTTTACAAATTTTACTAATTTTAAACAAATTAATTTGTAAAATTTGTAAAATATCAAACAAAAACTGCCCAAAATTAACAAATTTTACAAATTAATTTTGTAAAAATTTGTAAAAAATATCAATCAAACAAAAAAATCAGGCCCAACATTACAAATTTACAAATTCTAGTCTGAGAAATTAGCTTCCAGGGGAATTTGGTAGGAATTAAATTACAAATTTTACAAATTTTACAAATTTTACAAATTAATTTGTAAAATTTGTAAAATATCAAAAAAATCTGGCCCAAAATTACAAACTTTACAAATTAATTTGTAAAATTTGTAAAATATCAAAAAAATATGGCCCAAAATTACAAATTTTACAAATTTTACAAATTCTAGTCTGAGAAATTAGCTTCCAGGGGAATTTGGTAGGAATTAAATTGCAAAATTTACAAATTTTACAAATCTTACAAATTAATTTGTCAAATTTGTAAAATTTGTAATTTTGGGCCAGATTTTTTTGATATTTTACAAACTTTACAAATTAATTTGTAAAATTTGTAATTTTGGGCCAGATTTTTTTGATATTTTACAAATTTTACAAATTAATTTGTAAAATTTGTAAAATTTGTAAAATTTGTAAAATTTGTAATTTAATTCCTACCAAATTCCCCTGGAAGCTAATTTCTCAGACTAGAATTTGTAAAATTTGTAAAATTTGTAATTTTGGGCCAGATTTTTTGATATTTTACAAATTTTACAAATTAATTTGTAAAATTTGTAAAATTTGTAATTTTGGGCATATTTTACAAATTTTACAAATTAATTTGTAAAATTTGTAAAAGTTGTAAAATTTGTAAAATTTGCAATTTAATTCCTACCAAATTCCCCTGGAAGCTAATTTCTCAGACTAGAATTTGTAAAATTTGTAAAATTTGTAATTCTGGGCCAGATTTTTTTGATATTTTCCAAATTTTACAAATTAATTTGTAAAGTTTGTAAAATTTGTAATTTTGGGTCAGATTTTTTTGTTATTTCACAAATTTTACAAATTAATTTGTAAAATTTGTAAAATTTGTAAAATTTGTAAAATTTGTAATTTAATTCCTACTAAATTCCCCTGGAAGCTAATTTCTCAGACTAGAATTTGTAAAATTTGTAAAATTTGTAATTTTGGGCCAGATTTTTTTGATATTTGTATAATTTGTAAAATTTGTAATTTTGGGCCAGATTTTTTTGATATTTTACAAATTTTACAAGTTAATTTGTAAAATTTGTAAAATTTGTAAAATTTGTAAAATTTGTAATTTAATTCCTACAAAATTCCCCTGGAAGCTAATTTCTCAGACTAGAATTTGTAAAATTTGTAATTTTGGGCCAGATTTTTTTGATATTTTACAAATTTTTCAAATTAATTTGTAAAATTTGTAATTTAATTCCTACCAAATTCCCCTGGAAGCTAATTTCTCAGACTAGAATTTGTAAAATTTGTAATTTTGGGCCAGATTTTTTTGATATTTTACAAATTTTACAAATTAATTTGTAAAATTTGTAATTTTGGGCCAGATTTTTGTTGATATTTTACAAATTTTACAAATTAATTTGTAAAATTTGTAAAATTTGTAAAATTTGTAAAATTTGTAATTTAATTCCTACCAAATTCCCCTGGAAGCTAATTTCTCAGACTAGAATTTGTAAAATTTGTAATATTGTTAATTTTTGGAGAATAATTTCTTTAACCTAACAAATTTAATTTGTAAAATTAATTTGTAATATCTGCAATTTCATTCCTCCAAAGTCCTCTGGAAGCCAATTTCTCAGACTAAGATTTGTAATTTTATGAAATCAAATCCTATACAAGATCTGCCTGAAAGCCAGCCCTCAGTGTGATGTTGATGCCCAGACCTCTCCCCGGCACATTGTACATACTCTTCGCTCTTACACTGGCAGGGAAGATTTACGTACAATGTGCCCAGACCGCGCGCCTTCAAGAGCAAACGTGCTCCATTGTTGCATATGGACTCTTTTGGTGCAATCCCAAGAGTAGAAAGGAATGTCTTGGCATGCCCCACCCTGAAAGAACCAGCTAGTTTGTAGTAATAGAAAAAAGGGTGAGGGGTGATGAAGACCAGATGAACATCCTCTCTTTGGTTGTGAGAGAGTGTGATGAAAGCACACGGTATACCTTCGTGAAGTAGTATTAATAGAAACAAATAATGATGTCCTCCTATCTATCACTTCCATATTTTTTCTACATTAAACGTTTGCTAGCTCACCAAGATAGAGCATGGAAATGGAAAGAGGAAAATGTAAATCAAATGATTAAAGCCACAGTAACAGATAACAGAGTTAGAGAAGATCGAATGTCAGTGAGGAAGAAGTAAATAGTAAACAAATGCTGGTCAAATAAACATAAAAGGAAAGAACAATCAGAGAGATATAAAAAGGGTCTGGAGACGTAGCCTGTCCGTGAGACGTCACTTAAGCAATAATAACAGTTAAGCGTCTCTTCATTCATCACTCTATTTGGACAGGCAATATTCTGATGAGAAAACTATTAACTTCCTTCGGTCACTTCTAGCGATGAAGGGAGGCAAAAGGAAACCCCTTAAAAAGAGAAGGTGAGAAATAAACCCCAATCGATACAAATTAGTTAACATTACACATGAGATTCTAGTAAATAAATAGCCTTTCGTAAATAGTGTTCCGTCCTTCTCCAGCAACCTGAACTATTAATATCCTTTTCATTCTCACCTAAAACTCAAGAATATTGCACATATCTAATGATACAATAGGAAGTGAGTGAGAGATTTTGCAAGGAAATTCTAATAGAACAAAAGCAGAAAGAAGATACAACTAAATAAACTCCATGAGTAAAGACCAACAGCCTCTTCAGAGTCAAGCAAACTATCTATGGTTATAATTTGTGTTTATTCTTCATCATGCACTAATATCTTCTCCAATATATTTGTGTAAATGGGATGAAGTGGTCACGGGGTGAATTTAAAGGCAATAATTACAGAATCGTTGTAATCTCATAGCTTACTGCGTTTTATTATCTTATTGCGTTTTCTATCATATCCATCATTGTCCACTCTAGGTTTTTCACGGTGTTGGAGAGGGTTCTTGGTGGACAAGAATAATTTGTCTCCCAATAGACCGTTTCATTTATTAACATTCTTTATTACTTTCATGTTCTTGGTTCTGTCATTTGCCTATTGATTTATTTATTTATGTATCTATTATGTTTATTCATAGGCCTTTTTCGTAATTCTTACTAATCCTGACAGCCGCGAAAGACGGGAGAGCAGAAGGAGTGTTAGCCAGTTCCTCTTCTTCATATTTGTTATTACCCCCCGGGTTTTTTTCCCCCCTCCAGATGCCTCCAACGTTTACAATGCGAGAGAGAGAAAGAGAGATTGGGAAGATAGATAAACAAGTAGAAAGGTTGCAAAGTGAACAAGTACATGAGAATGCAACCAGCAGATGAGAGACTATGAACCTATTCTTGGTAATGATTAACTTTCTGTTCCAACCATCGTGATTTTCTTTACATCGCCAATTTTTCAACCTCACACCCAGAAGCATTTCTATACTTCTCAGATAATATTGTAAATGGAAGACAACAAAGATAGACATTCAAGCAATAAATGGGATGGTAAACCGAAAGGCAATGATCTTAATAACGACATGTCCATCCACAAATGTTTCCTGGATGAAGTGGAAGAGATAGAAGGGAAGGATACAAGCTCTTGGGACCACAAACCAACCTCTCTTCCTCCGTGACTTGGACAAGGAAGGACGTCAACGATGAGAAGAACCCAGTCCTTACACTATGATCTAAAACTCTATTATTGTCCTTTCATTTCCAGAAGATTATTAGCAAAAGAGAGAGACCGCTAGCATTTGCTATTAAAAAGGTTTTAAGGATTCTGCAGTCAAATCTTTATGGGTTGAAGATTTTGGTGGGTGACATACATGGGAAAATCAGGATGCGATCGGAGGAAAAGAAAGAATCACGTTACTTCTGTTCACCCTCTCCTATCTTCTCTTCTTCTTCTTCTTCTTCTTCTTCCCAAGCATCACACGGCATAAGATTAACAGCAGCCTGTGCTTGAGGAAGAAGTCAAGAGAGGCTTCTCACTGCCCATTTTCAATCTTGAATTTCATCAAAAGGAAAGAAAGAAGTGATGGAAAGACATGGTAAGTGCCCATCCAATTCGGTATCTTCAATTAGTATTGATGGGCGCTTACCTCCTTGCCAGACGCTTTACTTCTTCATTTCCAAAACATGGCAATGTAAAAGACAAGGCAAGGAAAATGACAAGCGTTGGCTGGGCCGGGAAAGGAAAGGTCATCTTCTTCCATCTGTTTTGTGGAAAGTGGCTTTCTTTTTCTACAAATAAACCAAAAATAAAGCCAATATCCCCTTCCTTCGTCCCACTTTTAGACTGTTCCATCGTGAGTCTTTCGTAGTGACAGAACTCCAGAACGTAGTGGGGAAGGGAAAGGTAAAGATGGAACGGTTGATCTCCTTCCTATCTTCTCCCCACTAGAGAAGAAGGAACGGGGGGGCTAGCTTCTCCCTCCTTCCTTCACCCCTCGATTTCTGGCATTCTTCAACGGTTGAAAAGGGAAACAGAAGAAGGGGAAGGATGAAAGGTCCAAAAGATAGTAAAACACAAGCAAAATAATATGAGGAAGACCTACTCATAATCTTTTTTCCTTTCGGTGAGCCCCAGCGACGACCGGACAGCAAAAAGCATTCACAAAGAAAGATAGCGTAATGAATCTCAACAAGGGAAGAATAAAATAGAAAAGAACGAGGAATGTAAGTATGGTTTTAAGATTAGAAGCATGTATTAGCACGTAATAAATTAGATAGCTTCTGGAAGCACCACCCATAATTATCTTTAGCTTTGTCATAACTGTCTCGCGCCCTTTTTATGTTGTTAGCTTGTATAAAACAGGATTTTGAAAAGAAAGGGAGGATATTACGTTTTCTACCGTAATTATTACTGCCTGCAAATGCTTTCGTCACTTCTTGCCCATCCATAAATGCAAATAAAGGATGAGGATGGATGGACAAGAGGAAGCAGGCAATGATTTGGAAGAGGCCCCAAAGACAGGCTGGAAAGGGATAGTGAGGGAATCTTCAATCATCATATCCTCCAAGTCTCACGGACAGGCTATCTGGTGTATTCTGCGTGATGTCTGGGCGGAAGGTTTTCTTAATCATTCTTTGTTCTTTTACACCTTTCCCTTTCCCTTACCTTCATCGATTGGTCTAACCTGGTATGCGATAAAATCTCTGAGATACAAATGAATCCATCCCACAATCCCAGTCGCCTTTCCATGTCTTTCTATTTGTACGGTTTTCTCCATCTCTTTCTCCATCAGTTTCTCCATCAGGTATGTGTGGTATGAAAGTTATCCAAAAGAAGCGTGTTGCAGAAGATGTCCTCTCTCCTTTACCTATCTTATGTTTATTTCTTTATCCCTGTCTTTTCCATCCTAGTTTATTGAGTTGATTGTAGGAAGAAATGGTCAGGGGAGAGAGTGAAAGATAAAGAAAGGAGTATGAATTCGAGATCCTAAAGAAAAACAAACACATGGAAATAACAGAAAAGAGAGATTCCAAATGAAAAGATAATATGCTTTCCTCCCCATTTCCTTACCAAACTTCAACCGATTCAAAATGAAACAAACTTGACCCAAAAAAAGCCGTTAAGGGAAGGACGGTGATCAAGTTTTATCAAGTTTACAATGTTCACACCTTTACTTGTAATTTGTGTAATTCTGGACCGACTTTTTACAAACTAGCTTGTGCAATTTGCAACCCCCGAGCAATGTTTGTTCAAATCCAGCTTGTAATTCTAAATCGGATGTTTGCTGACATTGAAACGTACTCTGGGGAATTTGCTTTCCGGGAAGATTTGGCTGGAGTTACATTACAAGTTATACACATTTTGCAGACTGGTTTCTGAACTATGCCGAATTCCAACAAATATGGTTAACAATTAAGCATTTCACAAATTTCGCAAGTACATGTGTAAAAAGTGAAATTTCCAGATTTTACAAATGAATTTGCAAAACTGTAAAATATAAAAAAATCTGGCCCACAATTACCAATTTTACAAATTTTATAAAATTTGTAAAATATCAAAAAATAGCCCAAAATTACAAATTTTACAAATTTTACAAATTCTAGTCTGAGAAATTAGCTTCCAGGGGAATTTGGTAGGAATTAAATTACAAATTTTACAAATTTTTCAAATTAATTTGTGAAATTTGTAAAATATCAAAAAAATCTGGGCCAAAATTACAAATTTTACAAATTTTACAAATTCTAGTCGAGAAATTACTTCCTGGGGTATTTGGTAGATTAAATTAACAACTTTTTACAAAATTTTACAAATTTAACAAATTTTTAAACAAATTTAAGATTTGTAAAAATTTGTTAAAATATCAAAAAAATCGGGCCCAAAATTACCAATTTTTACAAAATTAAAATGAAAAATTTTGTAAAATATATATCAACATAAAATATCAAATTTTACAACTTTTACAAATTAATTTGTAAAATTTGTAAAATATCAAAAAAATCTGGCCCAAAATTACAAATTTTACAAATTAATTTGTAAAATTTGTAAAATATCAAAAAATCTGTCCCAAAATTACAAATTTTACAAATTCTAGTCTGAGAAATTAGCTTCCAGGGGAATTTGGTGGGAATTAAATTACAAATTAAATTACAAATTTTACAAATTTTACAAATTTTACAAATTTTACAAATTTTACAAATTAATTTGTAAAATTTGTAAAATATCAAAAAATCTGGCCCAAAATTACAAATTTTACAAATTAATTTGTAAAAATTGTAAAATATCAAAAAATATGGCCCAAAATTACAAATTTTACAAATTTTACAAATTCTAGTCTGAGAAATTAGCTTCCAGGGGAATTTGGTAGGAATTAAATTACAAATTTTACAAATTTTACAAATCTTACAAATTAATTTGTCAAATTTGTAAAATTTGTAATTTTGGGCCAGATTTTTTTTGATATTTTACAAACTTTACAAATTAATTTGTAAAATTAGTAATTTTGGGCCAGATTTTTTTGATATTTTACAAATTTTACAAATTAATTTGTAAAATTTGTAAAATTTGTAAAATTTGTAAAATTTGTAATTTAATTCCTACCAAATTCCCCTGGAAGCTAATTTCTCAGACTAGAATTTGTAAAATTTGTAAAATTTGTAATTTTGGGCCAGATTTTTTTGATATTTTACAAATTTTACAAATTAATTTGTAAAATTTGTAAAATTTGTAATTTTGGGCCAGATTTTTTTGATATTTTACAAATTTTACAAATTAATTTGTAAGATTTGTAAAATTTGTAAAATTTGTAAAATTTGTAAAATTTGTAATTTAATTCCTACAAAATTCCCCTGGAAGCTAAAATTTGTAATTTTGGGCCAGATTTTTTTGATATTTTACAAATTTTACAAATTAATTTGTAAAATTTGTAAAATTTGTATAATTTGTAAAATTTGTAATTTAATTCCTACCAAATTCCCCTGGAAGCTAATTTCTCAGACTAGAATTTGTAAAATTTGTAAAATTTGTAATTTTGGGCCATATTTTTTTGATATTTTCCAAATTTTACAAATTAATTTGTAAAATTTGTAATTTTGGGCCAGATTTTTTTGTTATTTTACAAATTTTGCAAATTAATTTGTAAAATTTGTAAAATTTGTAAAATTTGTAATTTAATTCCTACTAAATTCCCCTGGAAGCTAATTTCTCAGACTAGAATTTGTAAAATTTGTAAAATTTGTAATTTTGGGCCAGATTTTTTTGATATTTTACAAATTTTACAAATTAATTTGTAAAATTTGTAAAATTTGTAATTTTGGGCCATATTTTTTTTTGATATTTTACAAATTTTACAAATTAATTTGTAAAATTTGTAAAATTTGTAAAATTTGTAATTTAATTCCTACAAAATTCCCCTGGAAGCTAATTTCTCAGACTAGAATTTGTAAAATTTGTAAAATTTGTAATTTTGGGCCAGATTTTTTTGATATTTTACAAATTTTACAAATTAATTTGTAAAATTTGTAATTTAATTCCTACCAAATTCCCCTGGAAGCTAATTTCTCAGACTAGAATTTGTAAAATTTGTAAAATTTGTAATTTTGGGCCAGATTTTTTTGATATTTTACAAATTTTACAAATTAATTTGTAAAATTTGTAAAATGTGTAAAATTTGTAATTTAATTCCTACCAAATTCCCCTGAAAGCTAATTTCTCAGACTAGAATTTGTAAAATTTGTAATATTTGTTATTTTGGAGAATATTTTCTTTACCTTACAAATTAATTTGTAATATTAATTTGTAATATCTGCAATTTCATTCCTACCAAATTCCCCTGGAAGCCAATTTCTCAGACTAAGATTTGCAATTTTATGAAATCAATTCCTATACAAGATCTGCCTGAAAGCCAGCTCTCAGTGTGATGTTGATGCCCAGACCTCTCCCCGGCACATTATACATACTCTTCCCCCTTACGGGGGGGGGGTGTCCCTATAAACCCGCCCACCTTTGGTGGTTTTAAACACAACCTTTTGGACTGAGGAAATATCAGGAACCCTGTCTGCCCCACTTCCCCGCATCTTGTTGCGCCTGTTGTTGTTGTTTCCGGCCGAATCCGTGACTAATCCGTGATCGCGAAGCGGCTTGCAAGGACCCGGCGACCAACGTGTCCTTCGGAAAGCCTAGCGTCGAGGAGCCTCACAACAGATCCCCTTGCCGCTTCGATAGGCGGGGAATGAGTTGGAATGACCCTTAGAATCTATTCTATGGTTTCCTTTCAGGGAATCCCCTTTCGGTTCATTCCCAAGATTCTGGAGCATTCCAATCGCACCAGCAAGTGTCCTGGTATCTCTTTTGAATTGCTTTCCACCTTCAGCTTTAAGCAGCCGAAATCGAAAATGTTTTGGGTTTCTCACAGGCTCCAGTTACCAACCAGGAGGTTTGCCTCGACGCTTTTCCATGTTTCTGCTGGTTACCCTTTGGGGGCACATGAATCCATTGAGACCAATTGGTAGACTTTCAACCGTTTTGGGAAGACAATTTTGGAAAGCCCGACGTGCCAGGGTCTTCAGACCAACCCTTTTAGCTCACTGATCAAACGAGCGATTCAACCCATGAAGATTCCTCGTCTCGTGATTTCTTACTCAGGCCGTGAAAGTATAGTTGGTAGAGCAGCTTTCAGCAACAAACATTGGGTATGTCTTTCTTGAGGGTATTGTTTCCTTTTGTAGGAAGGCGGGTCGGTGGTCCTCCCGACCGCTAGCATGGAGCCTACTCCCCAGTCAGGTTCCACGTGGATGGGAGAGTGCTGCTAGATGTTTTTGGCAAGCCCCCAGCACGTTGCCTTTGCCCGGCGCTTGCCCCCGATTTGCTTTTTGACCTTCCTGGTTGCCCAAAGAAGCGGCGTTTTTCGGGAAAAGTCAGGACGTCTGAACCGGGATCCCACAAGCCCATTTGGATGATTTGGGGCCTTGTAGGCCATTCCAATTTTCACGATGGCAACATGCATCTCTGGTTTGGTTGATTGACAGGAGCTGCAGTGCATGCAGGACATTGAGGCTGGAAACGCGCGCTTCAGACCGTTTCAGGGTTGCTTATGCAAGTTCCGATGGCCACACAAGTACCATTTCTCCCGAAGTTATTCTACAGTTTAAGGTTTACCACATAGGACCGGAATCAAGCACATGGGGATTAAAAGCTGAGGTAGGTGTTCTTTTGGCTTGCCTCCAACAGGGGTCAGCAAACTTGCAACCCTTATATGGCTGTGGGTCAAAACCAGTGGTGCCATTTCGGTTGGTAGGTGAATTCACCACCCATTTTAGAACCTATTTAGTGGGGATTGGGATGTTCACTGGGGGTACGGGATTTTGACCCATGGCCATATATTGTTCCAAGGTGCAGATGGAATGAGGGAGCAAGTCTTGGCCGGGTCTTGTATGAGTCAAGCTTGAACCAACTTTGCCAACTCATCGGGTCTCATCTCATCCTGTTCTGTGGTGTTCCAAGCAATGGTCATTCCATGTGGGTGTGGGTCAAAATTAAACCACCAGGGGACCGCAGGTTTTGGTCCATGTTGCCACTTACCAGGGTGCCATTGTGGGGTTGCGCTATTTTTGACCCACAGCCATGTAAAGAACCTTTTGATCAACCCCCACATGGCACAGTCTGTGAGGATGGCTGCAAGCAGCTGGCCAAGCTGCTTGGTCAGGCTGGGCACCTAGGCACCGAAATCTGTACCGTTTTGATGGGGGTTCCTTTTGGTTTTACTGTGGGTTTGTTGGGCAGGGTTTTAGGGTTTTAGGGTTTAGTGGTAGGCGTAGAAAGGGGGGAGGGGAGGTGCTGCGTCTTGGCACCTTGGCATGGCAACTTTTTGGAGCGGCCCCCGCCCTCCCCACCCTCCCCGCAGGGGTTCAAATGGCAGACTGTCCGCTGCCGACCGCCACCCATAATGTCTCATGTTTTCTGATTGATCCTCTACAAATGAGCGGAAGGAAAGCAGAATGGGGGGCCGCCAACAGGAGTTTCCACCAGAAATGATGGCTTTTCAGTGTTCATGTGAACAACTGCCTCTTCCCCGATGCTACGTGGTTCCTTTCGTTCGCTTCTCCACGCTTCTGGGCAGAGCGCCATTCGCTGCCCCTGCCACCGCTGGGGGCTGGTAGCATACGTGTCCTTTGAAGTCACATCGGTTATTGATTTAGATGGCACTGGTTTTTGCTTGCATCGAATGATTTATCAGTGCAAACAATCTTACCGAAATCATATGTAGGGCTGTGAGTTGTTCGGTTTCACTTCTCGGATTGAGGACAGCCACACATAGCATGTACTTTTTCGATTTTTTTCTCCCCCTTTTTTTCCGGGTGATCTTAACGAGGGAAAAAAGGGCTAACTTATTGAAAGGGCTCTTTTGAAGGCATGGCATCATGCGTTTGCAGATTTGTGTTCCTAGCTACCCGTTGGTTGGCAGTTAGCTCTGCACTTAAGTCCCTTAGACTTGCTTTTTGGGGCCATTTCGTGGGATTTTTGTGGTATGTTTTGCATATCTGACAGGCCATACGGTGGATGGTTGCGAAATCCTGAAGTTGTTGAAACCATGCAAGTCATAAACCAGGGTTTCTGAGGGTGGTGGAGGTGTTCGTCCATCCACAGTATCGCTATGAAGCTATGAATGTGGACCCCCCTGAAAAGTGGGACTGGTGGACAAAAACATCCACGGATTTCGCAACCATCCACATGGGTCCGTGTCTTTCTCAAAATCGCCTCGAAGCATCTAGATGTGCCAGGAAGAGGCTTCCAAGGCGGGATCCGGTCAGTGCATGTCGATCGGCCCGTTTTGTTCCCCGTTTCTAGCCGGGCAGGTCCAGTAAGAGGGAACACCAAAACTCGTTCTCTGTTCTGCCCGTGGGTTTTCTGGGCCTTGCTGGGATTTGGTGCCCGGATGGTTTTGCAACCTTGAGCCCTGGCTCGTGGTGTCAAACAATGTCCAATTCCAAGTCTGTAGGAAACCAGAAAAGACTTGAGAACAGGGGGGGAACGCTCCCCCCCAAAAAAGAATAATGGGGCCAGAAACGTCAACTTCTTTCTCTCGACTCGGCAGCGTGCGCGGTACGCGGCGGTTGATAAATATCCGTAAGCCCAGACTCAAAGACCACATGACACAAGCTGCCGGGATGCGCCAGGATCCTAACCCAGCCAGCAGACACCACCTCTTGTGCCCCAAAGGCCAACCACTTCAACCATTGATGTGGCTGTGGGTCAAAACCGTTTTGGGATCCCATTTCGGTTGGTAGGTGAATTCACCACCCATTTTAAAACCTATTTAGTGGGGATTGGGATGTTCACTGGAATTACGGGCTTTTGACCCATGGCAATGTGACAATGAAAGGCCAAATCGACCTTACGACCTATCGAAGAGTCAAGGTCCCAGGCGATTTTCTTTGGAACAGGCCGGTTGTGTCCACTTCCATCCGAACGAGGATGCAGCCAGCCATTCCGACTACACCCAGCGTAAACCGCAAATACATCCCCACCCTAAAGCCACACTCAACCCGCACTAAAGAAGCCCTACAGAAACCTGAAACCCACCCTAAACCAAGCCTAAACCAACCCTAGCCAACCCTAAACGAACCCGCTGTTTTGTTCCCTGTTTTGCATGTGTTTTCCTGGGAAAGACGGAGCTCCGGCCCGAAGTTACCTCACCCCGGCCTGTCGCCAGGTGGTCCTGGGGGGCTTCTCCGGCGGCGGCGCCGCTGCTGCGGGGTGTCCCAGGCTGATGGGAGGCAGCCTCCCTGGCAATAGCGAGGACATTTGGTTGACACATACCCATACCCTTGGAACCAAAAGGGGTGCGTTGAAAAAGGGTCCCGATCATAGGTGTCCTTTTTGGTTGTTTTGCTTTAAGAAATAGAGGGTGATTGCTGGTTTTCCTGGTGTTTTTTCTCATCTACCAGGGATATCCATCTATTTTTCAAAAAGGACTGCTTATGGTCCGCAAAGGCGAGGGTTGGTGTCACTTTTTTGGTTGAAACATACCCATACCCTTGGAACCAAAAGGGGTGCGTTGAAAAAGGGTGCTTAAAGTTGGTTAAACATGTTCAACAAGATGGGCCCAACACAAGCCTGGTAAACATTGGATGAACCAACCCAAGGTTGTTGTTCCACTTGGTCCCTGGCTGCTGGGTTTGGGAAATCGAACATCGAAGATCGCTTTTCCCGGGAACCCGAAGGGTGCTGCTCCACTGAAACCACCGGAAGCCGCCCAGGCCCACCAACACGGGACTGGAGAGGTAGAACCCCCGTGGAAAAGAAACGTTTTCAGGAGAACTGGTCGCCGTTCCTTCCCGAAAGGTCCTGAGCCCTCCACACCCCTTCTCGGCCTTTCACTTGTTCAAGAGTGGCAGCTCAAGGGGTCAAGACAATGCAGTTTTGAAGACCCCAAAGAGGGGTGTTTGGTGATTTTCTCCCAAAGACAAGGTCGATGGCTGTACTGATGAGGTTTTCCTTGTTCCAGGAGACCATCGATGAGGTTTTCGGAAAGAAGACTGTGAAGGGAGTGCTCTTCTCTATCCCAAACCAGGGCTGACAAATTTCTTGTGCCGGAGCCCGATTGGACAGAATATTCTCTGCACACAAGGTTCTGTCTTGAGCACACTTAGAATTGAGATAGCTTTTTGACCACGTCTCCTTTTGGTCACCAGCAGCTTGACAAGCATGCGCCAAGGATGTCTTGCCGGTATGTAAGTTCTGGTGATTTTTTAGAAGTATCTCTTCTAGTGTGCTCAATAGGAACCCTCCTTCAGGCCTTTTAAGGAAGCGGGGTGAATATTGTCATGATGTGGATGTGATCCCATCTTTGACTTACACATCTTTAACGCACAGAACATGCCAGCGACATGTCGGGGACTGGGCACTTCCTGTTCGCTGCGACC
>CAUJNA010003350.1:830000-932500 GCA_963377175.1 Effrenium voratum
AAAAGACAGACCCACATGGCCCTATGGCTGTGGCAATCAAAACATGGAATCCCTAAAATGTCTCCAGTTTTCTATTCAGCTGCCTTCATGGCGAATGACGCTTGATGAGTTGGAGGTGCCTTGCTGCAGGATCCCAACTTTTGCTGGAACAATTCCACCTGCAACGCAAACCGCTTTTGCCCTTTGTGGGTGCCTTTCACAACCTAGCAGACAGAGTCTTGGAAAACTGCCATAGTGCCTCTCCACTTCCATGTCTGGAAAATAGTGCGAAAAAAACTTGGCGGCTTCATCTTCACTGTTCTTCCCAAGCTTTTGTTGGTTTTAGGTTGTTGGTTCTCTTCATTTGCGGTCTGGGGGCTGCACCAAGGAAGTGATACTGAGATGTACAATGCTAAGCTTTAGGGCCAGGGTATGGGTTTTGTTGTTGGAACGAGGGTACATCCAACGAGGGTATAGTTTCCGCTATCTTGGAGTTTGGGATGAATGTTTGCAGATTCCCCACTGGGCTTGAGGGGTACGGCGTTTAGGGATGTTTGGGGTGTCACAGACGAATTGAATGACCGACATTTTGTTTAATTTGGTGTGCTTGTTTTGGCAATGTGTGTTGTTTGGTACATCGAGCTATAACACGAACATGTGTTGCGTATGGAAAAACAATAAGCATTACTGGACTTTGAGTAGGGTGCCTGATTGGCGAGGGTAGCCCTACCAAAGCCCTGCAACCTTCTCACACCTTCAAGCGCCTCCCCGCAACGCCTGCACTGCCAAACACCTTCCAACGTTTGGATGTTCAAAGCTCGTATTTCGTTGTTCGTTTCGGTTTAACCCAATTGAGTTTGGTTCCAGCACTTTATGGCTATTTGGATCTCTGCACTTGAACTTTGTGGTTGAAACAGGCCGGATGTTCCGAATTGGACCCACCAAAAGGTATCAACTTTTGCGGAGGGGTCATTCCCGCAAACAAGTTCTTTTCCAGGCAAAATGTTGTTCTACGAGTAATTTGCCCTGGCCAGTGGGTTGGTTAAAAGAAGCACACGTTAGGTTTCCACGGGGTCATGGTCGGAGGGGTTTCTTCCTTACCATCCGGGTTGTTTGGATTTGTTTGCTTTTGTTTTTTTTTAGCGTTCACTTTTTTTAGGGGGTGGACAGTGGAGGGGTTTCCCCTCACCATCCGTTTGAAAGAAAACCCAAACCCGTTGAAGCCATTTTTTTCGGGGGGTCATGCCATGGGAGGAGGACGGGGCGTCGTTTTCTCAGGTCCCCGGCTTCCAGTTCCTGGCGGCCAGGATGCAGGCGAGACCACGGCCCGGCGAGTGGCGGTTGGGCGGTCTGGCGGCTTGGGGGGGGGTTCCCCCAGAAAAGGGGATACTGGGTTCCAAGAGGAAGCGCCGAAAGTGGTGGAGTTGTTTTTTTTGTTGCAGTTTGGTGGTTTGGATGTTGGGAGGTTCCCCTTGTTTGGCTTCAAAGGAACGGACCTGAACCAAGGGAACCACTGGACAACTCGGTGTTGGGGCAATGCCCGATGTGCTCGGGATGCAGATCGCATAGTCCTAGGGAATCGAGGTATAAGAAGAATGCACGGACTCTCAGTCTTTGCCGAAGGACAATCTATTGTTGGTCGCTTGGAACTCCCATGTCCTGTACTTCCTAGGTCCTAGATTTTAGTATTACAGCAACATGGATGGCAAATTCACTTCCCCCATTTGAATTGCATCTCTTTAGAGAATGGTGCCCTTTACTTTTGCCCTAGCAGATGCCCGCGCCTTTCCGTAATCCCGTCACAAAACCAAACCAAACCCATGCCCCATTTCACTGCCCGATGCCTTAGCCGTTTTGAGCTTTTGCCTTTCGCTTCAGTTTCCCTTACAAGCGAAAGGATAGCTTTGGCAGTGTTCTTTCAGGGACGCAGTTCATGTACTAGGTGGGTGTTTTCCGGGGCCCTGCCATTTTTTTTAAATAAGGGATTTGTTAAAACCATTCGGGGGGCTTCGGCGACGGCGGGGTGGTAGGGGTTGTGATTTTGGTGGGTGCACGGGTGGTTTCCCCTGAGGCATACACCCGATACTCGCGGCGGGACAGGAGGCGTGCCTGCGCACGAGGGACGAGGAGCAGAGAAACTTTCCAGAGGTGTCTGAGCCTTATGCCCGCCGCTTGGAGTTCTTCCACCTCTTAAGGCGATCGGAACCGGCCATCCCGTTCAACTTGGGCTTTTGGTGGTTTTTAGGTGGTTTAGCATTTGAACCCACCAATTAAACTTTTGGCAGGGGTCCAGTTTATGTTCACTTTGCCGGGGTTATGGAGGACTTGCACTAATTTTCCTGTGGGTGGGAATATCATCTTTTGAACGTGTCTCATTGGAGCAGTCGAGACCGGCTTCGCCAGGTGACGAGGTTGAAGGCACCATTCCCCGTTCTTCCAATTGCAATCACGTGCTCCTTGAATCTTCGGTCTTTGGTTCATGTCATACATTCGTGGGTTCGCAATCTGCGCAAATTCCACATGTCTCAATCCAGGCCCTGCGTCGAGCTGCTGTCCCAGCATTTGGTGAAGTTCAGTTGGTGTTGGCACTATGAGGTGGCATGTTGGTCTCAAGGTGACTCAGGGGTCCAAAGATGTTCACCTTGTTTGGTTTCAAAGATCGTTAGGTTGGTGCAACCATGTTTTACTAGGTCCCCCAGTAGTGCCCTTTTACCTTTTTTGTTGGGAGGGTTCCCCTACTAAAATAGACAACAGAAAAAAATGGTAACCTTTTTCTAACCTCTCTACTGGAGGACCTAGTTTATATAATGACCCAAGTGTCCTTTTGGTAGCAAATACAGCGGGAACTCTGGTGTTCCTGGCCACATGGGTGAACATAGTGAACCCCAAGCATGGATGCAGGCAAAGGTGCGGAAGACAAAAAAAGCGTCAACACTCTGGCTAAAATGTAAGGGACAGAAATAGTTACAAAGACTAACCCTTTGCTTCTGACCCAAGTTGATTTTAACACACCCCAACCCAAATCAACATCATTCAGCCGCTTATGTACATGAATCAATGTGGTCCGCACGCAGCATAGTGCTTCTCCAAGAGCTAGAGTCACCCGGCGTCTTTTGCTTTTAAGGGGCTCCAAGCCACGTCTTTTTGTTCCTCGATGTTTCCTCGGGGAAAGCAACAACGATACACGGGAAAACGCTTCCTCCGTGTTCGTCTTCGGGCAGAGGCTAAGGAGTTGGGATACCTCAGGTTTGGAAGATCTTGGATTCCTAGGTGACACAGGGCTACGATGGTCTCAAACTAGCAGACCTCCCGAACATATGATGGGTTTCCTTTTGGATTCAGAAGGACATTTTCCACCCTTGAAAATGAGCTGAGCTGCCAAGGTTGCTTATTAGTCTTGTTAGTATTGGGGTTCATTGTCGCAGCTTGAGCAATTTAGGAAGTAAAGTACTTAATTTGCTCAGAAGGGCATGATTTAGTCATAGAGCTTTGCACCCCCCCCCCCAACCACAACTCCAACCCAACCACAACAGCTTAAATTGACACTGGTTTGAGCAACCTAACCCGAATCGGTCACTTCAAGTTTTGGTCACTTCAAGTCTCAAGTTAGACAACAGGATTGAACAACAGTTGTTTAAGCAAGCAAACCCTGGTCCCCTTGAAAGGAAAACCCAAAGGAGGTTGTTTACGCAAGACTGACACGTTTCGAGAGGCTGGGCCAACCCATGGACAATCGACATGGCGATGGCCAAAAGCACGGCTTGCAAGAGCCGTTTAGGCCCGAATGATTCACATACACATAGGCGCACAAGTAAGCATGGAGACCCTCCAATCCTTGAATGGGGCAGCCTCTCAAGTGTCAGCACTGCACAGCGGATTTTCTAGAGATTGCCAGGTGAACCGGAGCACACAACAACAGACGCCTGCAAATGGCCGGAAGCTGCGTATTGTGTTTCCGATTGAGATTTGTTCCTAACTACTTCCAATGTTTAGGGAATCCTTGCACATTAGCTTCCACTCACCCAAACATACGCCCCCGGGGGCGTACCACCAAGCCACCAGACAAGAGCCGCTTGCGGACTCTCCGGACCGAACCCCATCCCCGGAACTCCATCCTCCCGGCCCAAACAAGAAGAGACTCATCAAAGACCAACAGCGAGATAGATCTGAGCACCTCGTTGACTCGCCCCTTTGATGCGGCGATTGGACGCCCCGATGGACTTTCCGACAATTGGAATTCATTGGTGCGCCGCTTGTCTCGATGGTTTTTGTACATACCCCCATTTTACATTTCAGGGTGGTTTGGGGTGGAGGCTTGTCTTCCCTGCGTCTCTCGACCTTGGCCTTGAGGTTGGGTTAAAACAGTCTATGGTCCCGTAGCCATTTTGGCTCAAGCCCTTGTGGCCCGAGATCTTCCGGCGGTGCTGTTCCGACCGGCTCCAGGCATGCCATTGACCACGCCTGGATCTACAAGTGAGCAGATGGTTGCGTGACCACGGCTTTTTGCCCGGCGCAAGCTGGCATGATGTCTATGAATATGTCGTATCACGAAACATGGCCACTCCTACCAGGAGACGGGGAGACGCTCACAACATGACGCAGAATGGCGCGGATATTTTGCGGTTGTGGGTGGGTGGCGGAAAGCTATTCATGCATTTGCCCGCCCACTTGGGTGACTATGATGTGAAGGTTGCCACCGACACGGACGAAGATGCCGTTGCAGCATTCGTGGCCAATGCTCACTCGTCTGTCTTCAAGCTGAAGACCGTGCAGAAAAAGGAGTCACAGGCTGTTGGCTGGGGCTAGACGCATGAATGCGTGGCCAACCCGTGGCTTGGCAGAGGGGCTGTGGCTAGGTGAAGGGGGGCAAGATTCAAGGGCAAGGCGCTGCGCTTTGGGAAGATCCCTATGATCAAAAGCGAGGTCTGACCGCTTCCCGGCACCGGGGCCGAGGCGAACTTTGACCGTGGCTACGATGTTGGGCTAAACGGTTAAACCATGAAATGGCCCACCTTGAATGGAGAAGATATCTTATCGGGCATGAATTTACAAGCCACATTTGCCTTCATACAATTAGCTACCCCCCCGCCAACAAACATGGAAGCGCGCAACTCCAGGACTGCAGTTGCCCAAACCAGCCCTATGCGCTTCCGCATGTGTGAGAGGATGGTATTCAAAGTATCACAATCGATTTGAATCGGCCTTTTCGAAGATATCATTCCGTGGCTGGCAATCCCATTGCATCTAGAAGAGTTGTCTAAGAGTCTGCGAGGCGTCAAATTGGCCTGTTTCCTGGTGGGCCGACTGCCGCTGGCAAGGGAGCGTTGAATCTCCATTGGTGAACAACTACGTTTACCATGGTGTTTAGATGGTTCCTTCATTTTTTGGATTGGCCGCCTGACTTGCTATCTTGCTTTTGCTGTGTCAATTGTCAAAAAAACAGCCACCTCAAAGAGTCCGCTGCTGGACGCTTGAGAAACAAGGAACCAAACCATTTGAGGGGCTTGTTTCTGGACGGCCTTTTGCCTGGCTTCTGTCTGAACAGCCTTTGTTCCCTTGAACTTTGTGCGTGTGGAATAAACCAGACGGCCAACCTTGTCCCTTGCGTCCCGTGCTGTTCCCAAAGGAAAAGGACATTCCGAATTGTTGTAAAACTAGTTCCGCCCGCAACGAAGGTGTTTTAGGGATTTCTCAATTCGGGTTGGTAAGTGAGTGTATTCCAAGTAGTTGTGCAGAAAGGGGTTTAAACGGACTCTTCTGACTGCTTGTGGAACGCATTTTTCGTGTGTGCCTTGCCAATATTTTTCGAGCCCTGTCAAGGTTCTGGTGGTCTTCTCGGTCCTATGTGCAGCTTGCAGCTTGGCTGGCAACTACCCTTTGGTCCGGGCAAACCAAATATGTGTGATGCTTGATTGTTTTGTAACAAGCAGCTGCAGCAGTTATGACGACTCTAATAAAAGTACAATGGCAACATCTCTACATTGAACGCCTCATGTTCGCTCTTCCAAGATCTGATTGTATCCTCATGGTTTGGTTCAGCTTTGGCGCAAGACTATGCGTTGTTGGGTCTGTACAGGAAATCAATAGCAACAACCCAAAAAAGGCGTCTCTGAAGAGAGACCTGCTTTGACATGAACTGTTCTTTCGGGTTCCTTCTTTTTATCCACATGAGTAACGCCACTTCTGCGTCAAGCTCTTTCCAAGGAGTTTGACGCATTGAGGCTTCGATCGAAAGTTTGCTGATGGAAAAGCCAGAAAGTAGAGCGTTTTGTCCTCCAGCTTCGGTTTCTCGGCCCTGATGTCCCATCCAGCATGAAACCTTTGGAGGAAACCCGGGGTTTCTGAGGGGCGGGAGGTCGGATCCTACACGCTGGCAGTGTCTTACTCACAGTCCCAGCAGAAGATTCATTCCTCTACTCCCTACGTAGGCTGTTGCGGAAAAAGCACGAGAGCGTCATGTCTTATTGGAACCACCATTAAGCAGCAACTGACACCAAACCGGATTCCAAAATCGTGCTTTTCGGAAACAACTCCCCATGTAGCCATGTAGAGTGTTCAAGGTCAACTGAGGAAAGCGCGCAGTTGAAATCGGGTCCTTCCGATTGTCAGGGACCTGGCAAAACAACATATCCTCCCCAAACGAACATGGAAGGGTTTCTAGGACTGCTTTGGAAGACTTAGTTCCATTTACAGAGGCCTTCTGGGAGACTCCAGGGAGTTTGGTTGCTCGACTGCAGAAGAGTTGACATGGCCAAAGCGAATCTGTCGCCCTGAAACCGTCGACCCACAGCAACAGCTGGGCGACCTGCCAGATCCGTTTGGGACAATTGGCGGGTCCCTTTATTCACCAGACCTCCACGCAACGTTAGTGGTCGAAATCCGGTTTGGGTTGGAAAAAGCGCACAGCTCCCACTGTTTGAAGTCTGATTTTTCTCCTTCCGCACGCGAAGCTCGATCGCAGATCGATGCCGACCTCGGAAGAAGCGGTGGGGCGCCCCGGTGCCCAAGGCCACCACGCGCTTGGCGCAGGACCGGGCGGCGGTTTCGGCGGCCACCGGACGTGACCGGGCTGCCTTCTGGTATCTTTTCCTGCAGTTACAAGCCACTACTACTTCTGGTATCTTTGGGCCTGCGGCCTCTAGCCAACGCCTTTTTAAAGTTGTACTATGTCATGTCACGTCATGGTTTTTATGAGAAGCGTATCCTGTGCTATGATATGGCTGGTTAGGTTATGCGTGTTGCCCACTCCAGCCCCAGCCAGGGGTAGGATTTTGGAGACCTCTCCAATTTCTGCATTTGGGATTGGGATTGTCGACCCCTTGGAACCAGCAAGTAAGGGCTAATCAGCAAGTAAGGGTTGAATGACTCAGGGAACCTGTTGCCAAAACACCCGCATGTCACAGATCCACGAAAATCGCCGAGTCTGCAATCCTTCGCCCCATAGTGGCGGACGCAGCACAAAACGTATGCGCATGGTCCTCTCATGGTCGGCTCATGGTTGGCGGCAATGGGGGCGGCCTTATCCGGCCACGCCTCCTGGCGTAGCATGTCGCTGCTAGGCAGTTTGCCTGCTAGCTTTAGCTATGGGGGCTGCACCCGCGCCGCCGACCCTCATGACTTGGTTGTGATGCGGTGCCTAAATCCGGCACCTCTGCATCGCCAGCTCGGGCTTGCGGCTTTGCTTGCCTGTCGAAAACCCTCGCAAAACATCGCGTATATGCAGGGTTTAGGCCGTGTGGCTGACATCATCAGGGTTGGGGTGATGCTTCAGCGGGGCTTGGTCTGCATCATCGAGACTTCCTTCCAAAAAGCCGGCTCCAAGCGCTGCCTGGCATGCCGGCGATGCTGGGTCGTTGGTTTGCAAATCGCCGTAAACACCGTCAAGAACTGCTATTTGTTGCGGCTGGCTCGTGTCCTGCGCGGTCCTTGCTTTTTTCGCTTTGGTTTTCGGGCCTTCTGGCGCGCGCCAAATACAGAAATTGGAGAGGTCTCCGGAACCCTCAAGAGGTCGACAATCCCAATCCCAAATGCAGAAGTCCGAGAGGTCTCCGAATCCCTCAAGGTCGCTACCAACTATATGGTTTCCTAAAAGATCCCCAACAACTCCATTCGCAAAACCTTGAATTGTTTTTCCCTGAGAGCCAGCAAGCTTTCTTAATTTGGGATGGCCGCAAAAAAGCAGGCTCAGACAACATGCCCCCCATCTCCTGGCTCATTTTGACAAATTTGACCCATTTTTCGCCCTAGATTCCAACCATTCTTTTCAACCCTCGTTCTTTCCAAAAACCGGATCCGTTTCCCCTGGGTGTCCGGAGGTTTTTTAGAAAGAAGGATTTTTAGAAAGAATGGACATGGAAGCTAACCCTAGAGTTGTGGCTCCAGTTGATGTCGGGCCACATGCCCAACCCTGAAACTTGGCTCCGTCTCAAAAAAGAAGAGAGGCTAAATTTGGGAAAAAGACGGCATCTGGAAGCTTGGGACACATCCAGGAAATGGAAGCTGCCCCTAGAAACCTGCACCTAGAAACTTGGGGGAGACCTGTCGGGACCCCCGGCTTTGGGCACAGGACCTCACCCGCGAAGTGCTGGAGCGGCACCCGGTGATGCCGCGAAGGCCGGAGACCCGAAACGGACGGCCCGAAGGCGCTTGCTCGGAGACAGCAGCGCCAGGTCCGGGCGATTCTGGGGTCATTGATCTTGGTGGCCCCCAGCCGTCCGGTTGCTTAGCTTATTAGGTTTTTAGGGTTTAATAGTTTCCATTTCACCCACGAAAAGTTAAACTGTTAGCAGAGGATCTGAGGAGAGCCCACCTGAAAGATCCTTTGAGTCTAAAAATAGCCTCGGATGCGATTTAGACTCCTACAAGAATTTAGACTCAAAATGAGTCTAAATAAGGCGAGTCTAAATTTATGTTGAAACATTATTTAGCCTCAAATTGGCTTCAATTTAGTCTCAATTTTATGTCAATTGTCCATAGATTTTTGCTTGGAACCAACACTGCCAACTATTCGTTACTGCAAGGGAATCCGCACAAGCGCGCGCAAAAATGGTATGAAAGTGAGCCCTAGTGTTTGTCCACCAACAGCAACTCAGCACCCTACTCAAAGGACAATTGCGCCGCGGCCCAAGATGGAGCTGTGCAAAAACCACAGGCAAGGGTATATTGTGGTGCAAATTGTGTTGGCTTGGGCGGTAAGTACAAGAGGGAAGCTTCGCAAAACCCACGGGCGGCCGGCAGCACAAGCGTTGGAAACGCTGGGCATGCCCACAACACAAGTCCACATTTGCTATATGTTCTGCGCACAATGCAAGTGGGAAGCAAACAGGTGTCTCACACGTGGGCCGCCCACAGTTCAAAACTGGCACGTGATGCAACCCTATAAACGCCGGCTCCGCACAGTACAAGCGTCCGGCGCATTTCTTTTTATATACATGAGTGGCCGGTCGTACAAGCGGCGGTGGCTGTGCCACTGCGCGACGCATACAATTCTGTGTACAGCTCCGCGCAGTACAAAAATGGAAAAGTGTAGCTCACACAGTGTACATGCGGTGGGGGAGCTTATGTAGCGACTCCGCAGCAGAAGTGCTGCGACGTGCACAAGCGGCAACATACAAGGCTTTCCACGGTATACAACTGTGAGTGTGGGCAGGTGCAACTGGCAGCCCAAAACTGTGAAGGCGCAGAGGACACATGCAACACGAGCAGAAAGCCTTCAATTTTGCAGCTGCAGCAGGTTTTACAAAAAAGGCAGACTGGCCATCCTGTACCTTTTAGCGGCCTTCAAGGCGACGCGGCCCGTCAGCAGCAGACCACATATAGTGGCAAGCCAGCCCGTACTTTTCTGCCGCCTTCAAGGTGGCAGATACGTCCGTCCGGCCGCTCACACAGCTGCTAATCAAGGTGGAAATGCGGCCCATGAGGTCCTCACCTCGCCAGCACCAGGCCAAATGGGGATGAAGTTTGTCAGCCCATAGCGCGCTGTGAAGGCAATAGTGCAGCTTTGCTGACATATTGAACACCCGGACCTTCTGTGCAGCATAGGATTCTGAGAGCTGCACGTACAGCTGACCCAGCAGTCGTTGTTTGCGCACCAACTCTGCTGCATTCGGGGGCGGCAGTGCCCAGTACCCGTCGGCAGGCGAATGCGAGTCCAAGATCTCATCGCATTGCAGGCTGAGTTCCAGCAAAAGCTTGATACGGATACCGTCCCGGGTGTGCAAGTCCCCATAGCGCTTCCACAGCGCTATCATTGCGTCTCCCAATCCCCGAATTTGACCGGCTTTGCCGTGAAGCTTTGGAAAGTCTCGCTTCTTCACAAACATTGTCAGTTTGCGCAGCGTCCTGGCAGGGTAGCGCTCGCCATGTTGTGGGCGGTGGCGGTTCTGGAAGCTCATGATGAAGTTGGCGAGGGTCCTGAGGTTTTGCAATGGCTCGGCTGCCATGTGAACGAAACAGAGAAGCCAGAAGACGCTGCCGAACAGGTACTGCGCATACCCCAAATATTTGTTGTGCATATAATCGGGGAGCACCGCGATGCTGGTAAATCCGGGCATCTCGAAAAGAGGACAGGTGGAACGATTCGGCCTGCGAGCCCACATCTCGGGTGTCCATTGGGTTCCTTCCCAGGGCGCGTTCTCTGAAAAATTCAGCCAAGTGAGAGGGCCTCGAAAGGTGGCACGGCAAAGTCCACAGGGCCGCCAATCCCGCCTGGGCCAGGTCCCTGCAAAAAGGGCAGAAAAGCTCCACTTCATGATGCGCATAAAAACGGCCACTGTCCCATCAGGCCCCTCAACCGCACATTGCGGAGCGTGCGCCCAAATCAAGTTCATTGCCTGAAGGGTCGGCACGCCGACGGCCATGACGGAGAACCAGGACAGCAGCAGCGAAAGCTTGCACCATACCTTCCCCCGGCCAACCGTTGGGACTTCCCTGCTTGGTTGGGATGTTCACTGAAAAGGGCATGGGGATGGACGGAATGCTGCAAGTCATCCGCATAATGTCGCGGTAGCAGTTATTCAAGTGCCTGCCTCCAGATCCCAACTCGCTCAGCTTCCGCAAATCCACGGGGATCTTTTCTAACAGAACCCCAGCGTCTGTCATGTCTTTCACTGCCAAACTGGCAAGGCGCTGGCATTCTTGAGGGGATTTCTTTCCCAGAGCAAACTCTTCCAGCAGGTGCGTGGCAAGCTTCGAAGTGCTGGGCGCATTCTCTAATGCAGACGCCTGGAGCCTTTGTTGTACTCCACCTCGGCGCTTCTTCAACGGCGGGCCCGGCTCATCGCCCATGATCGCACCACAGTCCGCAGCGCCCAAAACTCTCAGGCCCGGATTGGTTTCTCAAGTGTTTCGCACTGTGAGGAAGTGTTGGGCAATCACAGCTATAATAGTATATTGCACCAATTTGAACCCACATGTTGTGCTCTGTAAATATTTTGTGATGCGAATTTGGTTGAATTCTGCAGTTGTACACGCGAGAGTTAGCCGGAAACACCCTTGTAAGTTGTACTACACTTGAACTTGCTGCCAGCGTTGCGCCACAAGGCTTGGAGTTCGGTGGACAAATTGTGCCATGTGAGTTTGCTGAAAAATTGCACCATGCTCCACCCCAAGATATATAAGGTTTATACAGGTTGCATGACAGCTCAAAAGAACTAGACGACGAGTGGCCCGGAAGCATAGAGGCAAGTTGATGCAGGTGAGGTAACTCTCGCCAAGTTAGCATGAGGAGTTGGCAGGCGAAGCAATTCTCAAAAAGTTGGCATGAGAAGCTGGCAGGTTAAGTAACTCTCGAATAGTTGGCTGGCAAAGTTGGCGGGTGAAGTAATTCTCGCAAAGTTGACATGAGAAGTTGGCAGGCGAAGTAACTCAAGAGAAAAGTTGGCATGAGAAGTTGGCAGGTGAAATAACTCTCAAAGAGTTGGCATGAGAAGTTGGCAGGTGAAGTAACTCTCGAAAAGTTGGCGTGAGAAGCTGGCAGGTGAAGTAATTCTCGAAAAGTTGGCACGAGAAGATGGCGCGTGAAGTAACTCTCGAAAAGTTGGCGTGAGAAGCCGGCAGGTGAAGTAACTTTCGAAAAGTTAGCATGAGAAGTTGGCAGGCGAAGTAATTCTCGAAAAGTTGGCGCGAGAAGTTGGCAGGCGAAGTAACTCTCGAAAAGTTGGCAGGCGATGTTGGCAGGTGAAGTACCTCTCGAAAAGTTGGCATGAGAAGCTGGCAGGTGAAGTAATTTTCGAAAAGTTGCCACGAGAGGTTGGCAGATAAAGTATTTCTCGAAAAGTTGGCATGAGAAGTTGGCAGGTGAAGTAATTCTCGAAAAGTTGGCAGGTGAAGTTGCCACGAGAGGTTGGCAGGTAAAGTATTTCTCGAAAAGTTGGCATGAGAAGTTGGCAGGTAAAGTAATTCTCGAAAAGTTGGCATGAGAAGCTCGCAGGTGTAGTAACTCTCGAAAAGTTGGCATGATAAGCTCGCAGGTGAAGTAACTCCTCGAAAAGTTGGCACGAGAAGTTGGCAGGTGAAGTAACTCTCGAAAAGGTGGCATGAGAAGCTGGCAGGTGAAGTAATTCTCGAAGTTTCGGCATGAGAAACTGGCAGGTGAAGTAATTAACCCTCAAAAAGCTGGAGCGGCGGAGGCGCTCCGCGTGCTACATTTGCAATTTACAGTTGCGATTTTCCAGCCATTTGTATCTAAAAGTTGCGATTTTCCAGCCGGAGCTGCGGGAGCACGCTCCGCGTACTACGTCTGTACTTAAAAAGTGCGATTTTCCAGCCGGAGCTGCAGCAGCCTCCGCGTACTACGTCTGTACTTAAAAGTTGCGATTTTCCAGCCGGAGCTGCAGGAGCACGCTCCGCGTACTACGTTTGTACTTAAAAGCTGCGATTTTCAAGCCGGAGCTGCCGCGGACCAGGGGGGAATCGAACCCGGGACCGCGGGATTGCGAAAGCAGGCGCGCACACCACGAGACAACTTCCAAAAGCCGTTTCGCGAGCAAGAAAATCGCACGGCGCCACAGCGAGAGCGCTTCGACACGCACGATCTCCGCAGAGGGTTCATCGGGCTCAAGACAGATGCGCACGGCGCCACAGCGAGAGCGATCCGACACGCACGATCCCCGCAGAGGGTTCATCGGGCTCAAGACAAATTCGCACGGCGCCACAGCGAGAGCGCTTCGACACGCACGATCTCCGCAGAGGGTTCGCCAAGGTCAAGACAAATTCGCACGGCGCCACAGCGAGAGCGCTTCGACACGCACGATCTCCGCAGAGGGTTCGCCAAGGTCAAGACAAATTCGCACGGCGCCACAGCGAGAGCGCTTCGACACGCACGATCTCCGCAGAGGGTTCGCCGAGCTCAAGACAAATTCGCACGGCGCCACAGCGAGAGCGCTTCGACACGCACGATCTCCGCAGAGGGTTCGCCAAGGTCAAGACAAATTCGCACGGCGCCACAGCGAGAGCGCTTCGACACGCACGATCTCCGCAGAGGGTTCGCCAAGGTCAAGACAAATTCGCACGGCGCCACAGCGAGAGCGCTTCGACACGCACGATCTCCGCAGAGGGTTCGCCAAGGTCAAGACAAATTCGCACGGCGCCACAGCGAGAGCGCTTCGACACGCACGATCTCCGCAGAGGGGTGCGTTTCGTAAGCTCCCGTCGGGCCTACCCCCGCCATAAAAAGAAGAAGAATTAAGAGTCGAGATGTGAAGGTAGAACAGAAAAGTTAGCTTGTGTTTTTAGGATAGTGAAGTAACACCCGACAAATTAGCTTGTGCTTTTAGTAGAATGAGATAACAGCCGAAAAGTTGACATGAGAAGTTGGCAGGTGAAGTAACTCTCAAAAAGTTGACATGAGAAGTAGGCAGGTGAAGTAACTCTCGACAAGTTGGCATGAGAAGTTGGCAGGTGAAGTTGGCAGCCGCTTTTAGAAGAAGAACCCTTCGCAATGCTTCCGGGAAAAAGTGGAAAACATATTCCACACATTGGGGCTTTTGATTGAAACAGAAGACTCACCATAAACCCAAAAGGAAAACACAACAGGAGCTGCCTATATGTACACAAGTCGCTTTGGCTCACGCCAATTGTGCAAAATGGCACACACAGTGTATATATAATACATGCATTCCAACCCAGTATTTTATGGCATGCTCCGCGCGATCACTCACTCTTCGCGCAAGAGGCATCTATCACCCAGCCACCGCGGCTCAAACACGATCGAAGGCGCTCGTTCCACGTCTTGCGAAACCTTAGCAGGCAGGAATGCGCACAAAAGAAAAGGTTCATGCCACGCGCGCCTTCCCAGTGATCGCTGCCATGTGAGGGCATGTGTGAACACAAACTGAAACAACGCAAGATTTGGCGCTACAAAGTTGCCCCAAAACATGCCACGGGGCTCCTTCAGCGTCGGAGCTTGGACGCCAAAGCCATTATTGTAGTCCCTCAGCTCAACCCAGTCCAAGTAGCAAGGGTCCTCCACGCTCTTCATCGAGGACTTCGCCTTCATGGCCTTCATCGCCTTCGTCGCCTTCATCCCTTTCATTGATTGGGCCGCTTTCATGGACTTCGTGGCCTTCATCGCCTTTAACTTCATGACTTTTGTCGATTGGGCCACCTTCGCGGCCTTCATCAAGCGGGCAGCCTTCATGGCCTTCATCACCTTCATGACTTTCGGCGCCATTGGTATCGAAAATGCTAGACGCAACTATACTTCGCGGTTGCAAGATTGCAACACGAGCTGGGCCGAGGTAAGATATATATGTGTGCAAAACAACAGGCGCCGCCCACAGTTTGCTGAAACTGCGAAAAAGTACAAACAGCCACAAAGCCACATATGATGCGCGTAAAAGTGTACAACTTATGTTTTCCATTGCATCTTTCCTTTTCGCACACTGCTCGCATGAGGCTCCACGTGTGTTTCGCAATTGCTCAGCGCACGCGAAGCCGTGCCAAGATGCCCGTCAACCGCTCGAAGCACCCCGTCGTCTTGTTGCCAGCTTGGCGCAAAAAGCTCTGCATGGAGCTTCGGGTTGTGGGCCCTCCATCAGGCGGCTCCCTCCATAGCATGACATACTCGATCGAATGGGCAATCTCAGCCACCTCGTTGGAGACCGGCTTCCTCGCATTTGCACTCTTCCAAATGCGATTGATGCTAGCAGTCTAACAGCAGTACCTCACAAGTACAAACACATCCCAGAAGCCACTCCTTCGGTTCTAACTGTAAGAAAAGCGTCAGCTCCGCGTACAACGGATCACCGCTCTGGACCCTGGAAGCGGCCCTGGCCACATCGCGCTGTAGACCTGCCACGCTGGCCTTGCAGGCGGTGAGCTTTGACATGATGGAATCCCACTCCTTTGGCGAGAGCTCAGTCTCAACGTCAGACAACGCCAGCCTGCGCATCGGGGATGGGGCAATGCACAAAAAGCGGAGGCGCGTTATGCCACCACAAACCCATTGTATGATATATTTGAACAGGAAAAAACAGCTGCAACAGAAGCAAAAAGTAATCGTGACCCAAGATATTTGCCAGGTTGTTTTGGAAAACGACCACTATTTTGGCCAGAGAGCACTGACGGCGGGACCATATCCGAACCAACTCCGGGATCCGGCAGTCGTCTACCCTCCGCAAACTCCGGCGTCATTTTCGACCAGAGCTTCTTCACCTCCTTGGACTGGTCCTCATCGAACTCGACGGCCTGCCCCTCAATCTGTTCGTTGCTCTTCTTAGAAATTTTCTTTCACGCTCAATCTGAGCCGCAGCGTAGTACTCTTTGCCGCCCTCCTGAAGCTTCACCACCTCGCCCGAAACCACCATGGCCTGCAGGGTTGCGTCATCCTTGATCTGCCACTTGGACATGAACAAGTTCTTGCCGATGCCCTTCTCCTTCTCCGCCTTCGAGTCCACGGTCTCCAGCTGCTTTTGCGTGCTGAAGGTCAACTTCTCCGGCCGAAGCTTCAGCGCCCCACCTTCTTTCACAAAGAGGGTGTTGATCAGCTTGGTCTTGTCCTCGCGGGAGCCACAGGACTGATACTCCGCCACTCGGCCAGCATCTTCTTGAACTTCTGCGCCTTCGACCGGTCACGGCCAGCCTCACCCCCATCCTCAGCCTCTGCGTCGCCTGCATCTTCTTCGGGAGCTCGCACTACCTGGTCGCCCAAGTCAAACAAGTCCTGGAGGAGTTCCTTCTTCCTTTTTGGCTTGGGCTTCGGCTGCGCTGGATCAGCCTTCTTTTTCTTCTCTGTGGACTTTCCCTTGGCCTTGGGCTTGGCCTTCGCCGCTGGCTTCTTAATGAGCTCCACGCTGGCATCATCTCTGGCATCAGTGCCATCAGCGGCATCCCTGCCCTGCTTGCGAGCTTTCGACTTCACTGCAGCTGCAGGTCGCTTCAACACCGGACTCTTCTTCGCGGCCGGTTGCTCTGGTGGATCAGGCTGACTCGCAGGAATCTCACCCTCAAGCATCTCTGTCAGCGTGTCGTCTTCCACAGGCGTTGCCATCCAAACGACCTATATAGTTCACTGTGCCCAGGCGCTGTATACCTACCGTACGTAAGTATAAGGCTCAAAAGGCGACGGGCAACATTTGCGAGAGTGCAACGTACAACCAGGAGAAGCAAGTACAACCAGGAGAGGCTGAGCGAGCTCAGAAGCCAATGCAGAAATATTAATTTGAAACAGCTTGGGCTTGGACTTTGAGCTTGCTCGGCCTTTCCACCACTTGTGTCCCACGCGGTCATGTATACTCCAAGCATGGCCAGGCAAGTACAACACAAGTCATGCGCTCCAAGCGTGGCCAGGCAAGTACAACACAAGTCATGTACTCCAAGCGTGGCCAGGCAAGTACAATACAAGTTTGCACTGGGTAGGGGCATGTACACTTGCGACCACCAAGAGTTGTTGCCACCAAGAGTTGTTTGCAGCGGCTGTTCCAAAGTACACCTTCGGCATTGCTCAAACCTTGAAATCTTTAGATGTTTCTTCAAGAAATTGAGCAGTTCTGGTCACACAACTGTGCTGTCCCTTAAAAAAAAAGAGCTGTTCCTGAAAAAAAAGAGGCTCCTCCTTCAAGAAAATGGCTGCCCGCAGTGATTGGTTTCACAATTTTAGTGCCCCGAGTGCTCAAACTGCACTCAAACTGCATCCAAACTGCATCCAAACTACATCCAAACTACATCCAAACTGCATTATGATGATGCACTTTTGTTTGAAACTGCATCCAAACTACATCCAAGCTACATCCAAACTGCATTATGATGATGCAGTTTTGATCCAAACTTCATCAATGCGATGCAGGGTTGATCCAAACTGCATTGAAACTGCATTCCGGTGAGGTTCTGTATCAAAAGTGCATTGGCGTGTTGCAGTTTCATGTGTCGCCAATGCAGTTTCGGTACAAAGTGCATCATGGTGATGTAGTTTGGATGCAGTTTGGATGCAGTTTGGATGCAGTTTGGATGCAGTTTGGATGCAGTTTGGCTGGGACTTCATTGTTTTCTGTCACGGAGGCTCTGACAAACTCGCAAATTGCCCAATCCGCGCCTTTTTTTCCAAGCAGATCGAGACTGCAAATTGAAGCACGCTGCCCGAAGCGGTGGCAGCAGTCCCACACCAGCCGTTATAGAATGCATTGTTTCTCTTTTCATTCCTCTAGGAGTTGCTCACATTCTCTCTTGGCTGGGTGGCCGCGCTCTTATACGTTAAATGCAGAGTTTTCAGGCCAGGGCACGGTATACAAGTCAAGGCCGCTATATATACATGACTACATGGTGGTCTCTGAGTCACTCACACGTTAGTCACTTCAATTGGCTCCCTTGACTTGCACACAAGCGCAGACGACGGCGAACCGTAAAAATGCAAGAGTGCACAAGCGCGTGTCAGGGTGTACAAAGCAAATGACCTTGTAATTATAAGGGAGCAGCCTTTGTGATTACGCCTTTTCACGCCTGAACCGCCTAGAAGTAATCCCACGCTACGTCCGGCTCCTCAGCCGGCGATGTCGAACTCAGCTCCTGCGCGAATCAGTGCAACGCAATGCATACAAGCGTGGGCAAGCACAAAAGTCCTCGGATTCCGTGGGCAAGGAGTCTTCGCCGTCGCTCTCCTGGCACAAGAACAGTGTACCAAACGCTCACTGTGTACATGCCGCGTAAAGGCCTCGTCTGGCGATGGCGTCGTAGCTAGGGCCTGACAAGCATCCAAGTAGGGTGAACAACATTGAAGTTGCAGCGCCTTAGCCAACCTTGTCGCCGGGTTGGCTGACCCACGGATTTCAACCTGTCCGGCAACGCACACATGATGCGGCGCAGATAGCCCAGGCTGACGCCTGGACGGGCTGCGCGGGCGCGCTTGACGGGTACGCCTGGCCAGTGAAGAAGCCCGAACAGAGTCAAGTCTAATGAGAATACAACTGCAAAGAGTCTTCAGTTGTACACTCGTGCAATTGTACATTGTACACTTGTATTGTACACAGCAGTGTACATGTCAAGCTATGCCTCTGAATCCTCAGCATTCTCATCAGCGTTCATGAGGGTCCTGAGCGCCTCACAAAAGTGTGTACCAGCCGGCGGAAACGTGCGTACATATCGTACACTCACAATGTGAAGCACAGATAGATGTACAAGCAAAGAAGTGTGGTATACATTGTACATGCAAAAGGGCAACGCTTTGTGTACAATCCAAGCACACCTCTTATACATTCACACGACTCCCAAGCCCAGCCTTCGAGGAACGCGGGGTTCCGAAGGCATCGAATTTCCTCCGCTTCTCAGGGGGTGGCCTGGAAGAACTGGCAGCAGGAACTCCGGAACCAGCAGGAACTCCAGCGCCCTCGCCAGCAGGAACTCCGCCGCCTCGCCGCTCCGCGCGTTCCTGAACGGCCAGATCCCGTTGCCAGCAATAGTACGCATGGTACTCGTTGTCCGGCAAGAGGAACCGATACTTACTTTGGTCGTGCTCCCGCAAAGTTCGCTCCTCAAACCCAGGTCCGCTGTAAGCAGCTAGACGCGCCATGCTTTGAATCACACCCACCAGGCCTGCCGGCGACGGGCTTGTCGGGCTGCTGACGGGGCCGGCCGTTTTCGGCGGTGTGATTGGGCTCACAGCGTGTGACACCACCGGCGCAACAGCTTGGATTTTCATCTGGGCCGATGGCCGTGGAGCAGGTGCCGGGGGTGGTGGCTGCCGTGGTGGCTGTGGCTGCAGTGGTGGTGGCAGTGGTGGTGGTGGCAGTGGTGGCTGTGGCAGTGGTGGTTGTTGTGTCTGCAGTTGCGGTGGCTGTGGTGGAAAGGATGGTAGTGGGGCAGGGGGGTGGTGCTGGTGCTGGCGCCGTTGCTGCCGTTGCTGCCGCTGGCGGCCGAGCCCGCTCTGCATGGTGGTCCGCCGCCCGAAACGCCTTCAGCGCCTCTGTCATATCCGCATCGCTGTCGTAGTAGAGGAAGGCACTTGTCTGCGGCTGGTACGCGCTCCTGCATGGCAGAATTCGCACTGCCACCGGCTTTGGTGCATTGTACTGCTGCGCCCTCGCCAGCACATCCTTGGTCGCGGCGCAAGTTCGTGCACGTGTGTGTACAGTTAGTTCATGAGGGTTCGCAGTTTCAAGGCGCATGCTTATACAAGTCAAGGCGAGGCGCTGCTTTGGTGACATTCCCCGGCCAATCAGCTGTGTACAAGCGGCTCTCCATGACGCACACCAGGTACCAAGTTGTCAAATGCAAGTACACCTCTTGAACAGTGTGCAACACAGATGCAGGCTGCGTAGTGGCGTAGTGGAATGCTCCTTGTGCAGTGCCGATGCAGCTTTGTACATCATACCCACCTCGGTTGTATCACATGTGCATGTGTGTGTGTCCTTTCATGCATCCCCCATCGGAGGTTCCTTGTTTTTGCAAGAGCCAAAATGGAGCCGCCAGAAAAAATATTGTTCATGCTGCATGCGAAACCTGCAAACCCTCCTCCTTTGGACATGTACAAGCGCATGCGCTGTGTGGAACTCGTTTTCCGCTATGGTTCAAATCCAACCACGGTGTATTTGTGAGTGGCAGTTCTAGCTCGACAAACTGGCAAGCTCAATTCAATCACAATGTGCATGTTACACAAAAGGGCGCCAGTTTGGAGTCAGTCACATGACACTTGCCGGCAAGGACGACATCACACACCACAGGTCAAAGTCCACAAAGCCCAACACACGCGACATGTGCATGGCACAAGCAGCACAAGTACATGTAAGTCAGTATACAAGCATCAACTGCAGCTGGTTCATCGCACAAGCTGCTGATTCAAGGATGCCACAGTTTGAATACTTATATACAGCACATGCTATCAGTCTACATCCTCCAGCTTCTCAGTATCCAACTCCGCTGCCGCCTCCCTGGAAGCAATGCGGCCCAACTCCGCGGCCTCATCCTCGGTCTTGCCCTGCTTCAGGGCGAAAGACTTGGCCTTGTGGTACGCGGCGCTTGTGACGCGGTGGCGGAGGGAGCACTTCTGCAAGTTTACCGCGCCGGCCTTGGGCTTGGCAGCCGCCTTGGCTTCGGTCTTGGCGCCCGCCTTGGCTTTGGCCTTGGCGCCTGCCTTGGCTTTGGCCTTGGCGGCCGCCTTGGGCTTTGTTGCCGCGGTGGGGGCGCTGGTCTTGGCGGCGGGCCGCTTCAAAGCAGACTTCCTCCGAACTGGCTCACCTTGTTTGGCCACAAACGGCAAACATGTGGAACATCCAAATTGTTGTATACAAAAATTGGAGTTGGGTGTACATGCAAAAACATCTAGTGTCGCTGTATTTAAACTATACTCACCTCTACAACAAAACCGGAACACAAGACACAGCCCCACAGGCCTGAAGCAGCCGAAGGGAGATGGGCGGCTGCATCTTTGAGGATCTCAGACTCACTCATCGCATCGCCCTTCTTAGCCTTTTTGGAAGGCACAGGCTCAGCACACTCGGCCCAAGCTTCCGAAGAATGAGGGCTGGAGGGCATGACACGGAGCTGCAAGCCGGATTCGCGGCGAGAGGAGTGGGAGGACAAGCTTTCAAATGTGATCTCATCAGTGACCAACTGCGTGGTGTGTGGAACCAAAGGCTTGATGCGCTCGCCGTCACCGGGGCCTTTCTGCTCGGTGTCCAGCACGTTGATCACCCCCTCACCCTCTGTGTCACTGCCATCCTCATTGGCATTCGCCGCCACCTTATCCATCACCTTGGTCAGGCGCTTCTGCTCCATGGTGTCCAGGCGACGCATGAATCGCTCCCGCGAAGGCTGGTCGCTGAGCTTGACGGCACGCAGTTGGGACAAGCTGATGCGAACGCACAGGTCGATGTAGTCGGCCAAATCAGACACCGTCTTGGTCGTCGAGTTCACAACTTCACCGGATTCGAAGAGGGTCAAAGTCGCACGCCTCATCTTCTTCCCTGCCACCTTAGTGTTTGGGTGGAGTCCAAGCAGGTCGAAATGCAATCCGGCAAGCTTTACTAGCCAGTTCGGGTCAGGCCTGCTCTTCCACGAAACCTGAGTGACGCCAACTGGACTGACCAAGCTGAAGGCATCCTTAGAATTCTTGAAGGCGAGGTAGCCGCGCAGGCAGTCGGCCAGCTGACCAACGCTGACTCGAGGGTCAGCCACAAGCCTAGACCGAGCTTTCAGGGCACGCATGTCCTTCACCTTCTTTGAATCCTCGCCCTCCATGAGCGTCTGAAGGGCTGCCATGTCGCGTGCAGCACCTATAGAAACCACAGAACTGTGAAGAACCCTCACACGCTATCGTTCGTTCTTCCTAGCACTGCGGTCACAGGGGCATGATATCCGAATCAACCCAACAGCGCATGTGCAACCAAACCTTATGTGATGGAACGCAACGCTCAACTCTACCCTCGTGCAATCAGAGCCTACCAGGCCTTCCCAAGTTCCATACACATCTTAAGTGACAACAAGCGTCGCACAGTTTTGTACAGCCTCGCCAAAGATCATCTGCGAACAAGGCCTTTGCCTTTACCCTTCCTGGGTTTCGAGCCCTTCTTGCCCTTCTCGCCCTTCTCGCCCTTCTTGCCCTTCTCGCCCTTCTCGCTCTTCTCGCCCTTCTCGCCCTTCGAGCCCTTCTCACCGCTGATCGCCTCGGGCTGTGTACGATAACAGCGGTAGACGAACTCCAGGTAGGTGAGTTGTTGACTCAGGCCGTCGAGACTCTCCTGGATTTCCTCAAAGCGATCCATGACCTGCGCCTCGAAAGCCTCCAGCAAGGTGCGCATTGCGGCGAACTGGTCACGCGCCATAGCACAGGTATCTTGCACTAATCCGAAAAAGTTCGAAAAAGGAGCTCCCGGAATAAAACAAAATTTCATCACACTTGCAAAGCTGACAAAAATGTGTGTGGAAGGCCTGCGCACAGTAAATACAAGCGCCAGTATTTAATACAGAGTGGCAACCGAGCAAGCGGAAGGCTACGCAACACAACCAAAGGGGCCTAGCCAAAGGGGCCTGCGAAGCGCCTGCGCAATACAATATATATAGTACAATTATTGCGGAAGGCCTGCGCGCTCTATCCACACATGTGTGATGGGCACGCATGGTACAAGCAATGGGTCTGCGTATCGTGATGGGTCCGCCCACACAAGGTGTACACACTTTTCTCGCACAAACAAGCCGCCGAACGCAGCCGATGTCACAAAATGGACATCCTTGAGCGCAAACTTAAATCAACTGGCGGCTTTGTTCCAACTTCAAAACTGCCAGGCTTTCCCCGAACAAAGATCCCAACCAATGCCAGTGCGCCGCGTGAAACTCTTTGGTCTCAGAAAGAAATTTGGCAGCATCCTCCAGCTCCCAAACAAGTACATCCAGGTCCGGATGCACAGGAGCCGCGCACTCAGTAGCTGCTGGCAACGTAGATGGCAACAAGGTTGCGTCCGGGTCAACGAACTGCCTCTCCAAATTGCATCGGATGCGCAGCAAGCAGTTTGCAAACCAAGCCAGAACTTCGTGGGGCTTCCCATCCAAATTGCTCGCCTGGTAGTACTGCACGCAGTTTCTCACCAGCTCCACCTCGCCACCGCCAAGCCGCCGTTGCTCGTCCTTGTCCGGGCGAGACGCCTTCAAGGCCAGGGCGACGGCGCACGCTTCATCCGCACACGTGTTCATGGCCCAGAAAAGGCTTGCACATGTAGAGGACAAGTATATATATGGAAAAAACCCACACAGCTGCGGCAAGCACGCAGGCGTTTGTGGCACACAACTTGGAGTTCGTGTAGCACAAGTACAAGCCTCACAGTACAAAAGATGCATGCGGCGCAAGTGTCCTGTGTACAATCCAATGGCTGCGCGCAGGGCAAGTGTACAAAAAGGCAGAGAACTGTTGCACACAAGTTTGTACCTCTGTGACAGCTTGTACTTTGCAGCTCTTGCTTGCTTTGCGGCCTGTGACAAAAACAGTGTCTGGGCTTTCTAAACTTTGGGCCGTGGTTCCTATATACAATGGGTGTGCGTCGCAAAATCTCTGACAATTTTCTCAAGCTCTCACACTTCAGGGCTTCGCAGCCACACATCCTCCCGCCACGCTGCGCATATAAACAACACGAGAGAAACACAAATAATGGCGCGCTTGCTGCGCTGTTCTATGCAAAAACAAGTGGTGCAACAAGGTGTTTATATGCATTTGCGTGATTTAGACTCGCAGTTTAGACGCGCTATTTAGACTACAAATTTAGACTCGGCGCAGCTTTGTAGTCTAAATTTCCGCGAGGCTATTTTTAGACTCAAAGGATCTTTCAGGCAGTGGGGTAATTGGTTTTGACTGTTTCTCGGGGGTATGAAAATCAGAGGGTGGCTTCCCTTTATCCCACTTTGGGGGTGACTTGATAGTGGTTTTAAAAAAAGCTGGGCCAGCAAAAGCTGGGCCAGCTTTTGAAACGGTTGCAACACAAGCGTACTCAGGATGTGAGCATCCAGGGTGCCCGCCCAACTTCCTCCGGCGTTGTTTTGGGAACAACACATCTTGTTCATGGCTCACGCAGGCTGTGACGGCTCCTTTGGAGATAACATGGGGTCAACCGAATCTCCGCAAGTTTTTGCCGGAAGCGAATCGTCGGGGCTTGGTGTGTTTGCAGGGGGGAGGGGGGGGGATAGGGTTTTTGGTGGGTTTGAGGGAGCCGGTGCCCAAACCAACGCGGAAGTCGACACAAAATACGGGACTTCAATGTTAGAGTTAACAAAGAGGTGGTTTTTGGACTAACCTGCATCTTTTTCCGGTGATGCCCGTTTAGCGATGTTTGCTCGTTTGCAAGGCCGGCGCCGATGATCGAGGATCGACTGCTACTCGGCGTGAGAGTGGTTTTTTTGATGAAGAGTCACATGCTCGTCTCGGCCCCGTGCTGTTCGCAGTTGTTCCATGGCGCCCGTTTTCTCAGTGTGAATTGGTCGGTCTCCACCAAAAATTGCCAAGCCCGTAACCGGGAGCCAGTTGCGACACTTTTCTGCCAACATGGGACCATACTGGGTGTACAGTCGACCAGCATGGGCCGAAAGCTAGGACCACAATCCACAATGCGCCAAAATCAACTGAATCAAACACGATTCAAATCCAAATAGGACCAACATCAATCAACATGAAATAGGATTAGAGCCAAACATTGCCGTCAAAAGTAGACCCCGCTTTAGGGATGGGCTTGTTGCAGGGAACCAAAGGGACAGCCAACATGACACCAAGCATGTGGGGCAGGTGGAAATCTGGGCTTCCGGTTCTGGTTGCCATGTGATGCCTTAAGGGCACCCCATGTCAATTGACAAAGCTGTGGGGAAGCCTCTGATATCACAAGTGGTTGCTCATGTCCCAGAGGTTCCTATAGAGTTGCGATACGACAACGGCAAACTGGGCCACACCTTCCAAGAGGAGTGACATGGCCGGGGGGTTTGTGCTTGTGGAGGATGAGTTCGCCTCTTTTCGCCTCTTTTCAGTCTTAAAGGGTCACCGACGGTCACCGAATATGGCCCGGAATGTTTGCTTATGTCATCTCAGTGAGCAAAAGTGCTCCGTTCTCACCCCTCCCCCTCCCAACCCCCCAATCAATGTTTGGAAGGCGAGGGGCAAGGTTTGGGCATATGTTGTTTAAGGAACCACCTCCAGGATTCCTTGGACGCCAAAAGAAGGTGGTTCTAACCACGGTCGGCACATGTTTGGAATATTTGGGGCCTGAAGGGATGGGGGGAGGGGAGGGAGCCCAAATAAGCCTTGAGAAAGGCCGCTTACTTCGGGCTTAACAAGGGCTCCCTCTCCCCCCTCCCCTCCCCAGCCCAAGGGCGTGGCCAACATACCTCTTTCAGGTCCTTCGCGCTGGACACGCACTTCAGAAGGCCAGGCCCTGGCCATTTTGATGAGCACAGTTCTTCATGTTCTTTGTTGGACCACTTCAGGTTGACCGACGTAAACTTGCTGGTGCGAGAGATGCAGGAAATGGCCCCTTCATGTTATATTCAACAAGCAATCCCTGGTGGTTTCCTTTATTCGGAACTCCGCTTTCGGTTCATTCCCACATTCCCTATCGCACCAGCAAGGTTTCACGTGTTTCTCACACCTGCGGGCCCCGTGTTGAAATTTGAAATTTCAGAACCCAAAGACACCTACAGCAGCGCGCATTTCAGGGGATCCTGAGGGATCACAGCAGCAGAAGGCCCCCCCCTCAACTGACCTTTTTGATGCCTTTTGCCATGTAGGGTTCCTTCATGTTCCCTTTCCGCAGAAATAATAAAACCATCTGCATGTAAGCCTGGCCAAGTTCAGTGGATTCGAAAAGCCGAGCCCCCTTTCAAACCCAATCTTTGTGTACATTACCAGGATTTGATTTTAACTCTAGGAATGGTGGCTTTCCTCCAGAAGCCAACCGAAGCTTCCTGGTGCTGAGCAGGGAATGCGGGAAGTACCCATATACATATATGTATGTTAGATAGATAAGCTCAAGTGATGTCCCCAACAGCATGCGGTGCTCTGTTTTGTGCTCGCACCACTCCACAGCTCTCGCAGAACCTCGTCGAACCCTGGTGGAACCCCAGTGGTGGAACCCTCGTGGAACCTTACCTCAGGGCCCGCCCCGGACCACCCCGCAGTCTATCTGGGCTGAGACCCCAAAGCTTTCAGCTGTTGGGGAACAATCCCTTGTGGTTTCCTTTATTTGGGACTCCCGTTCGGGTTCATTCCCACGTTCCCTACCTATCGCACCAGCAAGGATGGATGAAGACAGGCATGGTTTGTGCTAAACCTCAGAACGCTAGCTCAATTTGAAAGCCCAGTTACACCCGCATCCAGGGTGGTTGTACCCCTATTACATACCTCAAGGGGCAAACGCAACAGGCCTGATGTTCATATCCCTCCCCCCACAAGGGCTATATAGCCCATACAAAGTGGTTGGAAACTCTGGAAGCCAAGGGACCGGTATGAACAAGGGGTATGTACTTCCACCGTTAGAACTCAGCGAGCAATCTTCCAAGCTCAGTGTTACATAGCTTCAGCTGATCCAAGCATCCCAAGCCCTGCTTTTTTTTGGGGAGGGATGGGGGCAAAACAGATGCCGTGATCTACGTTCGTTAGCAAAGGGATCTTATGGGAGCTCCCTTACAATTTCAGATTGTGAGCGTAAACTAATTTGGGCCAAACTCTCACCCAGAGATGTACTTTGTAGATCAGACACATTCCAAGCACGTTAATCTGCACAACTAGCAGGGTAGCAACCTCACAAGGGTGGTTTTGCGACCTATATCTCAGTCGAAACCCGGGTAAATGAATTTTGGTAAGGGGCGGTCCCAGCCAGAAATAGTTGCGGCCGCTTCTTAATTCTTTACATGGTTCTGGGTAGACCATTTTAATACCGGGTTTCGATTGCAATTGGGGCAACTGCAGTTCCCGTGGTTTGCCAGAATCTGTGACTGGCTTTGCAAGGTGGGCGTGTGTCCAAAAGTTGCCTCTGTTCAAGGGTCCATTTGTCTTTTTTCAAGCGGGATCAGACAGTATACCCTGTGTTCGATCCACTTGCGCATGTCATGGATAGGCCTAGCTCCCCCGGTTTGCTGTTCAGTGAGTCTCGTTCTCTAGAAAAGGATCTTCGGATTGTTCAAAGGCAGGATTCAATTCTGGGCTATATAGAGCTAGGATACATTCTACATGTTTGGTGTGTAAAAGGCAGCAAACGCTGGAATGCATAATCATATCTTATTGCTGTACTGTTCGAAATTAATAAATAAACCTTTCGCCAAATGACAGTGGTTTCCCTTTTAACGGTGTCAGTCCCACTAGGGATTGCGGAAGATGAGGAATCCCCCTCAACAAATTTGGATTTCCGATAATTGTCCGTGGAAAACCAAACTGGCTGCATATCCCAGTACTAGGTCCCCCAGTAGTAACCCTTTTTTGGTTGGGAGGGTTCCTCTACTAAAATAGACTACCAAAAAAAATCGGGCACCAACTTATTCTAACCTCTCTACTGGAGGACCTAGCGTTCTGTACGCCAGCTCTCACGATAAGGACGATCGGGCGCCAGGCTCCTGCCACATCGCTTGAAGGGCCTTCGGCCGCCTTTGGTGCTGCCGCTGGAGGAGGCCACTATTTCAGCCCCAAGAACCCTTTACAAGTAGTGCTAACCTTCCCCCCCCCCACAATGAAAATCCAACAGCCCCCGAATGAGCAAATGCAGCGCGAATACTTTTTACCGTTTCCCTCCCCCCCTGAATATCCCACCTCCAAAAAATGAGCAAATGCAGTTCGAAGTTGCTATCGCGGATGTTTTTTTTCGAGTACTCCTCTCTTTCAGAGTTCCATGGATTGCCATACCTCATCTCCAAAACAGCAGCTACCCAGAAAGAACAAATTTGGTCCTACTGTCTGTTTCCACAAAACAATTTGGTTTGACAGGCGCACCAAGGGCACCCTGATTCAAAGCCTTTTAGTCAAAAAGGTTCCCCTGATCAATGATGGTCCTCCCCGGCACTGGATACATTAAAAAGAAACACAATGTCCTTTTTTTAAGATCGATAAGATACATAAGGTAATAACTGCACTGCTATTGGGTTGGATCTTTAGACTTTAACTTTTTGGATTCCCCGCATATTTCCTTTTAACCAGCAAAAAGTTAAACTGTTTGGCTGGGGGATCTACAGCACCCAAGATAAGATAGATAAGATAAGGTAAATATCGCAGTCCTATTGGCCGGGGGAGAGAAGCGGAGAGGACCAGAGGGCAGGAAGTCCCAGCGCTCGCTTGCGCCAGGTAAGGACTGTTGCTATGCACTCTCGAGGGCGTAGCCCTAATGCCTCCAAATCAAGCAAGCCGTCAATTTTCTATAGACATCCATAGGAACATACATATGTGTAAAGCCATGCATGCCCGGCACATAGCCAAAGGGTAGTGCGGTGTCCCCATTTTGTGTATGTTTTGTTTTTTTAATATAAGGGGGGTAACATCTCAAGGAGTACACCCTCAGCAGTTATGTTGACGGTTCAATAAACGTTGCGTGAACAGCCATGTGGCCCCCCACCAAAAAAGCACAAAGCTTTTGAACCCAAAACAGCTCAGCCAACTCTGTTCCCAGACCTCCACTCAACAAATTGTTATGGAGGGCTTTTGCATTCTCAAGTACCAGACTAGGTTACCCAGTAGTACCCTTTTACCCTTTTTTTGGGGAGGGTTCCCTTACTAAGCTAGACTACAGGAAAAAACTCGGGTATCTAACCTCTCTACTGGAGGACCCAAAAGAAGCTTGGTGTCCTGCACCTCTCATCTTAGAATCGCTCCCACTGGAGCCGTCCGAAAAAAGGCGCGCTGGCCTGCCCTCGACACGGGCGCCCATGGGGAGCCGGTCTTCCAAGGCGGCTTTGGGTGCACTTTTTGGTGCCGGGACGCTTGAGTCCAGGGTTTACATCCTGGAAAAGCCAGCAGAAAATAAGACCTTCTTTTGAAACCATGCTTTTGTTTGTGAGTCATGGGGTGTCAGAGTTCCTTGCATGTCTCCTATCACACCCGTGAGAAAAACCACGGACGGGCCCTCGCATCCAAGGATGTGGTGTCCTTCCGAATGGACTTCGGCTTTCCTTTGGGAAATTGACGGCCAGACTGTTCCACAATGTATGTCTTAGGAAGCCAAGTTGGAGATCTAGTCTTCGCGCATGACTTGTCCAATGAACTGGTTTGCTTGGTGCCGGTTGCCCGGTTTCCCTGAAAACTTGGAGTCGAGGTTGTTTCTCTAATTGGGATCGTAAAGAACGTTGAGGTGTCCTCTAATTTGCTGGCTCAACTTTGCTTGCTATTTTTACGTTGTTTAAACAGGGTTGCCCTGAACCTCTGAAAGACTGTTAACACCCGCTTGGGGTAGAATTGTTGTTAGCAGTTGCCTTTGGTGTTCCTTCGGACCAACCCTTCTACTCTTGTGCCAAGGTCTTTGACAACTCCAATTTCCCAGGAAACGCATTCCCCGATTCCTGCAATTCAACTGTGGGAAGACCATGTGAGTGGTGAACAAGACTTGGCGTTGACACGCAGACAAGCACAGAAACACAGTAGAAACACAGAAGCAAAGAAGCGCAGAAACGCAGAAACGCAGAAACACGGAAACACTGTAACCCACACACACGCACGCAGGCACGCAGGCACGCAGGCACGCAGGCACGCAGGCACGCAGGCACGCAGGCAGGCAGGCAGGCAGGCAGGCAGGCACGCAGGCAGGCAGGCAGGCAGGCAGGCAGCAGGCACGCAGGCACGCAGGCACGCAGGCACGCAGGCACGCAGGCACGCAGGCACGCAGGCACGCAGGCACGCAGGCACGCAGGCACGCAGGCACGCAGCAGGCACGCAGGCACGCAGGCACGCAGGCACGCAGGCACGCAGGCACGCAGGCACGCAGGCACGCAGGCACGCAGGCAGGCAGGCAGGCAGGCAGGCACGCACGCACGCACGCACGCACGCACGCACGCACGCACCCACAAACACAGACACACACACACTCACACACACACACACCACACAACACAACACAACACAACACAACACAACACAACACAACACAACACAACACAACACAACACAACAACACAACACAACACGCCACGCACACACAACACAACACAACACAACACAACACAACACAACACAACACAACACAACACAACACAACACAACACACAGCACACAGCACACAGCACACAGCACACAGCACACAGCACACAGCACACAGCACACAGCACACACACAACACACAACACACACACGCACACACACACACAACACACAACACACACAACACTCTACACACCACCCGCAACACACCACACACCACACACACAAGACACAACACACCACACACGCACACACAACACAACACACAACACACACACACACAACACAACACACAACGCACGACAAACAACATAACACACCACACACACACACCACACACACACACACACCACACACCACACACACACACCACACACACACACACACACGCAACGCACAACACATCACAAAACACACACACCACAACACACGGACCACACAACACACCACACACAACAAACAACGCAGCACACAGCACACACACAACACACACATACAAACGACAACACGCAACACAACACACCACACAGTACACAACACACCACTCACCACACACAACACACACAACACACAACACACAGTACACAACACACCACTCACCACACACAACACACAACACAACACACAACACACCACACACACACACAGCACAACACACAACACACAACACACAACACACACACACACCACCACAAGAACGCGCACACACACACCACAACACACAAACGACAGCACACAACACACCGTACACACCACACCACACACAACATAACATATTGACACACCACACAGCACACCACACACACAACACAACACACACCACACAACACAACACGCCACACACAACACAACACAACACACAGCACACAACACACACACACAACATGCTGCTCACACAGACAGTTTGTGCATCTTCGACAGAAGCTGGTGCGAAGCACTCATGTGGCTGGGAACTTCCAACATGATTATGTTTCTCGCAATTTGCACCAAGGTGAGAAAGGTACCCTCCCGCCAATCAACCTCGAGCCCACCGGGTCCTTTCAATAGGCAGATGGTCTTCCACCCTCTCAAGTTCCGTATCAGTTGCCGGGAGGATACCCGAAAAAGAAGGCGCACGATTTATCGCAGGCCAGAACGTGGCAGACTACGTGGATGTGCCCTTTGGCAAGGACGCCCGGGAGCTGTGCCAGCGAGTGCTCGAGATCTCGAGGGTGCCTTGGACCTCGCGAGGGGGTTGGTCAAAATGTGTCTGTGTATGTGTATGTGTGTGTTGTGGTTTGGGGGTGGTTTCACAGCCAGTTTATTTTGTAAGGTGCCCTTTTTTGACACACACACACACACACCCACACACGCAAACAGTTGCCTGATCACTTCTTGATAAAATGAACCAAGGTTCAAGGGCTCCCCATCATTGCCAGGATTTCGAGCAATCCTGAAAGGCTTCTCTCCTGTTTACCACCTCCCAAAGAACCACCCCTCTGGTTCCCCCCTTCTTCAGTTGACCTTCCGGTTTCGTTCCGGTTGAGGCGTGCAAGAACCCCTCCATGCATGACAAGCTGGATGGCCTCAGCATCCACCTTATGGTGGAGTCCCACATCGCGAACGTCTGGTTTTGCGAGGCGGGATCTTTGGCGGATCGGATCGGAGATCGGAGGTCCATGGGTTGGAGGTTTTTTTTTTTTTAGAAAAACAACTGTGCAGGAAATTCGTTGGCACCTACGAAAGCCCGGAATGATGAAACCAACAATGGTTTGTGAATAGTTTCTTAGGAGCCATGTGACTCGGACAGAGTCGCGCGACTGACAGTATTATTGGCAGTCTAGTTAGTAGTGTTGGTTTGCGGGGGAACGGTTAGGGAACGTTACTGAGGGGGAACCTTATTTATGGTATGTTTTTAAGTGGACAGGACAAAATAGGCACAAGGCCACGACACGCTCATCTAAATCTTTGCCATGAAAATGCTGGCCCTGGCTCATATCCATACATCCAAAGCTGACAGCTTTTGACAATTCAAAGGTTGTGTTGGTATTGAACCCGCTCTGATTGTTCAGGGGAGTGCTCGCCACAGAGGGACATCGAGGCGTCTCCATTGGACAGGAAAATGGATTGAGGTCTCGATTCGGATTTCTTGAGTCAAGAGAGGCCAGAAGGGTTTCCCGACCGCCGGCCTTCCGATTCGAGTTTGTGCCAGTATTGTCTTTGGGTCTGCCTCCAAATGCGTTGGAATGGTTCCCTTTCTCTTAAAGCCCTCTAAGAGGGCACCTTCATCCCTTGTACCCGTCCTATTCAAAACAACGTCCCCTACTTGGGCCTGGCCGCAACATTCCTAGTCTGAGAGCTGTGCCAATCCGCTCAAGGCAGACTAGAGTCTGACTAGAGTGACGAAGACGCGGTTTTGATCAAAAGCCACTACTCAGTTGTGCAAAGCCGACCTTTTGTCCTTTTGGTTTTCCCATGTCCATATTTAGTCACCCCAAAAGGTGATCATTTAGTTCCAGGCTCTTTGGGCAACTGAGACTATGGCTCCTTCTGCCCAGTTTGCGCTTCGCCTTGCCATGGCCGAGGCGCCCCAGGTGCCGGTGCCCTTTGTGGCATCGGAGGCCCGCATCGACACGCGGCTGCCCCTGGAAGCGGCGCCTCGCGGGGGTTTTGCGCGGATTCGTTCGGCGGCCCAACCCGAACGGCTCCAAGAGCCAAAGGTCCTGAGGTCCTGCAATGCAACCAGGGTTAGGGCACGGGCTTGGAATCCTACGGATTTTGGGACCTCAGTTGGGGTTGCCTGGTTGAAGTGAATTGAATTCCACCGCGGGTTCCTTGCTAAAGGTGGAAGCAACCCCTGAAATGGGTCCACCGACACCCCTCCCTTGGCAGCCACTTGCTCCTCCAAGTCCAGACATTCGATGTTGTTGCACCCATGAAGAAAGACTTTGGCAGTCTCGGGTGTGAAAAGAGGTGTTGCCTTGTTTTTGGTTGGTCAGGGGTCCTTATACTGTCTTTACGGGTGATTCTTAGGAGTTGTGTTTGTTTGGTGACGTTTGAAAGAACAAGTCGGGAATCCTGTTGAATGAGTACAACTAGTGCAGAGTGAAGCGCCTTGAGTTGGCCGAGGTGCTGTGGTCCATCTACTCGCCTCCGGATCGCCTGAAATGGGATCGCAGCCCCTTCGTGAAGCACGAAAGGATCTGCAGCGGAGGAAGAGCTATTTGCGCCGCACGGGCGAGCGACGGGTTCAGCATCTCAGTTGTTCAGTGGCACCCTTTTTCCCCCTTTTTTGGTGGCTGCCCCACTAAAACGGGTCTTCCCCGAAAAGGGTTCCCTTTTTTTCTCCAGGGTCACAGAACAACTGAGGGATCTTTTGGATTGGTGGTTTGGCCGTGGGTAGGTGAATTCACCACCCATTTTAGAACCTATTTGAGTGGGGATTGGGATGTTCACTGGTAACCGGGATTTTCACCCATGGCCATATTGTGGATTGGTGGCTTGGGATTTGAACCCCCTGGCTTTGGGGGAGACCCCCTCCTGAGACTTCCAAGCCTTTCCTTGCCAAGCCTCAGCCAGCAGACCCGGATTTTAAGTGCCACATGACCCATGGAACTACGACGCAGGTGGAGACTCCTGGCAAGCTTAGCTTGGCAGGATGTAGTACAGGAAGGCAAGATCCAACAGATGACTCGCCTTGAACTCAATTTCCCTTAAATGTTGGATTCAGGTTTGCTCGGAAGGTGACATCAGTTTCTACCAAGTACGACGAGTTCACCGAAGGGTACAGTATACGAGACACGCTTCCATGAAGATTTATGTGGGTGCGTCTCTTTGGTACCCCCCCCCCCCCGGCGACCCCCAAGAAGAAGAAGAAGAAGTAGAAGAAGTAGAAAGTGATAATCCTTTTTGGATCCCCGCCCCCGCCCCCCCCCCAAGAAATAAATAAATAATCAAACACAAAAACAAAACAACGTAGAAAAATGGTTATCCTTTTCGGATGTCCTTTCAAACCGCCACAAAGAGGGCCCATTTGGGATCCCTGATTTTTCTGTTTCAATCGAAGCTGACCAAAGCTTTCGGCTGGGAAATGACCATGGGGTCTTTTTGCCTTTGCGGCTGCTTGGTTGGATCTTTGGACTTTAACTCCTTGGGAAAGAGTGGATCTTCCATTGGACCCACAAAAGCGTTCCACTTCTTGCGGAGGGGTCAACAGCAGCCAAGTTGCTGTCGTTCTCCGTGCGAAGCTTTCTACCTTGTTGAGTACTTTGCCGGTGCTACTGGAGGTGTGGTAAAAGTCCGTTGGGTTTTCAGGTTCAGGGGTCATGTCATGGTTGGAGGGGTTTCCCCTTACCATCCGGACATTTTGGCCTAATTGTGGGGGAGAAATTGGGACCTCGCAAGGTGGTTCGCGACCTCTAGGGCTCTGTGACAAGGATTCCTGCCATGCGGACGCCTGAACTTTGGTCTGGTGAACCATTACAGTTGACCCATGCTGCTGTGCCTGCAGACTGGGTTTTCTTGTTCTTGTTGCCTCCTTCAGTGGATTTGGGGGGAGGGGAAAAGGGCCTTCTGGTCGAGACTCTTGAGCGCGACGCCAGGAGTACAGATGTCCAGCAGGGCGAGAAGAGATTTCATCTATTCCCGGGTGTCCATTGCCTTTGGGGTCAGTGACTTGCACGAGATCAGCAGAATGTGCTTGTGGTTCCTCTCTTTCTTTCTTTCCGGAGGGATCGGCGTTGATTTTTCTTGTCACATGTTCAAGGTTCACTGAACATGTGCCAGAATCGAACAACTTGTTTGATGTTGGCAAACGCTCCTGCCTGCGGATTTGCACTCTTTGGGTTCCTCTGGTGTGTGGTTGGTAGGGGTCTGCGAAGGGCACTTGTTTTTTTCTGCGACTGTATCCTTTGATGTTACATGAACAGCTTTGCCAGGGTACCTGTTTTGCCTCCCTTGTTGTGGGAGATGTCTTTTCTGTTTGCCGACCCGATTGTGGGTCTGGTGGGAGATGGAGTGCGTTGTTTGGGCTTCAACATCACACTATATATACATATATATAATCATTTTGGCTGCAAGAATCTCTAAGACATGTTGGGGCTTCAGATCTATTGCCAAAAGTGTGGGGTGCAAGGTCCCCAGTTGCAAGACTGTCACTCGATCCCAGGCTGTGCTCTCCTAACCCCCCACGAACTCGCAACCCGCAAGCCGATAAAGTCCCTGTCTTCCTTCGAGGACTTGGTAAGGCCGCGAGTTCTTGCAAGGAAGTAGGGGAAGGGGGGGGGGTTGGGGGCGGGAAATGGGTTGGAATCTTGTAGGTGCTGAAAGGGGCTTGGTGCCCTTACAGCCTCCCCCTTGTTCGGATGTTTGACGACGCTTGAGAAGGACGTAGGGGGCTCCCTGAATCCAGGCAGCAAATAGCTCAGTTGGCATTGGTTTACATAAGCAGTTGACCAAAGACGGCCTTTGGATGTCCCTCAGAGGGACTAGATTTGGTCAGAAATCCCAACCAGTTTAGCTCCTGATCTCTGATCCAAGCTTTGCGCTGGATTGCACTGTCTTGTTGGTGAGTTGGTGGTTGGTTTCGACTTTGAGCCTTTGAGTGCGCAAGAGCGTGGTTTCGTATTCGCCTTGGCAGGGGTTGAAGATGGAATCGTCCTATAGACTGATATCAAGAAGCCCGAAATCTGATTCTCCACATGGCTTGGGCTCCTACGCGCCTTTTGCCCTGTTCGATGCTTTTCACCTTTTGACCTCTTGCACATGGAGTTCGGGACCCCACTGTAGAAGTCCTGAAAAGTGAAGGGCAGCGGTTCTTGAAATATTTTCCCACCGACACGGCAAGGCATCCACTGCCCCATGTTACTCGCCTCACCTTGCCTGAGCTTGAGCTTCAGCTTCCTTTCGGACCATGGAGCCCCAGCACACCAGACCCTGGCAGAATCGACTGGGCAAGCCATGGGGAGATGTGCCATCTTTCCGCCAAATGAAGGCGTAGAGATCTGGCATGGTATGGCATGGCTCTTTCGCCGCCTCGACCTCCATCCCCCCCCCCAGATGGCTCCATAGCGAGCCACTGTGAGGTGATCGAGACGTGGTGCAGGAGCGGTTTCTCATGCAACTGCCAGATGAGGAAGGCTACGCCATTCTCACATCTTCCTGCCACTTGGCTTCCACAAGGTCCTTGTTCTTTTTGTTTTGTTTCTCATCTTATTTTACTATTATTATTCTATTTAAACTGTCCTTTGTCTATTTACTTATTTATTTAAACTGTCCTTGTTGTTTGTGTTTAAAGAATACATGGGGGCGGACGTATGAACTGTTAGGAAGGCCGATGTGTTTGTCTGTTTGGTGGCCGATGCTTCAAAAAATATGAAGAGTTTCTACGAAAGGGAGTACGAACTCAACCAAGAGGATGTTACTTTCCTGGCCATTTTTTGATTCCAGTTTGGTTTCCTTTTGATTTCCCTTCAATCAAACATGCCTTAAAGAGGGTCCCGAGGTTGAAGACGTATCTTGCTTGGATTCATCACAACACCCACCAAATTGGAGGATTAATCTTCCTGTTTTACCATGCGTTTCCGCCCCCCAACTGTCATTTCCCTGATCTACAAGATGCGGAGCTTCACTACCTGCGCAAGCAAACTCCAGCTCAAGGTGCCAAAGGAACTGAACTATCCCTCTTTTTTGAACACGCTTTAGAACAAGACATCCGGTAACACCACCCGTTTGACACTTCTTATCTAAAGCGTTTGCCACTCACGACACCTTGCAACTTGGGAATTAGACAAGACGTAAATGTGAGGTTTTCAGGTTGGGCATTGACCAGTGGGGAGCCCTTATTTCAGGTCTCTTTGAATGCCTGCCAGCCTTTGCGGGCAGAAGCAAAATCAATGCTGTCTTTTTCGGGCAATGAGCATGGCACCTCCAACCAGCAGTTTTTGGGATGTGTTTACTGTTAACTACTGCCTTGATCCTTTGGTCTCCCATTTTTCCGAAGGTTGCCAATTGCTGCCAATTGAAAGCTGTTCATCTATTTCCAGATCCCACAGAACCAGATGTTTGGGTTCCTTCCCGTGGGTTGTCCTAGGATTTGGGACCCTTTTCTGGTCCCCAAAATGAGACCTCGGGACCTATGACACCCGAAAATGTCTCCGGCTTGGCTCCACACCTCGCCGGCTTAGGTTCCGAAGAGGTGGCCGCCACTTTGGGCCGAAAGCCGTCCACGGCGGTGCGCAGCAGGGATCTGCTGTCCGCCTACCTCTTTCGGCCTTGTCCGCAACCTTGCCGGCAAGTTTATATTTAGCTTCTCTTACTGAAGAGGGATTCTACCCGCGGAGTCAGTCTCTCTTCCAAAAGGGTGGGTGGAACCCAAGGATTGCCTTTAAGACTCCCTCTTTAAGAGAGAAAGGGACTCCCCTTGTAGAGCTTGGGCTTCTCCGAAAAGGAGGCTCTATGAGGCTCTAGCCCTTTGGTCCTTTGGGGCGGCAACCCAGTTTCGCGCTTGGCCTCACACCTGCGGTGTTCAGGGCCCGCTGTTTCTTACTTGCTGGGTGTCCAATTTTTCTGGATCTCTTTCCACTTGATTTTGCAGTTTTAGTTTATCTAAATATGGATCGGAATAAAATGACAAATAGTTACGTCCATTTGCTTAAGAATATTGTTATTTTCCCCTGTTGGTTTTAAAGGGAATCTATCACTACGTGAAATATTTTATTGTTGTCCAGGCGTCTTAACCAAATGGAGGTTCAAAAGCTGAGGTAGGTTTGTTGGCGAATCCAGAATCAATCTGTGACAGACTGGCGAGTCAATTGAGCCGGTCGGCCACTCGGGGTGTCTGGTTGCGTTCCCTTCGGCTTCTCTTGTAAGACTGTTCCAAATGGCTTGGAATCTTTCGGACTGTGTGAGAAGGTTCTTCTTGTTTGTGTTTGCCCCAAAGGGGCTGCTTTGAAAGGGCCCAAAATGCCTTTTGGCCCATCTTGCCGGCGTTCTACAAATGTCCCTTTTGATCCCCACGCCGGAAATGAAGTGTATGGAAGAGGGGGTTGAGGTATCGGGCCGACCGGGGGAACCGTTTGTTCTTGTGTTGGTTCGTTAGCCCGAATCTCGCGCAACCTCATCCCTAAAGCAACCCTAAAGCCACTGCTACACCAGCCGCACGCCTGGCAGAAGTCAGCTCTAAGCCAACCCAAACCGACCCAAAGTCAACCTTAAACCCACCCAACAGCATCCCGAGATCAGCCCTTTGCCAATGCCCATAAAGATCTCAGCACAGCCACAACTCACCCCACCCAGAGCAACTCTCCACTGCTACCAAGTCAAAGCCAACAGGCAGCCCGCCAATGCGGCACCCCGGCAGTTGTTCCCAGAAAAATACCGCGGTGAAGCATCCCAGCTGACCTCTTTCGAGGCACAGAGAAAGGCGATCTGAGCCGGCACTCCTACAAAGCCCAGGGCTAGAAACTAAAACACCAACTCAACCCCACGCTTTTTGGCCATCAAAGAAATGGCATTGAACACATTTGTTCATCTATTGGGGGGTGGGTGTCAGAAATAGATTTCCGCTTTCCCCTTTGATCTTTTGGGAGCTTCACACGTCTGATCCTGTGATGCCACCTCTTTGTTCTACGAAATACAAGTCTTCACATTTGCCAGGCGTCCAGTGGCACCACGGTTTTTCGTTCTTTTCCCTTTTGGGAGGCGATGCCGGTTTGTCTTCTCATAAGTTTCCAACCCAACTTTTTTTTCGTCCGCTGTTTGCTCCAGCGCCTTTGCCCGCAAGAAGTAGCTTTCCGGCCAGGGTTCAGAAAGCTTTTCATGGTTGTTGTTGGCAAACATTTTACATTTTTGCTTATTGTGGTTTGGTGGGAAATCCCCACTTAACTGCGAAACATTTGAATTTTTGCTCCCCTTCCAACGTCAACCAAGTTTCCGGATTGGACCTGTTTCGTTGCTTCCGGTTCATCAGAGTCAAAACCTCCCCGTCTCACCCTTAGGCAAGGCATCCTGCTGTTTACCCTCTCACAGAAGGACGGGCGGTGCTTCAAGAGCCCGGAACCAGGTGAAAGAGCCTAGAGTCTCCATGACCCTTTAAGAATGATTGGTCATTCCCCTAAATCATGGTTGGTCATGGACCTATTTTTAAAGGGTCTTATTTGGCGACTCCAGGAGACTCGGCGTCTCTTCCAAGGGGTGGGCAACCGAAACGAAACGCACACGGCTGCAGGTCCCGGCAGGTTGAGATCCGGTCTCCGCTTTCAATTCTTTGCGCGCTCTCGCTTGTGTGTCTTAGTTGGTGTACGTTGATTATGTGTTGGTTCTTTCGATGGTTCTATGTTATGTTCATTGGCTCTGTTGATCCTTTCATTCCATCTTGCTGCTTGTCTTCGTGTTTAGTAGCTGCAGAATGCCCTATTTGTTCAAAGCCAACGTACCAAGAGTTGGGATGTTATTTGTTCAGTGCTCCCCCCCTCTTCTTGGCGCAACCAGAACACGTCAGTACTGTGACTGTTTCCATTTCCCCTTCCAACAATGAAAATTGTCGTGGTTTCCATGGCTGCCGATTTTTCCAGCTTGGACTTCTTCCAGATCATCAATCCTGGTTGCGCATGTTTGTGCTTGTTGTTTGATGGATTGGTTGCCATTCGGCATCGTTTTAGAAGAGCATTCGGAAACTTGTTTGGATTTCCCTGACTTCAACAGCATTTCAATAATGTGGTCATGATCTCTGTCTGATACGCGTACCTTGGCCTCATTTGACAGCGCAGAGGCTCCCTTTTTTCCGCGAAGCAACACCCCCCTTCCAAATCCCCACCGGCTCAAAACGAAATTGGACAAGGGGGGGGGTGAGTGCTGGAATTCCACCCTATGTTTTTTCTTTATAGAATTCAAGAGTCTTGCATTGTTTTTTTTCTTCTTAAGCCCACGACCCCCAACCCCATTTTTCGCTCCGAACCAGGGCTTCAGGGTTCCGACTCGTTCCGACTCGTTCCGACTCGAAGGACGCAGGGAGCCACGTGCCGGCGATGTTTCAAGCCATGGCGCGGAACGCGGGGAAGCGCAAGCCGCTCGAAGCGGCGGAGCAGCTTGGTGAGTACTGCAGACACCTGGCGGGCGCCGAGAAGTGAGCCGCGCCCGCCGTCGTTCAACGCGCCGAAAGGAAGCCGGAAGCGCGGCTTCGGAAAAAGACGAAAAAGAAGGCGGCGTAGGAGAGAAGCAGGGGTTCTGGAGTGTTCGGGTTCAGGAATTTCAAGTCCAATCTGAGTGACAAGTGCTCAAACATTGCAAAGTGAGTTGATTCCTTTGCTTCGGAAATCCCTTGGAATCCTTTTGCAAGGTTTCCAAGCCCAACCAAAATTCGGACCCGGTGAGCCAGATGTGTTGAAGTTTCACTTCGTTTTCGAGTGGCTTCCGGTTCGTTGACCGGGTCGCTCCAGACGTACACCCCTCTGGGGTTCCAAAGGCGGTTTATTTTGCATGTTTTCTGTGAAAGGCGGTTTTTTGCCAGGAGCAGTTTTGTCCAAGCTCAGCTGATATCATTGAACAATTCGGGGGCCGCACGTGCTCAGGACCAAAATGTGCAAAGACTTGACCTCCGTTCCCACAAAACAAGCAGAGGGATTACCAAAGGACAGGCTGAAACACATAGATTATCCGGTGTCAAAATTCACGGCAGAAAACGTGCTTTCACGCTGGAAAACAGGCGTTCACGCCAATTTCACGGTATTTTCACGGTGATTTCACGCTACTTTTGCGTACATCACGGACCGCTATGTTCACACCAAGATTGTTGTGTCAAAGACATGTTGGGGTGGAACAGGCTTTGTAGAATCTAAACGTGGCAACAGCATGAATAATCCATCAAATACCACGCCATGGCTCATTGCAGGCGCAAAAAACAGGCGTTAGCTGCAAAAAACAGGCGAGGTGCAAAGGACGTTTAAAAAACAGTCGTGGATTTCCAGGGATAGACCATTCCCAGATCCAACCTGGAACCGGCAAACCATTCACAAATGGCACCCAGTGCTTCCAGTTACGACTAGAGTAGGTAACCAGGTCTCGCTATCTCTTGGTTTTTCATCACGGTTGTCTTCTGGTTACCTACTATAGCAACTCGAAGCACTGGGGTAGTTTCCCAAACAAACATTCCTGTGAGTGGACCTAGTTGATGGAGAATAACAGTAGCTGATAAACCACCATTTGTACGTGGTTTCAGGTTCCAGGAATCACATGAGCAATTGTGAAACGACAAGATGTTTCCCTCTACCAGTGGCCAAATGGGTGACTCGTCTGTTTTGAGGGTACCCGCTTTATTTGTTTGGTCCCAAAGGAAAATCAATAGGCCCACCATTTTTGGCGAGTCCCCTAAAAAGAGACTGCCACGCGGCCGAGCTTCTACTCCGCGAATTCTTTGAGCCACCGGGGCGATGCCTGCGACGGATTGGATGGCCTCTGAGGCGGCTGATCTACTGCCGGAACGACGAAGAAGCAACATCCCCAGTCGTGGGAGCTGCAAGGATTCGGTGAAATATGTCGGAGGCGTCAGACCCTCAAACCCTGAGACCCTCAGACCCTCAAACCCTCAAATCCTCAAACCCTCAGACCCTCAAACCCTCAAACCCTCAAATCCTCAAACCCTCAGACCCTTAACCCTCAAACCCTCAAACCCTCAGACCCTCAAACCCTCAAACCCTCAAATCCTCAAACCCTCAGACCCTCAAACCCTCAAACCCTCAAATCCTCAAACCCTCAGACCCTCAAACCCTCAAACCCTCAAATCCTCAAACCCTCAGACCCTCAAACCCTCAAACCCTCAAATCCTCAAACCCTCAGACCCTCAAACCCTCAAACCCTCAGACCCTCAAACCCTCAAACCCTCAAACCCTCAAACCCTCAAATCCTCAAACCCTCAGACCCTCAAAACCCTCAAATCCTCAAACCCTCAGACCCTCAAACCCTCAAACCCTCAAATCCTCAAACCCTCAGACCCTCAACCCTCAAACCCTCAAATCCTCAAACCCTCAGACCCTCAAACCCTCAAACCCTCAAATCCTCAAACCCTCAGACCCTCAAACCCTCAAACCCTCAAATCCTCAAACCCTCAGACCCTCAACCCTCAAACCCTCAAATCCTCAAACCCTCAGACCCTCAAACCCTCAAACCCTAAAATCCTCAAACCCTCAGACCCTCAAACCCTCAAACCCTCAAATCCTCAAACCCTCAGACCCTCAAACCCTCAAACCCTCAAACCCTCAGACCCTCAGACCGACCTCAAACCCTCAGACCCTCAACCCTCAAACCCTCAGACTCTCAGACCCTCAGATCGCCTTTTTCAAGGACTTTCAGGCAGGGTGATGTTCAAGGGGGAGATGTGCGAATGTGCCTGTTTGGAGCGCGCGCGTTTCAGGTTGTTTGAACGGGACGCCAAGGGAACACCGTCTTTGGGTTCTTTCCAATTTCGAGGATTCGCAAAAGATCATGTGCCCCACGAAGATGTTCTTTTTCCGAAAGAAACATATTGATCAAAGCCCGCCTTGAGTCATTGAGCCCTGAGATGTGCTGAGCCATCTTGAACCTCATGGGTTTTAATTGTTCCTGGGCTTCCTGGCTTTTTGGATGTGGGTCTCGCAAGTGCCAATCGGGGCCAAGTCAGCAACTCAGCGGACTCCAAATTGGCCTCGCGACTTTTCATTTGCCATGGACTTGTTTTCTGGGCGTGCCCTCCAATAGGACCCCCCCCCTCCCCCCCCCCCCCCGAATCCGAATTTACCTTGCGCCCCCCCCCCATCCGAAATGACCGGTGTGGCAGGAAATGAAATAGTCGGTACTTGTCTGCAATTTGTCACATGGAGCCCGAAGGCAAGCCATGAGTTTCGGAGGCTCCATGACAACTTTTACCTAGATCGCCCAGTTGCGATCGCTTTTTTCAGTCACTGTTGCTGGTCTTTGGGGTAAAGTGCATGGAACAAAACAGCCACTGGCGATCCAGGTAGGGTGTGTTTTTGGGCTCCACAACTTGCAGGGGAGTAGCTGCCTTCTTTTCCCGCACCTGCAAACACACCTTCGCGAGGTCTCCGACCACTACTCGCAGACTCTCCTCGACCTTTGCCACAGGCCGGCAAGCAAAACCCGGCCGGTCGCGCCTGCAATGGAAGGGATATCGCAAGCTAGTATTAGCTCCAGCGATCCATTACCTTTCGGAAACAGTTGGAGGGTCGGGGAAGACCGCCTTAAACTGGGCCAATAATTTCAACGTTTGTCAGGTCGCACAAAAGCCCCACTAGGTCCCCCAGTAGTGCCCTTTTACCCTTTTTTGGGGGAGGGTTCCCCTACCAAGACAGACCAAAAAAGGGTAGAATTATTCTACCCTCTCTACGTTTGGGGCCCGAAGGTGCCCTAAAGGCGCAAACGCCTGGCGTGTCCATCGCTCTCGTCCAACATCCACATTCCCCGGATGGGTCGGGCATTTGACAGGGTTTCCGAGCCAGTTCCCTTTTGAGAACCTCCCAAAGTTGCAGTTTCAATGGAAACCACCCGTAAATTGCAACGTTTGGAGGGGAAATCCAGTGACCCCTTTTTGAGGAGAGTGAAGCCGTCCAGCCCATGCTGGACAGTTTTTGCAAGTTCACGTTTTGCGCTCCCCGCAGGCAGGCAGCAACACAAACAACGAGGCTTGCATTTGCTAACTCGCGCTCCGTTGCCGAATGTAGAAGGATCCGGCCTCAAACGGGCCGGGCATGTAGCAACACCCTCAAGCGAATTGCCCTCCTGGCGCTCCTTTGCAGGGCTTCTCAAGCTGACACTTCGAAGTTAGTCCCTTGCCATTTGGTCAGCCCCTTACAGCCAATTCGGCATGCGGATCCCTGCAAAAGAATCAGGAGGAGCCGCAAGAGGAAGCCCCTTCCCACGGCCGACTCCAAAAGTTCGGCGGATGCACCAAGGTTGAGGCAGGGTTTGTGCGGCCCAGTTGGTCCAATATTGGTCCGGTTTGAACCTATTTGGTCCAACTGAACCAGTCAAACCCTGTTGATCTCAGTCCAGTTGGTCCCAGGTGGTGCAGCTGCACCTGCTATCCTCAAAACACCTGTCATAGCATGTTGGATTCCTCAGGCCGCCATTTTTTTCACAACACACAGCAAAGTGAGCGGAGCAGCACATTGGCTGTTGTTTCGCCAGACAAATTCGAGAAATGATGTAGAGAACAATTGGGTGTGGCTCAAAATTAAACAGCAGGGGCAAACCGCAGGTTTTGGTCCATGTTTCCACTTACAGGGCAACCCGTTTAGGAAAACTCCGGTTTTTTGAGCCACAGTCAATTGCGTTGAAGGCTCCTCAAGGGCGCTTCAGACAAAAGCCCCGGCCTCGCGTTTTGCCAGAAAAAGCCCCGTTGCAAGGTTCGAGTTTCCGGCCAAGCTGCGGCGCTTCGAGGTGCCGGTCAAGGACCGTCCCAGTGTTGTGTTTTGTTTTTTTGCTTTTGGTTAGTTTTGTGTTAGTTTGTGTTTGTTTTGGTTTAGTGGTAGGTGGTAGTTTCCGTTTAACCCACAAGTTAAGCATCTTGTTTGCAGGGGATCTGAGGGCCCAGGAAGGATTCTGGAAGAAAGAAATGGGTTCCCTGGCAGGTAACTCGTAGTTGGTGGATTGGATTTGGATTTGAACCCTTAACCACCAATCCAAACCACCAACTAGGAGACATTGAGGCGTGCAGCCCGGCAAGCGCTGAACCCCACAACATGTTTTTCCACGATTGTTTGCACCGGTTCCCCTTGGTGGCGCTTTCCGTCAGACCATATTGCTTGGCATCTCTTCACAAAGCCAGCGTGAGGAACTTCCGGGAAGCCCTGAGTCGGTTTCTGGGGTTTCTTTCCCGGCACTTGCTTTTGCCGACCACTTTTGGCGACTGACCCAAAGCCACCTCCTGAATTGGCCGTTCAAAGGTGACCCAGCTCTGGTCGCTGCCAGGAGCACTTGCCCGGCGGACCTCGGCCAGTGCCGGGCACCGGAGAGTGGCTGGCTCCGCTCCTTGCAGAGGCGCCTTTTTACGAAAGGGCGGAAGCCCTGGAGAAAAAAACATGGTTTGCCTTGTTGGTTCCCTTGACGATTTTGCTTGTCTCAGTTGAACCCAAGTCGAATCGACCTTTTGACCAGTGCCATATTTATGGCCCCAAAAGGTTAAGGGCCCCTCGCGTGAAGTGCAATGGCGCTGGACGGATGGTAGCCTGGTGAATGGCTGCCACCCGATCTTTGCCTCTGCAGGCTTTGCTGTTGTGGATGTCGAGGAGACGGTGCTGGAATCGGGGCCGGTGCCAGGGGTCGCTGAGGTGTTTGCCATCTGGCGCTCCTTCGCTGGGGCCACCGGCCCGGTCAATATAGCGTCGGACTCTTGGTCGGCTGTGCAGGTGTGACCAGGGCCGAGCTACATGGCTGTGGGTCAACACCAGTGGTACCATTTTGGGGTAGATGCCCCACTCTGTTTTGGTGGGGATTGGAATGTTCATTGGGGGTACGGGATTTTTGACGCACCGTCAGCAAAACATTGGTGGAAGCAGATCTTGGAGCTGTGGCAGCAAAGACACCGCTTGTGGGGCAACGGTCCCTCGGCGGGTTCGTGCCCACCGCCGACGATGCTGCCGCCATCAGCAGCACGGTGCTGCCTGATGACGTCGGACGCAATGCTGCAGCTGGCTGCGCCGTGCCCAGCCAGTTCCGGACACAGTGTTGCATGGCTGGGCGTACGCGGCGATTCGCCGTCAGGTTTGGCTTCAGCGATGCTGGCTAACTTTGCCTTGGAACTGGTGGTGGTTGTGGGCAGGCGTGCAGACCTTTTTCACCGATTTGCAGTGGATGCACGAGACCTTCGCGACTGCCTTTTTGGAAATCGCGCTGCTGTGGCATGTTGGCACGGGGTTGATCCCCCCTGCCAGGCCCACAGCTACAACGGGACAATCGCTGTATCGATGGCTGCTCTTTTCCACACGGGTAGTGGGCGGACTGTCTTTCTGGGGTCTGGGGCCGCAAGATCGTGAAGTCTTGCGGCATCATTTTCTGGAAGGGAACTTTGTGGGGGAACCAGTCCGCGAGAGTGGTGTTTCGAGAAGCCCCACCCTTAGAATCCGTCACGGCAATTAGCGAGTCCCACGGTAAAAATTAGCTTGCGCAGCAATTTCACTTCACGGCAATCAGTGGATGCTTACTGTCTTGGAAAATAAACTTTTCGCGGCAACGGCAGCGGCAAAAAAAAGCCTCACGGCAAAAATTGTCTCGCGCGGTTAAAATGGTCTTGCCCCCGCTAATTGTCTTGACGGATTCTAAGGGCATGCTCGCTGGTGCGACTCGTGCCATGTGCGGACAAAAAAAGAGGTTAACCTTTTGGTCCCAGCTCCTTTGTTGGTTGGTTCCCTTGACGTTTTGTTTGCCTTGTTCGGCGTTTGTTCCTTATGGATGCATTGAATCATGATGTGTACAGTGTCGCTCTTTTTGTTGCCGTGTGTTTTTTGAGCTTGTCCTGCTTGTGGTATGATGGTTGTTCTCTTGTGTTGCCCCCTGGTTTCTTTCTTTCTTTCTTTCTTTCTTTCTTTCTTTCTTTCTTTCTTTCTTTCTTTCTTTCTTTCTTTCTTTCACTTGTCTACGTATTTCATGTTTAGTGTTGACGTGGCGGCTCACTGTTCTTTGAGGTTATCAGAAGGCTTCGCCATCACCAGCTGTGCTGGCTGCAGGGGTTGCTCACCCAACCACCCTCCACAGCACCCACCCACCGCCCACCCGCCCACCCGCCCGCCCGCCCACCCACCCACCCGCCCCACCCCTCCCACCCCTCACCGCCTCCCCTCCCACCAACCCTTCCCACCATTCCCACCCACCACCCACCCACCCACCCGCCCGCCCACCCACCCACCCAGCCAACCTAGCGTGCATGCGCGCATGTGCGCGCGCGCGTGCGTGCTCGCATGTTTGCAAGTGATACGGCACCTGTGCGTGCGTGCGTACACGCGTGCGTGCTGCAGCGCGCGCGTATGGCGCTCGCCCAAAGCCGATCTGGGGGAGACTGGACCCCGGCACCCCCTCTCAGCCCCACAAACCCTGGAAAGCTGACGAAAAAAACCCGGGTATCTGCGATGTTTTCCGCATAGTGGCGCCGGCCCGCTCTCTCAGAAACCCCGCTCACTTGATCGCAAACACCGCTACCGCCAAAACCTGCTCTCCGAGGATCAATGCATGCAAGGGATGCTGGAAAGCCCGGACGCTGGTGATGCAGGAATGTTGGGGATGCGGGTGGGTGAGCTGGCGAGGATGTAGAGGAGCGATTTGCGCGGTATTTTCAGGGTTTTTTGAAGGAGTGGGCAACGTGGCAGGGGTGTCAGGGATGTTTGGCGTTGAAATGTCTGGGCTGGCCTGCGTCCGGGGGAGGCAGCGGATGCTGAGGAGGAGCTTCTGGTGCAACAGAAACACGTCAGCGGTATACCCTACGGGTCGGGTTGCCCTCGCTCTTCGAGCTCGAAGACACACAGCGCAGCTGGGTTTGTTTTTCCACGTTTCATGTTCTTCTGTTTCTTGGTTTAATGTTTGTATTGTTTTGCGCGTTCCCATGTTTTCTCTTTAGTTGTTTCTCTGAATGCCTGCGTTTGCTCAGTATTTGTTTGTCCTTGTTTCTCTATGTTCCTTCATGCCTTTATGCATTTGAGTGCCTACACCCTAAACTTTCTACACGTTTGACTGCGGACGGCCTAAACATGTGAATGGCTATCCACGCCTACCCTCATTTTCCCTTGGGTTGGTTGCACTTTTTGCGGGCGTGGCTCAAACCAAAGAACGCAGGCCGAAATTGTTCCACGCGGCCAGTTTTAACCCACCCCATTGGATGAATGAGAGGGGTGTCCGGGACTTGGAAAGGCGCAGCCTCCCGCATGAATCAAGCCATGTGGCGAACACCACGACTGGATGATTTTGTGGGGTTGTAGTTAAACTTGGCAGCCTTGGACTCATTTGAAAAGCCGCCAGGAACGGGACCAATGAACCTTGGATTTTGAGATCTCCCGGGCCCCCACAAGGCTCCGAACAACTGATTGGAAGCTGCGTTGGGCTGTGTTTGCTGCTTTGTGTCGGCTCACCAACGTGCACTGTCTACCGTGCTGTTGCTAGCCTGTTGTTGGTGGTTTGTCAACCTGCTTGCCTTCTCTGTGGGTGGCTCAGCAGGCGGTGCAAGGGGGCTTCATGCTCACCACTTGCGCCGGGACTCCTGGGACCACCCCACCTACCAGGAAACCCCAGTCATGCCAATCACATACAATACGGTTACATGTTTTCGTGTTTGTCACGCGAGTTGCAGGTCATTATGTGTCATTCCTGCTCCATATCCACGTCAACACGAACCAAAGAGGGGATCAAGCTCCCGTATGAGGCTGGTCTTCTGTAACCCACCTAAGGGGGGGTGCCGGGAAAATTGCATCAGGCGTTGGAGTGGTGAGCTTGCGAAGCGGCTTGGAGCAGAGTGGCGCCTTCCGTGCAATACATTGCGGATTGAGATGAACGCCCAACAGTTTGTTCCGCATTTTTTGTGGGGACATTTAAGTTTGCAGGATACATTTTTTTTTGTGGCGTCAATATCGGATGTCATGTTGGCTTCCTCTTCAATCTCTCTACCATTTCAATCCGGCCCCGTTCTGACGCCCCAGCTGCTGTCGCGATAATGCACCGCCGCTCTTGAAGCAGCACTTAGCGCGGAGAAAGCCGGGCGAAAGTGTGAATGCTGCTTTGACTTCAGAGAGATCCCCCTCAGCCCCCCAGCCCCCCAACCCCTCGCAGGTGCTTCGAACCCTTCAAACCTAAGAGCCCCCAAGAAAGTTCCAAGAGCTTAGGGGTGCCTTCGGCTGCTGCTCTTCGATCCGAGTGTTCGGTTTCTGCGGGCAGCCACGGGCCCGGATCTCTGGGTGTCGATGGCTTCCCTGGGCTTCGAAGGGATGGCTTTCGCGGTTGGCTTTGACGACACCCTTCTGACCGGCCAGAAAGCTTCGCGGGACCCTTCCATCAGATCCTGGCTTCGACTCCGAGTGCCCGGAGATGCGAAACCAAGACCACGAACCGAACCAAATTTGCAAGCTAAGCCCCCGCACTTCTGCACCCCCGCAACCCCAAACCAACCCATCCCCACAGCCCCATCCCCACACCCCCATCCCCACACACCCCAGGCCCAAACCAAAGGTTGGATGCCGCGACATTGGCTACAGATCTGCAGTTTTTTTCCGCCCATGGCCGGGATGCGCGCGAGCTCGCCGCTCTGGTTGAAGTGGCTGAACGGCAACTGAAGGAACCCCTCCAATTGTTTGGTGGGTTTTCTGGGGAAACTACTGGGAGAGCCAGCATTTTGGGGGACCCTCAACTAACAGACACACACACAAAGTAGTTGTTTTTCCTGCCCTGGGACATGACCTCAGACAACAGGGTCGAATGCACACTAGAAATCGGGCAATTGGCTTGGCCGATTCATTCCGACTCCCGGAAACAAGCCAGAAGGGTTCTGCTCCAAACGTGGTCCAATTTCGGGACAACCTACTCATGTTGCCGCTGCGCTTGTTCCTTGAGTTGTTGGCCGACCCAATGTGCCAATTCGCGCTTGGTGTGCCAATTCCCAACGTGCCAATTCGCGCCATGATGGGGCCATGTACCAATTTGGGCTTGGACCTCGCATGAAGTTGCCTTGGCCAAGTTGCGTGTTGGGGTGATGTTTTGGTGCGGGAATCAGGAGTGTGTCTTTTCTTAGGGCACCCTCCACCGTCCACAATGGAGGTAATCCTGTTGGTGTCCCTTGAAAACCTCTAAATAGGGTTGCCCTCGTAAAAGAGAGATTCCAGAGAGTAGTTTGTGCTTCTGCTACCTGCCAACAATCATGGAAGTGGACAAAAAGGCTTCCGCAAACGGAACACGGTCGCGGTTTTGCGGGCGTCAAGTCCCAGGTGGGAGTCCAAGACCCAAGCTGCGAGCTGAGTGCATGGAGGCCGTCCGGTTCAGTTTTCGCCGCCGCTACCAACGCTCAAGACTTGCCGTTGTAAAGCGAACGACTTTGACAGGGCTCCTTAAAAGATACATTTTGCCCATTTGAAACATGGCTTCTTCCATTGACAAGGCAATGTTCAGGTGTATAATGTAAGGATCCCTGTTTGAGTATCGGACAGTGGGAGTCACTTACCAGATTCCCATGGAGGGGGCTTCACAAACTGAGCGTAGAACCAGAGTTCTGCTAAACAGTTAGCCATCTCTGTTTTGTCTCGCGGAAGATCCCCGAAGTGCGGCGACACATCATCATTTTGCATATTTTACAAGAATCATGTCCTCCATTGGCAAAGGACACCCTTTCCAAAGGGTTCCGTATCACTCGAGGCATAGCATCCAGATCGCTAAAAAATATTTGTCGGCCAGCTTGCCCGAAGTGAGTGATCGGAGCGTTGAGGGCTTAGCATCTTCGAGGCGTAGGTTTCTAAATGTTCAACCGACGTTTGAGCCCGGCGCGCTTCAAAACTTAGATCACATCACATCACATCACATTGCATTACAGAAGCTAACATAACTTGCCGAACATGCAGACACAACGTACATGCATGTAATATACATATATATATACATATATATATATATATAATACATGTGTTACATTGCCATGAAGAGGCTGCAGCTGGCGTCATCGAAGTCTCAGCAATACTTGGCACCTAGCAGCTGGCCAGGGGGGGAGCGAGAGACTGGGCAAGCGGTTTAGATGAGGCGTTGAGGCTGCCACGGGTTCGCAAAGACCGAAGCCATAGGCACGGTGCCGCAACAGCGCCACCCGACCAGCCACAGGCTCTCATCAGAAAATCGACTTCTAGCATGACATGCTGGTCATCCCAAGACAATTTTCAGGACGCTTTCAGTCCTGCTTACATCCTTACCTGAGCACAGGGTGCAGTCTGCGCTCCCCGGCGCAGCTCAGAGATGGGGACGTGGCCTTGAGCCCAATTGAAGTGTCCACCGAAACTCCTTTCAGCTTCACTGCTCCTCTTCCATTTTCTTAGGAATATGTTTGTTGTCCGCTGTTTGTTTTAAAAGGAATATATATATATATATATTGTTTTTCCAGGGTGCTTAAGCAAAAGGAAGTCTTGGCATGTTGATCATGTCCAAGAGGAGATCCAAAGCACAGCGGGAGAGCCAGACGAGTTTTCTGCCGGGGCCAGATCCATTGACCTGCCATGATTTGGGGAGAATCGGGATCTAAGATGCTGGTGTTGCCACCTCTAAGCTTGATTCCCAGCCATCCCCTTGGCTTTTTAGCTTCTTCGGGTTTAGTGGGAGTTTTCGCTTAACCCACCAACAGTTAAACACTTGTAGTAGGGGATTTGAGGGCAGCCCAGTAAAGGGGCCCGGCTGATTTTAATCTACCCATTCAAATATAGAGTCTTCCGAAAAAGTGGCAATTGCCCATACTGTGGATGGCCGAGATCCATTCGCACCACCTACGGACCCCAACGGATTTGATTCCCCAACGCAAATACCAAGCATCGTTGTGGTTTCAACCATGGCTCCCCAGGTGCTGCGAAATAGATTTCGCAACCATGCAGAGTAGCATGGACGGAATCCATTTCGGAACACCTAAGGCCTAAGAAACCCTGGAATGATTCAATTCCCCTGGAACCACCAACAAGCGTCATGATTTCAACCATGGTTCCAAAGTGCTGCGAGATTTCGCATGGTTAAGGTTTCAATGGGACACCACATTGATTTGGGAAAGGTTTCCACTGGTTCCCCATGGTTTCCAAGTGGTGCGGTGCCGGATGTCGCCTGGCCAGCGGCCAGGCAGACCCGGACTCCTTAGTGCAGGCGCTGAAAGGCGAAGCAACGGCACGGGGTTTTGTGAGCCAATCCGTCCATATGGCCATGATTGGCCATGGGTTGCATGACCTATGGCGATCCCATTTTGGGGTAAATGAACATCCATTTGCCACCTATGTTGAGGTTCACCAGGGGTACAGGGTTTTGACCCACAGCCATATGCTGAAACGACTGTTTGGTTTATATGTTCCCCTGTTGGCTTTAAAAGGAATTTTGCAAATGAAGATGTTTTATATTTTCCCAGGTTAACTTTAAAAGGATGTTTTGTCACGACTGGATATGTTGTTTTCTCCAGTGGGCGACAAAAACAAATGGAAGTATGTCATGGACAACCAACGGCGTCGACGTTCCACGAATTGGTGGTTTGGATTGGTGATTTGGGTTTGGATTAGAAGCCCAGGCCCTTTTGAAACCATGGGGAAGGCACCAAATAAGTCCCAAGCCACCAAACCGAACCACCAATTAGAAGGAAGCTGAAACGGGGGTTGGGGGGGGCCATCTTGAAATTGCTTTACACAAAGTGTCACCACCACTAGACCAGACAAGTTCTTCATGATTCACTACGGGCGGGGCCTTCCCTGGAGTTCGGGATAAGCCAACGATACGCCCCATAGAGGCCCTGTTGATGTTAATAGGTGCAGCACCCCATCCTCATAGCCCGAGCTCCATGTCGTAGCTTGGCTTGTGCGTCAAAGCAGACTCACGGATTTTGGCTGGAATTGGGACCACAGCAACAAAACATATTTTTTGCATGGTTGCTGGAAAACAAAGGGGACCCCACAGAAGCACAAATCCAAAAGGGGAGCTAATTCCAGGGAAGAACTGCGTTTTCCCTTTGCGATCCCTTTTCAAATCGTCTTCCATGGATTGCAAAAGCTTCAACATTCGACGACAGCATGGGAGTCTTATACTTCCCCAGTTTCAGAACTTTTAAACTTGGTCATTTGAGCGCTGGGTGTAGGTCAAAATTAAACCACCAGGAAACCGCAGATTTTAGCCCATGTTTCCACAGGGCAACCCATTTTGGGGTCACCCTGTTTCTGACCCACAGCCAACTGGCCATGGTTTCGGCCCTCCTTTATTTCAACGGCATGGTCCATGGTCTTTGATCAATCTCAGGTTGCTCTGTGCTTAGACCTTTGAGAGGCCTTTCACTGTTTTGAAAACATGTATGTTCCTCACTCACTGACTACCAAACAAAGTGTCGCTTGATCCATCGAAGTGAGCCCTCAGCACTTACTTCTAAATTGTATCCTGGTAGAATGAGGGAATCCACCCCAAAGTGATTTGAGGAGCTCTCAGAATGTTCACTTTTGCAGATCCAGCTTTACAGATGCACGGGTCGCTTGCGCATTGGCTGCTCTTTCAAAGCGCGAGGTGCGACCGGACACTCCTCGCGCATCCTCAGCATTGTGCGCCAAAGGCTCAGTCAATAGCAATGCGAGCGCCAAGCGCTAAACTTCTCTAAATGGCACATACTCGTTGGCTCTTTGTAAAGGACACCAACAAGATGGATGTTCAAATTGTTGGGACCTACTTAGCACTCAGGTTGGTACAAAGCCACCAGCTTGTTCTCTGTTCAAAAAGAAAAATGCACAAAAGGGCCATTGAAGTAGAAGAGTGATGCAGCGATCCCGTTCCCAATGGTACTGTGGTAGGGGAAGTGCCCTGCAACTCCCAGCTGTTTTTTTTCTGCCTGGTGTCATGGAACGCCTAGGGGGGGGCTATGAGGGGGGAAGCCTCAAAGCAAAAAGGCCTTATCAAGGGGTCAATACGGGCTAGCCCCCCCTCCCCATAGCCCCCCTTAAGAGTCCATGATTGTGAATCCCAGCTGGACATGAGTTGCAAGTATTATAGAAGACCTCCTCTTCGAGGTGTGGAGCACTCCAGCAATGGTCGGACATAGATCTCCATGAGTTTCTGATGTCCACCAATCCCCACAAGACCCATGCGTTTGCTTTCAATTTTATCCCATAGACCCCATGCATAGTTGTTTTTGTTGTGAGCGGCTCTCCATTTGTTTGTCCGACGGTTTTTCAGCTCTCAGCGCGACCCAATCAAGACTCCTTCCCAGTTAAGTGTTTCTCACGTTCCTGTTGCGACGGTTTGTCCGTTTTTTGCTTGCTTGAGGCAAGGCGGAGCGGACGCTGAAAGGAAGCCAGTTGTGCGCCATCTTTGGCGCGGCCATTGAGGCATACAAATGCCCCAAGGCTGGGAGCCAAGCCACCGGGCTGAGCGGCTTCTCTCGGGGTCCGAGAGAAGAATGCATGAGAGAAATCACAGAAAACAGGATTGGGATTGAGTGAGGTCCGAGCCGCATGTTTGGGATCAGGAAACGGCGTTTGCCGACACGCGTGGTTTTCTTCTTTTTGTTTCTTGTTTTTTCTTTTTTCCAGAGAGTTGGAAACTTGGGCATGGTGAGCCGATCTCCGCTTCTTCGCGCGAAAGTAAGGTCACTGCATCGGTGGATTTGTTTGTTTCGATAACAGAAAATAATAAGTTGTCATTCTGCGAAATTAAGCTGTCGCGGCCGCACAAAGGGGGTTGTGGCCGACCATCCATGATGAAGTTGTCCTTTCATTCATAGACATCCCTTATTCCCGGTCGCTGCATTATTACACTTCGCCCTCATTGATTTGTCATACCCTCTTCCTTGTGGGATTAGTCAAGAATCTCTCAGCAACCACTGAACATGCAAAGAGGGGAACGGCAAGCGAAGCCTATCGAACTCACGCGAGGTTCAAGTAGGCGTGATGTTGGCAAAAATGGCAAGCATCGATTTGCTTGTAGATATGGCGAAAAGTGTCATGAAGGAATGCGTTGCAGATCATGAGAGTTGGGAAGGCTTTTGGGCTTCAAAAGTCAACACCCGCTCTTGCGTTTTCTTTGCCTTTCTTTTGCTTAAGGATATGTTTGATTTTCCCCTGTTGGTTTTAAAGGGAATCTATCACTACTGGACATATTTATTTATTTTTTCCAGGGGTCTTACCCAAATGGAAGTTGCTGGTGTCCTTTTCACCACGCGGGCTTTTTCAACACGTCGAGGATCCGAATCCCCGAATCGTTTCTCGCCTTTGGGAGGCTGCGGAGGATGTGGCCTACCGAGAGCTGTGCGTGAAGTACATGCTGCAACTGTGCGTGCTTGATGTCAACGAAGCCCGGGAGTTTCACAATCGCCAGAGGGCCTTTGGCACCTTGCGCTGGAATCTGGGGGAGAGGGGGAGGAACCCCCCTCGCTTGCAAATCGCTTTTGGATCTTTTGCACATCCTTTTCAACGTCACCTGCTGCAAAGGGAGTTTTTTGCGGCCGTACGAAGCCATTGGGCTGCCTTCCAGAAAGTACACGAAAATGATAAGTTAAACACAACAAGTAATTCTCTTACATCTCTTCCCTTGACAAAAATGAACAAAGAAGAATAAGACCCAACTCCCAGGGGTTTTGGGGATGCGCGTCGCAAGGCATCACCAGCGACGCCCGCATGTACGAGGCGAGGGCCTCCCTGGAGGAGCGCGAGGGCGACTCCGCGAAGGCGTTGAAGATCCTTCAGGACTCGGGCGAGCAGAGAGAGCCCCGCGGGTGGCCGGGTGGCCGGGTGACCGGGTGACCGGGTGGACCCGATTCATGCCCGGGCCCCTGAAAAGTTGTCCATTTGCTGAGGAAGTTGTTTATTAGCCATTGTTAGGGTCTCATTTTTGATGCTTTCCCCTGTTGGTTTTTCTAGGGAATCGATTTCACTACTGGAAATATGTTGCTTTGTTCAGGGGCCGAAAAAGCAAATGGAAGAAATGGAATTGGGGGAGAGGAGATTTCGAACCCTGGAAATCTCCATTTGTGGCAACCCATGTAGATAGATGGAATTGGGGACCACCCACCCCCCTCCCCTTATGGTGGGGGATGTGACCCCTTTTCCTTTTGGTCATCCCTTCAAGCCAACCTGATACGGGTAGAGAACCACAGAAACCCAGCTAGAACAAACAAGGAGTCAACTGCGATGCTCCCGACGTTGATGTTCAAGCCGCAAAGAGCAGGGGCACCCTGAAAAAAGGAGGGCCACCCTTCAGGTTGCCTGAAGGCAGCTTAGTGCAACATGTGCCGTGGGACGGAAAGTTCACGGAAGGTTAAATGAAAGGAATTTCGAGCGCCTTTTTGGTCGGATATCCAACCTTCAACTCGTTAGCCAATCGGCAAAGAGTTTATAGCGTTTTTCGTCGGGGGCGGCCACCGAGAAAGTTCACCGAGACCTCCTTCGCTTTTTTGCCCCGCTTTGTCGGGGGCCAGGGTTCCCTTTAAACGCTCGATTTGTGTATTCCCCATGCACTAGATTCGGGTTAAAGGGTACATATAGCAATACACCTAAATATGTCATGGAGTCCAGATCCAGAATCTTGGGACTTGCAAAGTGCAATCCGGGCAAGGATGGGCAAGGGGAGTCATTGATTTCCGCACTTTTTTGGCGAGGTCTCCTAAATGGGTGCGTCTTTTTTTAGGGACCCCCGCCAAAATGGGGGTTTCCCTTTTTTGGTTTCCCGCACCTGATAAGGGGTTCTCTAAAAAGCACACACCCAAATGTTGATTGCCCCTTACTGGTGGCAGGAAGCAATGGGTTGGATACGACAACTTGCGAAACGTAAGCCCGCCGTACACAGGGGGATCAGATGGTACGGCCTCGTGGTTCTGTGAGGCCCACCCCTTTAGCAAATGTACGAGGGGGGGGTACCCTAATGTACGAGAATCTTCTTCGTACATTTTTGGGGCGTTTCTGACAGGTGGGGCGCCAGGAATACATGTAATATATAGGGCCCACAAGGCCAGAGCAACATAGCGTCGCCCTGCGCATCGGCAGGGTCAAGCTTGCAAAAGGGATCATGCCGGGGTCCTATATCACAATCCGTAATCTGCACATCCTTGCTCTGGTTGGGAACCTTCTGAAGCCGTTCTCCGCGCTTCATGCTGGAGCATCGAACATCCACACAACCCGCATGCAGGTCCCAGATGTCCACTTGGCAGGCTAGAAAAGGTCCCAAGGCACCTCATGAACCAATGAGCGAACTACAGTACTGGACACGGGACTGGATTTCCGGCACCGCGGAACTTCGACAAAGTTTTTTGCTTGGCAGATTTCAGGAGCTAATTCGGAACTTCGACACACGGTTCTGCGGAACCGTTTTGATACTTTTTGAGTTTGCGCCACAGCCTCGAGGAACCCTTCGAAGATTATTTTTGCGGAACCTCCCAAGAACCCTTTTTTCTCGACCCAGTCCGCGGAATAGCTCGCCATGGAACGCCACTGGAAGCCGCCCCAGTCCTGGTCCAAGAGCACCGATCCTTGGCTGAAGATTTCAGTTTACACCTTTGCTTTTGTGGCTTAATGGTTGAAATCCAACCACTGAACTGCTAAAATTTGAATGTTAGATCCCCTTCCAACGTCAACCAAGGGATGGGAAATTGCCCTTAGCCAGCCCGCCAAGTAGAGGGAAGCTGAAACATGGAAACGGGTTTCTTTTTGGCCTCCCTTCCAGTGAGCCCTGCAAACTGCGAGCCTCAAACCAACACAACACAGGCTGCTTCACTGAGATGTGGCGCGGCCCCGTTTTGCTGTCCCAGCGCAAGCAGGATTGTCCGGCAAATGAACATAGTCATCCGCTCATATCTCTTGACACGTGACCGCTTCCAGAGAATTGCGCTTTTGCAAAGCAGCGGAAAGCAACCACGCTTTGTGTGAGTGGCTCCCTCCGTCGAGTGCGGGAAAACATGGAGGAAACTCAACAGCGACGCTACCGCGCCTTCGCACCCCGGCCACACGGCCGTGCACGCGTGCCCAGGAATGGGTGTGCTTCTTGGACCAGGCTGGGCGGCGGACTGGGCGCTGGACCAAAGTCATCGATGCTAAGAAGCGAATCAGCGAAACAGGTTTCTCTCTGACACTTTTGGAAAGCGACCTGCTTTTTTAGCGGGCCTCTTCGATTCGGAAGTACCTGGCTTTAGCGGGCCTTTGAAAGACCAATGCGTTGTTTTAGGGCAGGAGTCATGCCGTGGACGACAGAAACCAATCAAGTAACAGCGCCATAAAGCTGTTGTTACTTTGTTGTCTGCATGCTGTGCTTCCCACGATGTCTGAAAGTGAGGTTCATTCACTTGCCTGTGTGCCAACACACGCACACACACACACACACACGCATTGACACGATGTGGTCGAACTCACTCAGGATGGAGCGCAGCACCTGGAAAATACAATTATTTTCGCACCGGTGTCAAAATCAGGATGTTGAAGCTTATTAAAATAAGGCCTGTCACACGCCATGCCCCACTACTGTTTTGAACAACATGTCAAGCGCCGCAAACAGTCCGCAAACAAGGCCAAGGCCGCTGACAGTGAGGTCGCTCACCGAACATTTCAATAGGACCCGCTAACACCAGGTCCCAGAAGACCAAGGTATTATGTAGCAAAATGCGCTTTGTTCCAACCTGGTCTCGACTTGTTACTTGGTGTTTGACGCAGGTTCACCTCTGGGTTGAGTACTTCAATTTCTGGATGTCACAGTCAATTCGTCATTGGCGCACACTCGGGAGTCACTCAAGGACTTGATCCCTGCTGCGGCGCGCGGGGTGGCAGCGCACATGCTGGTGAGGCAGCACCTGGGCGAGCGCGAGGTGGCGCGGCTGTTGCTCTTAAGGGTCATGGAGATGGGGTCTCTTTGGAGATTCAGGTGAAATCCCATAAGGTTTTCCTTAAGGAAAATCATCAGCTTCTGGCCCTCACGGGAGCCAGGCCCGCACAGAAAGAAGTGACACCTGCCAGCGCATTGCCCGGGCATTATCACCATCCCCAGCAATTGCTTTTGGGACTTTAAAGAATTCAATCCACTAAGCCAAGTTGATCCCTCCCCTCCTCCCCCCGCAATCCCCCCGCCCCCTCCCTCCTCCCCCCTCCTCAACATGCTTATGAAGAGTGCCCCATTGAGGAAAACCGCGTGTAAATTAATGCAGGGTCACGCATGCTCAAAAACCCTGATTGAAACAACTACCATGCTTCTGAATGAGTTATTAATGAGTTGCAGTTGAGTTGCTGAGTGGTACGCCGCTGGTTGCCATTTCCCCGTCCAAGAAACCAGTCAGACCCCAAGCCACTGGACAAGGATTTGGTCAGCGCACAGGCGCACGCGTCAGCTTCAGCTACGTGCAGCAAGCAGTCAGGCAGGTCAGGCAGCCAGCGCGCCAAGGATCGTGTTGCCGCGCACATAGGCACGCGTTGTTTGGCTAGTTTATTTTTTGCAGGCAACCATGAAAATATGAACATACTCGTGACGGCAAGAGTGCAGAAAGAATTGCCGGGGAGGTGCGGCAGTGGTGCAGCGAGACTAGAGTCAAGCTGGGAATATTGGGGCTAGGCTATGGCAAGACTGCTGGATGCTGAACCCAAGTTCGCCAAATCAGAGCTGGTTTTCCCAGCACATTGGAAAAGAAGATCGCTGCAGGACAAGAAGCAATGCCAAGCTGAAGACTGACAGGCAATCTCAGCTTGCGGATGATGCTCGGGCTCGGGCTGTGAATGCATTGCTCCACCGAAAGTATTTCAGCGACAGTATTGTTTGGGCATTTAGGCATGAGATTGTCACTAGTAGCTTGAGTGTCCCACCTGGCTTTGGCCAGGAGGTGTTTCACAGCATTAGGTAGGCGAGGCGTTTGAGAAGTGTTTGAGACTTCTTCGAGCGGCCTTTTTTTCAGTCCCGTTTTTTGCGCCCCTGCTTCCATCGCCTGTCCGACCTCCGAGGTTGTGGTAAGACAAGACGTTCTTCGACAGCCTTTGCTGGCCATCACGCAGGCCGTCTTCAGGGGCTTCACCCGCGCAAAGGGCAAGAAGCCGGGCGCTCCCAGGATGATCCCGGGCGAGCTTCCCGCAGCTGGCACAGTTCGCGTGCACGTGGTGGTTCTAGAGCGCTTGTCTCAGACGAGCTTTTTTGCCACAAATGTTTCTCCGATCATGATCCTTGAGCCCCATTCCAGCCATTCTTCTCGACAGCAGTTTTTCACGATTCTCGCGGAAGGTTCTCAGGGAGCTTTTTGATGCTGCTCTGATCTGATTTAGTATTGGCGGCGTACTTGCTGGGAGTTGCGGCAAACAAACTTGATTATACGGGGGGCCGCCTTTAATCAAGAGGAAGGGCTTAAACCACTGCAGGCGAGCCCACGGCGAAATCAAAAGTACTTAGTAGGCACTGCGAGTGCATTGCGGACAATAATGTGAGTGTAGTGTGACGAGGATCAAGACGTAGGCGCCATTTAGAAAGCCTCTCCCCGTTTGTGCAAGCGTAGCCCAGCCCCCTCCCCGCTCTGGTTTGTATCGCCATGTGGCAACGAACATGTGGGCCTGAAAAGCCCGCAGAAGACCCAGAGGGCCGTCAAGAACTGTGAGCTTGGCCGCAATCTGTTTTGCACACAAGTTCTTGCGCAGTTGCCGGAAGTGTGCTTCACCGTGCGTGAGAAGGAGGACTCAGTGCACGTGGAGGTGGCGCCTGCTTCGGTTGCTGCGCTCAAGAAGTTGAAAGAAGCCAAGTGTGCCATGGATGGCACTGACGCGTGGCTACGTTGGTGCTATTTTGGTCAACTTTGTTTGAGCGCGTTGCAGCCTTAGGCTGTCAGGGTTCAAGGCAAAACCAAGGGAGTCAGCGCGCAGATGAAGGCTTTACCACGAGGGTAAATTCTAAGCGGGCGCACGGGCGTTTGAAGGCATGTGGGCTTGTGGGCCAGCGGCAGATGTTTCGAAGAACATGTAGTCCAAAATGTATCCCTTGCATTTTTCTGTGGCAAAGCTTGCACCCACCAAGAAGATCACACGCTGGCTGCGCGCGGTGTTGCGCACTGAATGAGGTGAAAGAACAGGCCAAAGCTCTTTGGCTGACCGAAGAGTCGTTCCAGACGACGAGAACCAGAATTAACGCCATCAGGGACTACATGCATGTTCTTCGAAGCTGTCACGAGGACACTCGCGGAAACTTGCTGGATGATAAGGGCCGGATTAGGCTGGGCGGCTCTTGCAAGCCGCTGTGGAGTGAACTAGTCGCAAAAGCGCCGGGTTTCTTTGCAGGGCGGCACACAGACCTTCACGGAGCCAAGAGGTCGAACTTTGGCTCTTATGTCACAAACGAGCTGCAGAAAGCATTGCACAACTACAGTGCTTTTGCGCAGCTTCTGCGCGGAATCAGCGCGTGTGCTGTTGTTGCTCTCAGCACCAAGGGGGTGAGTTGAAAAAAGTCGTCCTGCGCGCTTGGGCTGGCGATGCGTGCAGCTTTTCGGGTGTGGTTTGAGAGTGGTTGCAGCAATTCACAGGTCGAAGAAGAGAATGTGGGCCTTCTTATGCGTTCTCTATTGGAGGCAACTCTTAGTGTTTGCTGAAGCTAAGAGCAACAGGGGGGGCCCAAAGGATATCTCTCCAAAGGTTTTTTGGGGGCTCGATTTTGCGGCGAAACCTTACGTAAGTCAGTGGGCCTGGTTCCCTTTGAGGACAATTTATGTTTCTGTCATATGTCCACGTATGTTGCGCTCGCTGTCTCAGCATCTGTAGGGTGCTGACCCCCCAACTCGAAATGTACAGGCCTTTCGTTCCACGTGCTTCGGGCCACTTTGAGTGGGCCACGTTTCGAGGCGGAAAATATACAACAGCGGGTGGGGGGCCCTGCCAATAGGTAGGTGTGTTCTGTGGCGTTCATTATTGGGCTGCAAAGTTCAAAGAGCAGAATTCATTGCCATGCTAGGGGTTGGGCAGTCTCTGTTTGGCAGCAAATTGCATTGTTTAGGGTCTCAAGGGAACCTAGGCGCCCGACTTTTTGTATTTTGTGGGCGCGGAAGAAGCAACCCACTCAGCAAGTCCGAGCCCAAAAAGGTCGTGCACCAAGTTGACCTTTGGGACTGGTTGCCATTTCGCTGTCAAAATTCCGCGAGAGTTTGCCAGCTGTTCGTGCCCTTTTTTTGAGGGTCCCACTCAGCATTTCGGCGGGAAAAAATTGGGGACTTCCCTGCCTAAAGCTGACCCCGGATTAATTGGGGGTGTTCCCCTCCAAAAGTGATAAATCCCCACTAAAGCAAATTAATAAACAGGGGTTTCTTAATCCGGGTCAACATCATTGTTCAACAAGATTGCATCCCAAAGGCCCAAAGCAAGCCACACTCAAAGACTCGCAGGAGGGGCTCCGCATCGGCGCGCGACCGGGCGACCTGCTGAAGAGGCAACTCTGGCGCTGGTGCAACCTTCTGTGTTTTGTTGGTTTTGCGAAGCATAGGTGGCTTTCTGTTTGCTTGGTTGGAAAAATAGGGGGCCCTGCCTTTCCTGGTGGTTCAATCTACCATCGGTTTTCCAACGTTGGAAGGAATTCCCGAATGGAGGTTTTGGTTGGAAGGACGCCATAGGCTTGGAAGGATTTCCCTCCAACCAAAGGTGCTCTTTCCCGCTCCGGGTTTGCTTCCCCAGCTCGGAGGAATCCCTTTGCCACCAGGATCGATCCCCAAAGGATCTCCCCAGTCCGGGTTTGTTCCCCAAGAGTCACTCCCCCCAAAAAGCCTTGCCAGAATCAGATAGTCACCCAAAAGACCCAGGATTCCAGCTATTTCCTCTTTGGTTGCCCCTGCAGGATTTCACTTTGGGTGTTTACCTGAGACCTGTTTATCCAACCACTTCTGTGATACTTTTGGGAATCTCCTCATATATATATATATATATATATACATATGCACCAAACCAGGGTCCATGGGGGGGGTACCCTATATCAATATATGTATATATGGGGGGTTTGTCTTTGAGAAAACCCTTTCTGTTGTATCACAGAAGTGGATTCCGTTTCCCACAGCCATGATCTGGTTGGGTTGGATTCATCCTTATCCGCCTGGTAGCGGATTTCCCGCTACCCAATAGGAACTTGTTCGAAGGCATAGTTCCCGTGGCGCTGGTCAAAAAGGACCATCGAGTTTCCAATTGAAAACAGGAGAATGGGTAATTGGTGAGTCTCCTTTTGGGTCAGGAAGAAAGAGAGACACGGAAAGGCGGGGTTCCTTTCCTGCCGGCCCGGGTGGCAAGCCACAGAACCTCTGAGGCAGATCGCAGCCCTGCAGAGCCGAAGCCAGGCGAGACCCGGAAAAACCGACGGAAAACGTCAACGGGGAAAACGGCGGGACGCGGGGCGGGGGGAATTTGTTTGACCCATCTTCGGCGCATTTTGCCATGGGAGGTTAGGACTTTAGCTTTTTGCCGCATTTTGCCATGGGAGGTTAGGACTGAGCAACTTTTTTTGCCAACGTTGATGGGCTTTCCCGTATTAAAGCCCCAAAAGTTTTTTTTTTTTTTTTTAACTTTTAGCAGGGGAGCAGAAAGGAACCGAGCCATGAAGGTACTTGGCGTCCGAAGATCTTCCAATTACGACTTGCACAGATTCAGGGGTCAACTTGTATTTTCCTTTCTTGAGAGATCAACCATTCTGGGAATTCGTCTTTTTCCCGATTTCCCCAGACGGTCCTGTGCCCTACGACCACAATTACCTTTCAAGGTGTTTGGAACTTGTTGCATGAGGGATGAAATATATGCTGCACTCTCGGAGTGTCCCTTTCACGAAGGATCAAACATAACAGTCTCATTGGCATTCAACCGGATCTTGAATGTTTTGTTGGGACATGCAATAGCCCTTTGATTTTCGCCTACCAGGGGAAAGCACAGACATAGCTAGCAGCCTGCTCGCCTGAAGGATTCCCCTTGCATGAGTCCATGGCAACTGTTTGCCTAAACGCGACGCCCTTCAAGCAAAAGTGTGGAGCTTACAGGAACCAGACGAAGGAGAAGAAGAAGAAGAAGAAGACGAAGAAGAAGAAGAAGAAGAAGAAGAAGAAGAAGCATAAGTCGAGATGTTCCCATTTCGGGAACCCCCAACTCCAAACAACATCTTTGTCTTGCTGGTGCTCAGCAGGGTCCCTGAGAATTGAAACGATTCCTTATATTGTTTCCTTTTTGTCGGGAACCCCAACACCACATCTAGGTTCCCCAGTAGTCCCCTTTTACCCTTTTTTGGGGGAGGGTTCCCCTACTAAAATAGACTACAGAAAAAGTTGGTACGTCTATTCTAACCTCTCTACTGGACGGCCTAGTCATTACATCCTTCCCTTGTGAGCACCAGCAAGTTGTCTGGAGCATCGACAGGCCACGGAGTGGATGACTGCGCAGCAGGAGCGCGCGCCCGCGCCCGCTCCGAGCGCGGGCGGCGTCACGTGCTCGGAAGGCTCGCCTGGCGAGCGCGAGCGTGGCACGCTGTGCGCCACTCGGCAAGCGGACGGAGTCGTTGTGGGAAATGTGGATTTCTTCCATTTGCTTAAGAATATGTTTGATTTCTTAAGTTGGTTTTAATTAAAGGGAATGTATCACTACTGGATTTGTGTGCGTTTTTCTAGGCGGAAGTTGAGGGCCTTTTTCTCTATGACACCCAGGGATTCCTCTAGAATGTGATAAAGTCATGAGGATGCACTTGGGCAACACTCACGGGCGCTGGAGGTAGTATTTACGACTTGTGTTTACTCGGATGAGATTCCTTCCCCCCGAACTCAGAACGCAATCAGACTTTCAAGAATGAGCGCGCAGTACCTATTTAAAGTCGGAGATAAAAATGTTCAAGCAATGAAGCGAAGTGAAGTTCCTAGTTAAGTCGGAGATATGCGGGGTTTTCGCGGTGACAGCGGCATAAAATCCATAAGATCCTTGGCCTTTTCGACGCCCCAAGGCCCTCAGCTTTGGTCAAGGTGAATTGGCCCTGCGAGTTTTGTGGTTGGGTTTGGTCAGGGGAGACCCGTGGTGTTGGCGGGGAAAAAACAACTTCCCAGGCTGACCCTCCCAGCAATTGACGTGGAGCCTGATAGGGACATTGTCCCCTTAGGAAAATGGTCCAAAACAGGACCCCCCAAAAGTCAGGTTCTATGCGGATTGGAGGGTACATTGAGCCTGCACGAGGGGGGTGAGATGGATGATTCGGCCTTCTACTTAAAGTCGTTTTGGCCCAGGAGGATTGCGCAACACAGACGCAGATCCAGAATGTGGCCGCGTCCACACAGACGGAAGGCGGGCCGTCTGCACGTGGACCCGCTCTGCCGGTCACGCCAAGATCTGTGGTAATTTGCCAGGGATTTTTGTAGGTCAACCCAATGTACTCTTGTGTCATGAATCTCACTTTGTAACGCTTGATTAAGTCTTGCCTTCGTTTACTTTCGGCCATGAGCCTAGCCAGTATCAGAACAGTTAGAGGTATTGACCGGAACCTAGCCCAGGCTGTGCCAGCTAGCGTACACCTGGCACAGACCCACATCATAGCAGCTGAGATTGGTTGTGATAAGCTGATCGTTTATATTGATGAAAGCTCATTCTCACAATCAACGTGATTTCATTGTGGGTGGCACCATAAATGAAGAGCTCATGCTCACTGCTCTTAGCTGTTGATATGAAAGGATGTCAGATTGGACTTGTGTCTTTTGGATGAGTGAATAGCTGTGTCATCTCATCTTGTGATTATACCAGCTTCAAAGTGAAGGTGCCTGTCTTCACAAAAAGCGCCCGCTTGTTTACCAATGTTGGCCGCTTTTGATCTCACGCCCACTTGCCAGGGCTCCAAAACACCCAGGAAGCAGAGCGCGCTTACTCAATTCTTGCGCTTTTGCGGCATGAGTCGGGGGCTTCCAAGGCGAAGCCCCAAAAACCATTTGGCGACATGTTCGTTCAGGGTTGTGGTTGATCACTTGCATTTTATCCAACCACTTCTTTTTTTTGGAATCTCCCCCTTTATGTGGGGGTTTAGTCTTTGGGAAACCCTTTTTGTTGTATCACAGAAGTGGATTCCATTTCTCACAGCCCTGTTGTTCTTGTTTGGGCCTCCTGTCGTCAGGATTTCCCACAAGCGTCGCCCTGGTTCATCTGGAGCCAAGAAGCCGTGGCGCAGTTTGTCGGTCAGCTTCTTGTGGCACGCTCAGGTCCCCCTTGCCAACCTTTACAGGGAGAGTGCCCAAGCTGGCAAGTTTTTTTTTGGTGCATTTTGCAAGTGGTTGCTTCTTCTTTTTTGCGCGACAAACATACGGCATAAGAACACCGTTGGGTTTTGTGAGGGGCTTTTCTCGTACGGCCGCGTGGCGCGCGCAAGGTTGCGCAAGAGAAGGTGCGTGAGCTAACCTGTCCGCGCGTAAGCTCCCAGAGCTTGGAATGAGAGTTCCGTGCGACTTGGATTTGAAGACCTTTCAAACGCCGCTCATGCTACACACACGCAACCTCGACGTTACTTCCATTTTACCGCCATTTCACCTTGGTTCAGCTTAATTTTACTTCCATTGTACCTCAACTTTACTTTCGTTTACCTCCGTGTCACCTCCTTTTTCCTCCATTTCATGTCCAGTTTACCTCCATGTTGCCCTCGTTTCGCCCCCATGTTTCTTCTATTTTGCCGCCATGTCAATTTGGATAGCTTCCATTGTTCTTTACCACAATTTTATCTTTCCACAGGTTTGCTTTAACTTTAACTTGATGTGTTTACCACCGTTTTGCATCCCTTTCACCGTCGCGTTACATCCGTTTTACCATGGATGGTGTCCCTTTTTTGCCTCCATAGTTACTTCCAGGGTACATCTCTAGGGTTTGAGAGGTTGGGGATGACCCCCCCCCAGATCCACCTGAAGATTTCAGAAGAAAGTCTGAGTATCGTTCCCAAGCAGGGATCACCCTATGTAGGGGTTGATTTTCCTTTTCCATTCCGTTCAACCATCCTTCTTTTCAATTGCCGATACGCTGTTTCCAACGTGGGGAATTGTGGTTTCCTGAAAAGAGATTCGGACCCCTGGAGGGAAGCTTCATGTGGGTAGGGGTCAAAATTAGCCAGGGGACTGCAGGTAGTCCTTGTTTGCATTCACCAGGGCAAGCCATGTTGGGTACGGGTTTTTGACCCACAGCCATATATCCACTTCACCCCATGTTTCCCTCCATTTGCTTCAGAATATGATTTTATTTTCCCTTGTTGGTTTCAAAAGGAATTCATCACTACTGGAAGTATGTTATTTGTTCCCCGGGAGCTTAACCAAATGGAAGGCTTCCATTTGGTTAAGACCCCCGGGAAAAAAAAGAACATACTTCCAGTAGTGATTAATTCCTTTTAAAACCAACAAGGGAAAAATAACGAAAAACAATTCTGAAGCAAATGGAAGAGTTCCGTTCGTTGGCACAGCCCGATTCCGGGCCTCGCCAGGCCCGGATTCCGACGGATCCGGTTCGGCTCGGCGCCATGCGCTGAGCGCCGCCCAGCTGCGCCCTGGCCTTTGGCTGACGGCAGTCCTGGATCGCCAGTTGCATTTTTGTCTTCCCCGTTTTTTTTCTTCTTCTTATTATTACTATTATTATTATTATTATTGTTTTACACTTTGCACTTTGCCCCTAAAACCTTTTTTTTTTCCCATGCACTTTGCCCCTAAAGCCAGCAACGGTGACTGAAACAAGCAGCAACAAAAAAAAGCAGTGACTTTTCAAGCATCCTTCTTTTCGAGAGCCAGCCGTTTTCCCCCTGGTTTCAGGAGGTTTTCTAGAAAGATTCGGATCCCTGGGTTAAGAATGGGGCAGGTAGCACTCGATCCATGTCCAATTTGTTTCGGAGCCTCCAAAAGTGGCAGTTTCAAGGGCGGGCGGTTCGCCGGAAAACATGATCCACTCTTCCTTTCAAGTTGGAGCCTCCAAAAGTAGCATTCGTGGTGTCAAGGGAAGCATTCGCAGTTCTCCTCCAGCGAGCCCTGTAAGTCGCGCGGTTTTTGGTTGAAAGGGGGGGCTGTTGGTGTGGGCCATGCTGGCTGGAGGCCTGTTTCAAAGGACTCTCGACATGTCCAGATCCAAAAGGATCCGTCAATTTTTTGTTTCGTCAAGGACCCGTCAAGCACACCAGCCATGTTGGCAGATGTTTCAACGATATAAATGTATTTTGCTTGGCCAGGCACCAACTTTCCTTGACTTTCGGAGGATGTGGGACAAGCTAGCATGTGTTTGTTTTTTGTTTTTGGGGGGGCAGTCCGTCACAGCCTCATGGCTGTTGGCGAGTTTTTTTCCTGGTTTACCCGTTAGCTGTTTTATAACCCTTTTTGCCAAGAGGTTTGGTCAACAAATCCACTAGTCTATGATCCCTTTCGGTTTCGGGATGGGGCGAGCTCTCAACTTCCCCCAACAACCAGGACACACACCATTTGATAAAAACACACACCAGTAATTTTGACACCCAGCAGCATTTTGCCCTTCAACATGGAGGGGCCGGTGACTCCTGGATGTTTAAACAAATGGTCCATTTCCCTTGGGATACAACACGAGCCATACTGAACACCGACGTAAGTGCAGGTTAGTACGGGACAGTCCCAACTATAATTACGTGCGGATATCCGGCTGTGTAGTTCTTTGCCTTGGTTTGGGTAGACAATTTTTGGCACCGATCGGTTTTCACTGTGACTCACATGAAACTCAGAAGATTTTGGGTCGACCATTTTTAATACCGAGTGGTCTTGATCGTCACACGAAATTCCTTGGGCCAAAGCCGGGAAGGGATCCAGAGGTGCACACAGCTCTGGCAGAAGTTGCAGCGCCAGAGACGAGACCTGGAAGTTCACCGCGGCGCCTCGGACGTTTTTTTTCTCCAAAACCGGGACGAGGTCTCGGTGGGACGTTTGGGCGTGTTTGGAGCAGAGGGTGACGTTCAAAAGGCGGGTGTCAGGGGTCAGTTTTGGAGGGCTTGGTTTTTGGAGGTCTTTGAACATTTGCCCCTAAGGGGGTGGGGCGTTGAACAAGGTACTTAAAAGCGCGACATGGTTGAGTTCCATTCAACCAGGCTCTTTTGGTTCCTCAGAGATCAAGTCTTAGTGGACGGCTTCTTTTTGAGCAGAGGAGAGAATGCTTGCCATGTTTACTTGTTTGAACGCTGCCCGTTGCCTCAGTTGTTCAGTCACATGTTGTTTTGTTCCGAACATGGAAACCAAATCGTTTGCCCGGGTCACCGGTTGTTGTTCAGTCACACTCTTTTGTTGTTTTGTGGGGTCCCCACTAAACATGGAAGCCAAAAGGGTGCCAAATCCTTTGCCAGGGTCACAGGTTACAAGCTGCTTTGAACGATTACCCTCGCATGCAACGAACAAAGGACACCGGGCCCCCCAAAACCTTGTTAAACCCCTTCTTCTTAAGCTATGTTTGGTGGTCGGTTGACCGGAGAATAAAATGACGGCTTGAAGCGTTCCACATCAAAGTTGGAAGGTATTGTTTATTGCTACCGCTCTTTGCAGATTCTGTGATGCCAGGGCAGGGTAGTTGACCCGGCCCGCCTGGAACATCCCCTTCAAAGGTGGTTTAAAGATCATTCTTTTTTCAGGCCAAATGAAAGTGATGTCCTTGATGTCCTCGCCCTGTTCGTTTACAGTTTGTGTGGGAGACAGTTCACCATTTGCTTGAGATCAAATCGTCAAAAGATCCCTTTCGAAAAGGCCAGAAGGCCGGGTGATCGCTCCAATCGAAGGGGAAGGAGTTAGGCGTTGACTTCGTCTCAAGCGCAAGTCTGTTTAAGTTCGATCCTTCCGGCTGCATAAACAAAATCCTATAAAAAGCATGGGGAGTCGAAGTTACCACTTGAAATATGGGAGGAGCCCTAAACCTCCAGAGTTTGTTTCTTGTGAGAGTTTTTGGGACAAATCCCAGGCCAACCGTTTCCCGATGGCCTGGCCTCGCATTTCAAGCTCCAGCGCAAATTCCACTTGTCCCGGCTGGCGCAGTGTGGTCGCTCTCGATCGCTCTCGCGCGGAGAGAAAGAAACTCCACTGGGCGCAATCCGTCCGCAGGTCTCTTGGACGTCTTCGGCGCCTGGCGCCATCTCCGGGAGGCTGCCATGCAGCAGAGGAGGGAGGCACGCGGCGAGTTGGTGTCGGGTGCAGTGGCGTCATTTCCCAAATGTCAAGGGAATTTGGACTCCTCAAAATGCCAGGCTTTCTTTTGGTTTCCATGTTATTCTTGAGTGATACTTTCGGCAGAGGCTTCAGCCGAGAGGTTCTGGACATGGTTTTGTATGCGGTTTTCCGGGCGCGCTAGCGAGGCGCGCTATCGGACGAGACAGGTCCAAAGAGCACGGAACTGCATGGGAGCGGAAACGTGTGCGCTAGTGCAAATTTTGACATACGTTTTGACTCGTGCAAGCTGTTGTTTTAATTAGGTATTTGGCATGAGGTGGCGCGCTTAGAATTTGATGATGGCATACCTCTAGGAAGAAGCAAGGCAACGACAAGTCACATCAGTTGAATTGTAAATATGAAGCACGTACGGATAGATTCAACATACATCCAAAAAACCATACCGTAGGTTTAGGGTTTGACTTATATAGTTGGTTTGTGCTTTGAGGCTTCGGGAGTTTGGCTTCCCTATAGTTGACCCCTATTTCCCGTATTTGTCCCCCCCAATCATCACCTTCAACTGGAGGAGAGCAATTCAAAACATACCAAATGGTTCATGTTTAAACAAATCTTAAAGGGAAAGGTTGGACCGCCGTTAGGCTCGGTTCCTTGTTTGTTCATCGTGGTTTTGGGATAATTAAGCATCATGTTGCCAGCTTCTTTGCAGACCTTTCCTTGCTTGTTGGAACGTCTCTCGCAATGAAGCCTACTATTGGCCTCCATTGCGCAAGAGTCATACGCTTGAGGTAAAACGAGCAATTCCATGAAGGTCCTTGAGGAGTTCCCCTATTTCGATGTTGAGAATTGCAGTATCTCAATATATATATATACAGAAAATTTGTGGATCCGTTATCATGCGGGTCCCCTCGTGGTGTGGGGTATCTTCCACCTGATTTCAAGGGGAATCAAGGGGAAGCCGGCCGCTTCAAAGGTTTCTTCATTTGTTCTGCCTTTTTGGGGTTGGTGCACCTGTTGAATGGACACCAACAGTAAGCCCAACCCCATGTTGAGGGCTCCCCTCCTTCGACACCAAGCCATTGGGTCAGTTTTTTGTTTGGAGTGGAAACCACGTTGTTTGGTGGGTTTCTATCGCCACACCGAAAGGAAAACTCACCAACTTGGGGGTCCCTTAAAAAGAGACAATCCCAAAAGGGAGGGGTTGTAACGCAATGAAAGGGCTCGTTGATTTGTCTGTTGCCTGGGGATTAGCTGAGTCAGCATTCGGAAATGGGGTCAACCTAAACCCATACAAAGAAAACGAAAGCCGAAGCAAAGAACACAACACCTAGGTCCCTCCCCCAGTAGTGCCCTTTTACCCTTTTTTGGGGGAGGGTTCCCCTACTAAAATAGACAGAAAAAAAGTTGGTACCCTTATTCTACTGGAGGATCTAGACACCTAGTGTTGGTTTTCCGCGAAAGAAACTCCGCGGTTGGCGCAGGGCCTCTTCGAGGCGTTGCGGCGTCAAGTGCAGCGGGCGCAGCAGGCGACTCGACGTTTTTCAGTGGAAAGAAGTCGCGGGGGGGGGGGGGGGGAAGTCGATCTGTTTGGTTCGCTCGCTTTTCTAGGGGTTGATTTCCCATTCTCTTCAACCATCGTTCTTTCCAAAAACCGGCCGTTTTCCCTGGGTTGCCGGAGGTTTTCTAGAAAGAAGGATCTGTGGAAAGAATGGGGAAGGTACCCCTAGAGTTTTGGGGAACATCCCCGCAAACCCGACTGCCGACATTGTTTGTGGAGAACCCAAATTTGGATGTTACAAGGTACGTTCAATCTAATTTGATTGGAAGCAGCCGGACCTCGGTTGGGTTGGAGCGGACAAAGGCAACGGGTGGTTTGAAAGACTAGAGCCTCCTTTTCATTCGTTCTCCCTGAAGAAACAGCCAACCATCTCATGAGGTCCGGTCTTTCGGCCTGTACTGACCTTTGCATCTGCAGGATGTTGATGGGAATGAACCTGGAAAAGGAACAACACCAGGACATGGTTAGGTCGGATGAATACTGGAAGCCTGCCAATGTAACATGATATTTTCTTCGCTGGGTCGCGCCACTCAGCAAACAACACAATTGCAAGATTGTGGATGCCGGTTATGGCAGCAACATGAATTAGTACAGAAAGACCGCGCATTATGGCCTCTGCCGATATCAGGATCACGTGTTTTTTTTGTTTCTAGTTAATGTAACAAAGTGGTCATAGAGATGATACGTTTGCCATGACTAGCTTGGCAGAAGCGAAAAGGTCGTTTACCTGTCAAGCTCACAAGATGCGAACATGTTTGTTGCCAGGTTCGGGTTTCTTCGTATGTCGCAAAATGTGGCTAGGTCACCCGCGCTGCGGAGCTTGGCCGCACACAAGGCGCATCGGCCCAGCGTCACTTTTTGCAAATGGGCTGGTACCCATAGGTGTCCTTTTTGGTTGTTTTGGTAGAAAAAGCAGATGGCGATTCCTGGTTTACCTTGTGGTTTAATCATCTACCAGGGTCATCTATTTCCCCTAAAAGGACACCTATGCTGGTACCCCTGTTGGAGTGTTCTAGGGAAACCAAAAGAAGCCCACCTGTTTGGAGGATTCCCCTATTTTAAGAAGCCCAAATCGTGTTTGTTCAGACTGTGACACGCCATGTTGAAAGCTATTCTTCATCATTGGATAGAGATCTCCTGCGCTCTTGGGACGCCATTGTCAAAGAAGCAATGGTAACAGAGAAATTAAACTGGCAGATTTCTTGACAGTTGTCATGGGATCGTTCTTGTTTGCGTTTTCCACTTTGCCTGATACCTGGGCTCCCAAGGTCCCAATTAGAGGGCTCCTTCACTAGGGGTGTAGATGTTCATTTCTGAAAAAGGGGAGGAGTTCTGAATTAGGCCCCGGCGGGCATTGAGGGTGTCAACTAGTTGGATTCAAGGGATATTCAAGGGAAACCATCGGGGCCAATTCCTTTCGGGACTTGCGTGTACGCCGGTTCCGAAGGTTGCAGGCACCCTGGTTTCCTTCGTGTTGGGCGAGCTTCCTTATCTCAACTCTTCTATTTCTATTTGGGCGCAAGTCAAAGTGCCAATGACAATACATGGGACGAAAGGAAACACTAGCCTTTCATAAGCTCATGGTTGATGACTAGGATATGTCTTCCTTTGGTCTTCAAAACAAAACTGGTCACTGCAACATGTTTTTGGTATCTGGAGGGCCTCCAAAGCAAGGGTCGGCAAGGGTTGGCCTAGGTGTCCTTCAAAGGGTTTCTGGTTGAATAGCGTTTCACAGATCGGGAACACGCCAAAGCACTTGGAATTGTGATTTTCCAGATGCTAAAATTATTCGGGATCCCGAGTTGATTGGGATTCCACTGGTTTTAGCGTCGGAAGTGTTATTTACCAGCAACCCCCGCAGTTCCGAACTGCTTGCTGGACAGCACTTGGCATTTTGGACCTGGGCAAAAGCAAGTTGTGGGTGCTGAGTGAAATTTCACACGTCCGACGCCAAAACCAGCGGAACCCCCATCCACTCGGGATCCCAAAAAATTGCGGCCCCGCCCCGCAAAGACCTGCTTGCTCGGCAGCACTTGGGATTTTGGACATGGGAAAAGAAGCAAAAAAACATGTTGGGGGGTGCTGGTACCAGAATCCTTCTTGGCTGCTAATGGATTGGATCTTTAAGTGTTTTCCACTAAACCCCCCCCAAAAAAGTTAACTTTTTGCAGGGGTTTCAACAGCAACCAAACCTTGGGTTTCTTCCAAACGGAGACGGAAAGGATCCCTCTCCCCACTTCGGGCAATTCGGAGTCACAGGCCAGCAGGTCTTGCAGCTGGCATGGCTCCGTGTAGCTTTGAGGCCCGGCACGGGGGGGGGGGCAGGGGGCCAAAAAAGGATCCCAGGGAGAAGGATCCCTGGAATGCGGAGCTTCCATTTGCTCAAGATGTTTGTTGTTTTCCCCCTGTTGGTTTTAAAGGGAATCTATCACTACTGGAAATATGTTGTTGTTATTTTTTCCACGGGTCTTAAGCAAATGGAAGGGAGGGTATGGAAGGGACAGTGGTGTCCTCTTGCCGCAGTCTTGCCCTCCCAAACCGTGGGTTTGCGAGGCTTTCTCCAACTCCAAGGACAACTGTTGTTGCCTCGGTTGGTTCATAAACAGGTTGGCCCAGTTTGCTTTTCGCCAGCTTGACATCGGATCCAGGAAACAAATGCTAAGGTGGTCTTTTGGACCGAGTTCCTTGCTTGGATTTATGAGTGGCATCCCAAGTCTTGGCCGCAGGGGGGGGGGGGGTGACGAAACACTATCCCAAGACGAAACACCAACACTTACAGCAGCTATCCACATTGGGGAGGTCATTCCTCCCAAACTATCCATGTGCGCAATGGTGACTCGATCCACTGCACCTTTCACACCCCAAAAGGAAATTCAGAGCCCGGCCCAGCGGGTCGGTTCTTCGGCATCCTGGCGGAGAATCGTTGATTTCCCGGGGCAAAGAGCTCCCTTGGTGCATCAAAGACCGGCTCAGCTGCAACCAACTGGTAAGTTTGCGTTCCCGTTGATCGTCCAAGAAGCCCGGCGAAGAACGCCCAAGGTTTTGCGTAGTGAGGGCTTCCCAAGTTGGACCGGGTGCCTCTCAAGTGCAAGCAATCCTCACAAGGGAGTGCCCTTCGGAAATGGCAAAGCTGGAGTCCGATATATTTATTCTTTGGGCTGACAAACACGTGGCTTGGAAGCTACTAACCAGAAGCCGAAGGGCTCGCTACCTCTTGTTGTTTTTGGTTTCGATGTCGCCGTTTTGCCCAGGGCTTGGGGCGGCGCTGCAGCAGGTACCCGCCCCTCGGATTCTTTTCGTCAGCCGATCTCACGCGGCCTTCTCGGTGGACTTCATAGGGGTCCACCGAGAAAACCAGACCCTCAGCGGCTGAGTCAACCCATTCTTTTCAATCCTCAACCCTCTTCAATCAGCAGTTGTCCCCGGCCTTTGAGTGGTTTTCCTGAAGAAGGATCCCTGAAAAGCATTTGAAGCTATGCCTAGAATACCGGGTAGTTTTCAGTATTTAAGACATGGGCGGTTGGAGAACTGAATGGCTAGGGTTGAAGATGAAGTTATCCCTCTAGTTAGCGCAGAACCGTACTCTGCGAATGATTTGGACCCCACCCATGAGGGTGTTTCTTCGGGGGGATTGCAGATCGACGGTATCTGTTTACAATTTCCCAAGCCAGTATGAGGGGCGAACAGATACCACAGTTACTATCCTATGATCATCGCTTAGACTGGTTTTATAGTACCCCAAATCCCCCTTATGTTTATTTCGCCCCTTATACTTTTCACGAGTTGGGACAAGCACAGGAAATTGTTCAGGTCCCGTGACAGTCCTTGCGAGTTCGTGATTTCCAGCTGGGCAATTGCAGCAATTGGTGCAGCTATTTTGTGGGTGTGGGGGAGGGGGGGGTGTTTGTCCGTTTCTTCTCACTTCAAGCTTCTTCGAAGCTGAGGCCAACTTGGCAGGCGAGCGGCGGGTCGGAGTCGCTGGAGTCTGACAGTGGCTGTGTTTTCCCTTCGGGCTTAAACAGAACGGTCCCTCGGTGCCATGTTTGGAGAACATGGCCAATGGGGCAAGTAACTTGACAGCCTTTGTCCTGGTCTCAGAAAGGACATTTGGCGTTGTCCCCCAACAATGGGCGGTGTTTCTTTTGGCTTCCCACTTAAGCAACCCAAAAAAAGGGTGGCACCCTCAAAAAGTAACGCATGCCTGGCCAAAACTTGCCACTTTGAGTGCGGCCCAAACGCACACAGTGCTCGTGAATTTTTTTTGCGCTCTTTGTCAGGTGGGCGCGGTGGGCCTATGGCCGACAACTGCGGCGGCGCATGGCCCACGTGCTGCACGCCTGGCATTTGCGCATTGAGCCAATCGGCGTCCGGGAAATGGCGAGGGAGACCTCCTTAGAGGGCCACTCGGATGCGCGGAATGCATGCCGTGTGTCAAACCAGCACCCAAGCCAAAAAAACTGAGCAGGTGGTGGTCTTTAGGACTGTCCCTGAAAAAACCATGAGAAGGGTAGCCTACCAAAAATCCAACCCAAATGAAGCGGTGTTCTCTTTGGGTGTCCCTTGAAACCAAGGTGAGAAGGGTCCCTACAATCAAATACACGCACACACTCACACGGGAATGTTTGTCACAAAGATTCGAAGAATGGCGAGGTTCAGGGTGTGTTGATCAGCTGGAAACTGGGAAGGAACCTCTCAAGTGTTATTCAAACAAGAACACAAGAACGTGCCATTGTAGCAACTCTAAATCGCCCTCCCCCCCCCCTGCTTCCCCCATCTAGGGTCTCACTTTGCGGAAGGAGGGGTTAGGGGCTGGAATTTGCGCCACACGTCTGGTCAGTGGGATCCGGTTGGAAGAGGGTTGCTTACTAATGATTCTAGCAGAACTGCTTCCTCTCTTCTTTTCAGGTGTTTTCCTCAGGAAGACTCGCCCAGTCCAGGTGAGTGTTTATTTGGTTTGGGGAATTGCCCCACTCAGTTTGAACCATAGAAGGGGTTCCCTAAAAATCTCCGAACGGCGATCGTTTTTGTTCGCAAGATCGACACTTGTGGCAACACAAAAGCCAAGAGCTAGAAGTACCACTAACACTCCACCTCTTCACTGGTGGCTGTTGGGTACCCGATTTTGGACCTCCCCCAAAAGGATACCCAAGCTCTTGCTGAGGGCTCCTTAAAAGATCTCCCTTTTGCCACCACTTGAAACATGCTTTTTTTTCTCCCCAAAAAATCAAGTTGGACACACCACCATTTTACAAGCTGCAATTTTTTGGTGTGTAATGCATCCGGATCCCCGTTGCCTCTTTCCGCGGAGGCTTGCTGGCGGACTTGGCTCCGGACCTGTCCCTCTCCCGGAGAACGGAGGAGCCGGCCGGCAAGCCTTCCCTTCGGCCTCCGCTGGTGGCCCGGCGGCAACCGAGGCCCCACCCCCCCCGTTTCTCAGTGAGGCATGTGTGTTTTTTTTGTGTCTGTTGTTGGGGGCGGTTGCTGGGCTTGCTTCTGCTTTTTTTCTTCTTGTTTTTTTTGTTTTTCTATTTTTTTCTCTGGCTTTGAGGTTGGTTTCCCTTCTTTCCCAAGCTCCAGCTGGGGGGGTCTGTCCTTTTTACGTACTTTGCGTTTTGGTTGCTGCCAACAAACGCATTTTCAATTTGTCGACTGAATGGATCACAGGTTGTACCAAGCAGGTATTTGTTTGTTCCCTCACGGGACTTGACCTGTTTTACCTTGTGTGTTTTGGAAAATGGCGGTGACACAGCACGCGTCTCCACTTAGTTGCAAGCCAGAAGAGGGACCTAACTTGTTGGCAACAGCTTGACTTGTTGGCTTGGTATTTGTTGCACCACCAACGTTGAAAAGCAGGGACCCAGAATTGGCGGTCAGTTTGACCAACATATTTTTGTCAGTGGCACAGTGAGAATCCTGTTTGTTTAACGGGTCCCCCACTAAATCATGGAGTCGCGCCAGCGTGCCAGGTGAACGTGAGCAACCGAAGCGCAGAGGAAGATTCCAAACGTGTCAGAGGACCTGAGCGCTTCTTCTACGAGTCTTGGCGTTGTGGGCCGAGAGTAGTTGCCTCGGTATTTTGGGGGTTGATCAATCTTCCCTGCCCCAGTTTGACCCTGCCTGGGAAACTGTCCCCATTTAGTGAAAAAATATCATATTTGTTGTGTTTTTTCCCCCAATGGTCATCCCATGCAAAGGACCTCTTGATCAACCCCCATGGATTTGGTTCTACCCGGATGCTGCAACGCTGCAAGCTGAACTTGGAGGCTCCGACTTCAATGTCAAAAGGTCAAAGCTCATTGCACTTGTTTTTTTTTTCTTTCTGTTTGAGGGGGGGGAGGGGGTTACGTTGCTTTTTGGTTTGACCATCTAAAGAGCAACGGGCTCGTTTGAAGCAAGGGGTCCGCTTTTTCTCATGGGTTGCATGTACGAGCCTGTGAGAGTGGTGCGCGGTGGGGTTCAGGAAAGCCTTAGTTTGTTGGTGGTTTGGATTGGTTTGGGGGTTTGAACCCAAACCACCATTTCAAACCACCAACTAGAAGGAAGCTGAGGGGTCGTGTTGTTGAATGTTGCTGGGGGTTGTTTAGGTTGGAAGCTGGGGCTGGTCCTCTTTAACCAACAACCTGGGGGTGACTGCTGGCCCAATAGCCGGACCACTGCAAAGGCATCCTAAAAGTCATGTTGGGCCCGAGTGAGGTAAGGAGATGACTTTCTTCAAGAAGGAATGGGTAAATTCTCTGGGTGTTTTCTCATCTTGTCGGCCTGTACTATACCTTGTTGGGGGCTGTTTGCAAACTCTGTGGGGTCAGTGAGGGGTCGAGTAGATTCTCTTTTTTCCAATGGATCTGGGCCGTGGAAGACTACTGTCCTGTTAAGCAACTCTGTCCGCTTCCATTGGAGAGAGGTAGAACCTTGAGGGTTGCCAAGTATTCGAGTGGATTTGTGCGTTTGAGTTTCTTGCCGCATTTTGTTTGCCTGCTTTCAATGAGTTTCTTAGCTGTGCACTTCCGCACCTACCAAAAGGCAACCGCGATATGCCTCGTGGCCTTTGGTGAACACAACGGGACCCTGATTTTTGAAAGTATTAGTTCGACCCTTTTGAGAATGAGATCGTTGTTCAGTGAATTTTAGCAAAAACATCGCCCTAGTGTCGAGCACCTCACCTGGGATCAACCTCCAACCAGTGGCATGGTTGTCAAGGGCCGCCCCCCAATCCGAATAGGCGCGAATAGCGGCTAGCGTTCTGTTTTTTCGAGGTTTCTCAGTGGGGGGGGGGGGGCTTACAACCGATGGGGTAGTGAAAAACCAAGCCTACATTGAGCGTTGGAGGACGGAAGGGAACGAGTTGTACGTCCAGAGACTGACTTTTATGAAGCCATTTCCGCATAGTTTATAGCGAGCGCACCTTGCGGTAAAACGAGCTCACCAGCTAGAGATTCTTTACTTAATTATGTCAGCTTTGGCATGGACAAGCTACCCCCCCCCCAGAACACACCTCAGGACCACACACTCTTAGGGCTCCGCTTGCGCTTGAAGCGGAATGCCAACTTGTGTGCGTTGGCGAGCTCACTTGGCACAAGGAAGCCACCATAGCTCAGGTTTTGGACTCGTAAGACTTGCGGCCTTAACAAAGCTGAACTAATTGGTTTGCGGGCTCGCCTTGGGGTAAAACGAGCAAATTCTTTCCATGGTGAGGGAACCCCGAGGGTTCCTTGTTTCTGGTTGGTGAGTAGTGCAGATGAGCAGATCTTTTCCAAACGAGGTACCTGGGAGCGGAAGCTCCAAGTATTTGAAGCGGAGAGGGGACGGGCTTCGGACCACCCACCAGCAGGGTCAACGGCAATCAAGATTTCGCGGATCCTTTCAGAATTTCTGACGTCCGGTGTGTCAATCGGGCTTTGATTTGAGGACACCTCCAGCTATACGGGCTGCGCTCGGTACGGCGGGCCCATGGTGGCCACTCGATGTCGGGTTTCAGCTCCCCCTCCTTTTGGCCATTGTCCCTATATTTCCCAATTTTGTGGTTTGCAACATCACCTTCTTGGGCCACTCAAGATCTTTTAATGAAAAATATGGAAAACCCTGCATTCAGAATTCCGTGGATCCCGGCCATGTCCCAACTCCTCCAATTCCCCTTGAGCCCGCATGCAGAAACAGCCGGGAGTTGGGGCCTCGCACTGATTGCCCGGTGCTGCCGTCCAGTCAATCCTTTGCTCAATCCTGTCAATCCCAAGCTCTTAGGGCCGCTGCACCATGGAAAAGAATGCCACGACCCGTTTTTTGGGGAAAGAAGGCCTCGAGGAGACCGACCAATTGGTATTCAGCTTCCTGCCAAGTGGTTTGGATGGGCGGTTTGGTGGTGAAACGGGATGGTTTTCCATTTAAGCCCACAAGAACCAGGGCCAAACTACAAATCCGAAGCACCAACTAAAGATAAGAAGACTTATCCTTCTGAGGATGTAATGGGCGACCAAGGGACTCTTGCTACACACAGGAAGGGAAGGGGTGTTTTCCACAATCCAGCGCAGGGTGCACCTTCTTCGCTTGCGAAGCCAAGAGCATTTTGGTTGCCCCTCTCATTGAGGAAAGCGTTCCTCAACTAGTTTCCATGTGCATTGGCACATCCATCAGCAACTCACTTCCGCAGATTCAGGGCTGTATAGATTTTTTTGGAAAGATAAGTTTAGTTGGTGTTACTCGTTTGTCGGCTTCCTTAACAAGGAACTCCCACCGGTTGAGTCATAATCGACACCTGGGCAAGTGAAGATTAGTAAGGGACAGTCCCAGCCAGAATTAGCCGTGCCCGCCTTTGTAGTTGTTTACATTGGTTTGGATCAACCATGTTAACACCAGGTGTTGGTTTTGAGTCAGTCGGTGTTCAGCTTGAAGGAAAAGATTGGCAGATGGTTGAGAAAGCTTTTGGAGGACCACTGAAAGGAAGCAAGAAGGAGTTGCCAATGCGAAGAAGGTCCCTGGTTTTGACACATTACATGTATCGGAATCATATTATACTAAACGAGTACTAAACAGTTTATTTGTTGAAATCATGATCTCTGATGAAGTACCCCACGACATCCCACCCAGTCGATAACTGCTGAGAATCCCCACCTGCCTCAGCCACAGGCGCGCGTGTGCTCCTTGTGAATCGGAGGGAGGTCAAGGTCGGGTCTCATGGGGTCACCTGAACAGGTACACATCCCAAACCAGGAGCCCTGTAGATAAAGCGCACATGCCAAAGCCAACCGTTGAAGGGGGCCTTGTCACAACCAGGGCTTTTGACACCCTGCCCCCTCTCCATGCCGAGGTGGACAAGAAGGAGAACGCAGTGTGTCGGGCACTTTGTGCACAGAACGAACAGAGTTTGTGCAGCCCACCGTGGTCTCAGAAAGGACATCCAACCAGAGTGGAGCCAATGCAAGGGACTGGTCTAGAGCCTTGAAGCTTGCATATCATCTTGAGTGCTACGTCCTTGGATCGTGAGCCTTGAGCTTTCAGGCACACGGTCATGTGTTTATGCTGTTAGTGAAAAACAAATCGAAGACAGAATTTCCTTGCGTCAGGATAAGCCAGGAAGGAAAGCTGTGCCATTGTCCGAGTTCGGAGGGTGGTCTTCTCAGGGCAGACTTATTTCATGAGTGCTTTGTTGTGACTAGTTTTATTCGAACAAATATTCAGGTGTTTAGAAATTGGTGTTCCAAAAGAAAAAACTAAAAACAACATTTGGTCATTTGGGTCCACATCGCTGCGTCTCAAACTGCTCCTCGCAACCAAGCTGCGTGGGAGGTCCTCGTTCACCCGTGATGCGCCGCGTGAGCAAGCGTTGAGGCAGAGCGCATGGCGGGGCGTGAAGTAGTTTCCTTTCTTTTCAGTGGGATTCCCTTCAAAGTCTTAGACACATATGGCCAATTTTAATACGAAGTGGTTGGTGGACATGGATCCGAACCTGAATGATGCCCACCACAAGGGGCCTAGTCAAAATTCAGACCCATGTGGCCCATATATGTTTTTGTGGTGCAACGGGGCAAGTGATAAATGTTCGAGCTTGGAAGGTGGGGGAGGTAGAAAGTGGTGTTCTGTCGGGGGATCTTTGGCTTGAGTCAACTAACAACTCGATTTCATGATTTGGCTCAGGCGTTCAGAATCCGAGCCTGCAGTCAGCTGCAATTCTATTTGCTTCTGGTTGCAGGTTTTTGATGTTGTTTCAAGACCAGTTGCTGACGTTTGCACAACTCAAGCCTTTGCAGGAATTAGATGGCACCACTCTGGGCTAGACGTCACAGAGCTGAAGGCCGAATTTAGTGCAATAATTCGATGCCTCTAGCCACAGTCGCGCGCATGAAAACATGCTGCCACGGAAAGAAGCCTTTGCCCAGCACTCTGATGAGTCCCTTCCGGCTTTGTTTGGGAAACCTGCCCTTACTTTCCTGCAAATTGACACGGAAAGATGAAACCCCAAAAGCCATACCTTTTGAAGAACGCCCTTTTTGGGTTCCACGTTGATTGGGAGGGGAGTAGGGGTTTTCTAGGGGGCTTGGTCTTCCCTACCACCTTTGCGCCCAGCAAAGCCGACGCTTTGGCATCGACGTTTGCGCCGCCTTGCGATCAAGCGACGGGTCGCAAGCGACGCCGGGGCCGAGCTGGAGGTTCCACTTGTTGAAAAATTGGGCAGACACCGCGTTGGGCGTATTTGAGAATACGCGCAGCAAAAATTCAGGATCCATGACGCCAAAGCGGGCCGATTTGCAACAACACGCAGATGCGCACCAGCAAAAGTCGCGATGGAATCCAAGTTTGGTGCTACTGATGTAACCTATTTGAACGCGTCTTTAATTTTCCCAAAGGAAACAACGCCGGGATGCAGGTTATGTTTCTTCGTGTTTTCAGAGTGAGGGGGGGTCCGTATCGCAGGACGCTTTCGGGTTTGCATGTTGCATGGAAACGCAAAGTTTTCTGCGCAAGACAAATGCATATTTTCAGACAACTTGCATCAATCGGTCTGCAAGCGTCAGGCTAGTGCTATTGGAACTTCAGTGGTCAAGCTGGCAGGCTGAGAGCCTTGCAGCCCCAAAACGATTTCCGCTGATTGGGTTGGCAGGGTTGCCAGCCGAAAACTGGTGCACAGAACCCCCACAATGAGCTAGCCTGGAGTTCCCTGTGCTTCTTTCCCAGTTGGCCTTGAGCCTGGCACTCAGCTTGGGCAGCTGCTGGAAAATCTCAGCCCGGAAGTCTGCCTTCATGGCTTTGAAGGCCAGATGTGGGCACTCGCACGTGAACCATGGCCGCGCGAAGTCAAATCCTGGGTAGAGCGGTGCGTTGCGCTTCTAAGCTTGCAATTTGAAGCGCGGAGTCGCACGTGACACCACCTTGCTGACAACTCTTCTGCGTCGCGGTGTTGTCGGGAACTCGCACCACCAATTCCGCAGCCGAGCTGCTGCGTCGGAATCTGTCTTTAAGCGCGGCGGAGCCAAACTTCACCGCGCCCAGTCTCGAGACAAACTTCATGAACACGAGCAAGTCCTTTCGAAAATTTGCTTGGCGTTGGAAGGAAAGTGCCATCACTCCGTACGGACGACGGCCCAGCCACAGACATTGCCGCGGTGACGCCGCCGCCGATGCGACAGGCTTCCATTGTTTGTGTCGAAGTGCCCAGCGGTCGTTACACCACAAAGCAGCCATGTTTGCAGCGCTACGCGTCGGCGAAAGGTGATGTGTAAAAACACAAGCTGCATCTCGAAAGAAAGGCAACACGTTTCATGGCCGGCAATGTGTTCTTGCAGGCTCAACGGTCAAACGCACTGACTGAGCTGACTCGCAGTCTGACAGCCCAACTAGCTGACGGATTTTGCTGGAATTACGTGGCATGTGCCCGTGCAGTCGCTTGCACATCGCGCGAGGTAGGCAATATCTTGTTGGATGCTTCCATACCGCACATTATGTGTGAGCGTGCTGAAGCTTGTTGGTTTTCATGTGTCCATGTGTTGTAGATTCATTGTTTTGTTGGTTTGCTTGGTCTACGCTTTCACACCCGCCAAGCATTCAGTGGCCGAGAGGGCTTCAAACCGAGGGTCACTAACATTGCTCACGCGTCAGTGGAGCTCAACTCAAGACTGCGACCATTCGAACTGGACCCATGCTGGAATCCAAAGCTGCGCAGGCTGTTGGCCGATTCAGGCGCTGAGGGGGACATGTTCTTGCGAATGATTCAGTCTAGCATCCCAACGCGCCAATGGTCAGCTGATTTCTCGATGAGGCTCAAAACCCTCTTGATGATCAGTAGAGGGCGAAGCCAGTGGGCGGAAGTTTGAAACCATGTTAGAGTTAGTTGTGTCCTGTGTCTTTATCTTTACCTCTGATTTTTCTTGTTTGTCTTCTTTGTCTTATGTATCGTCTTTATCGTTTTTATCTTGTTCTGTCTCTTTCCCTCCTTCTTCTGTGTCTTTGAGTTTTCTTGTCTATCCTGTTCTTTTTCTCTTGTTTGTGTGTTTCTTGGTACTGTGTTTTCTCTCTCTCTCTCTCTCTCTCTCTTTGTATCTTTCTCTCATCTGTATCTTACATATGTGTTTTATCTATATTCATTATGTATGTTTCTTTCTCTTTGGTCCTTGTCTTCTTACCTTTGTTTTTAACTTCTTTGTGTTTCTCTTCTTTAGTTTTCTCTTCTTTCTTCATCTTTATCTGTCTCTGTCTCTTTCTCTTTGTCTTTCTCGTTCTCGTCCTTTGGCTCTGTCTGTGTCTCTGTCTCGGTCTCTGTCTCTCTGTCTCTCTGTCTCTCTGTCTCTCTGTCTCTCTGTCTCTCTGTCTCTCTGTCTCTCTGTCTCTCTGTCTCTCTGTCTCTCTGTCTCTCTGTCTCTCTGTCTCTCTGTCTCTCTGTCTCTCTGTCTCTCTATGTCTCTTCTTGTTTCTTGTTCTTGTTTGATTCATTTGTTTTCTTTGTCCGTGCATGTGTGTGTGTGTGTGTCAATGTTACTGTTCGCTCAACATGCATTTTTTGTGTGTTCTGTCTTTCTATTTTTTCATGTGTGCTATTTGTTCATTTGTTGTATGCATTGTTGTGTGTTCTGTTTATGTTCCTTTTTTGGTTTATCTGATTCGGTATTTTTTTGTTGTTTGCTGTTTCTTTGCCAGGTTGGTTTTGTCTTTATTGTTCTTGTTCTTGTTCTTTTGCATTTTCTTTGTATTATTCATGGTTTTGGTTTGTTTTGTGTTTGTTTGTTTTTAATGTTTAGTCTTGATGTGCTACGTATATTTGTTAGTATTTTACGTTATGCTTATGTTTCTCTTTGTCGTTCTCTTCCAACCGCAGCAGAGGAACACAAGAGATAGAGAAAGAGAAACACAGTAGTGAGAAAGATGCGCAGTAGCAGTATGTGCGGCAGTTTTTTGGCCAGGCCTCGCAGTACCTGTGGCACGACTAAAACGGCGCGGCGCATGTCGAACAAGGCGAAGGGGGGGAACAGGGGGACCCCCTGATGCCTTGCCTTTCTGCGCTTGTGCAGCACCCAGCGTTGCAGGCCACGCAGGCAGTGCTTTTGCCAGGCGAGGTCCATTTCGCAATTTTTGGATGACAGCTACATCCTCTCGCTGCCCAGTCGCGCGCGTGCAATCTTCAACATCCTGCAGGCGAGCCTGCAGGCACATGCCGGAGTCCAGGTCAACTTGGGGAAGACTCGCGCTTCGAACGCCGGCGGCGCGCAGCCGCCATGCAGGCGTTGCGGTTTCGGGGCCGCGGAACGTCCCAGCAGGTGTCCCTGCCACCCAACAAGCAAGGATTGGTGCACCCTCGGGTCCCCTCTCGGCAGCCACGCGTTCACACGGGCGCCGCGCTTATAGTCGGCGTGGCTGATACTGCTGCTGCGCGCCGCTCCCCGTGCCAACTACCTGCTGCGCATCTTACACCCTCCGCGGGTTGGCCAAGGCACGTGAGGAACCGGAGGAGCACGAGGAGCTGCCCCGCCCAGCGGCCCCGCAGCAGGACCACGGCCGCAGCCGAGACCGCGCGATGCTGCGCGCCCGGTGCCCTTGCCAGTTTGCCCGCGGCCGGCGGCACAGATGTCTAGCGCAGCTCCGAGTCCAAGCGCGCCGCCGCAGCGATGTTGCCTGTCCTCTGTTCCATCACGGGGCATGCCCTGCGCAGCTCACGGCTTGGTGCCGCCTTCATCCGCCGTCTCGTCATCCGGACCGGCGCGCCAGCTAAAAATCTTTGTCGCCAGCAGGCGGGCGCTGACAACCCCCGTGCAGGTTTCGCGCCAAGATGTACGTCTTGGACAACGTCCACCTCACAAGCGCCTCTAGGAAGTTTGCACGGCTTGCAAGGCTTGCAAGGCTGGCAAGCCAATGCCCGTGCCGGCACGTCGCAGGCAAGGACGCCGTGAAGGCAAAAGAGGAGGAGACAGCATCGAGCAGGGCCGACCAGCCAGGCGCCAACCATCCGGCCGCCGCCCGTGAGCGCGGGCGTGCGCTTGGGCCGCATGGTGGGCTTGCAAGAGCCTAGAATCCCAAGATGTTGAGTTCTATACATTTTTTTTTTATTGGAACTCCCTAAAGAAGAAAACAACTCCCACAACCTTCGTCATGGAGGCCCAGGAATTTGAACTGCGCCGCCAGCTTCCGCACTTCGCCGCCGTTGTTTCCAGGGGCCGGCGAGCCGCCGGTTGGCCCTGCCCTTTGTGGCCGGGTTGGCGCTGCCCGCGTAGGATGCTGTCATCCTCGGTGCGCAACCCCTCCCCAGCCCGATGAACCGGGCGAGGCAGAACTCCTGGCCAGCCCGGTTTTTCCTCGCAAGCGCTTTTGTTTGCCCTTTCATTAGCCGTCCCTTCAGCACAATTCCAACCCGCCCGGAGCTTCTTCGGAGCCCTTGCGTGCCCTCCTCCTGCGGTGCCTGCGCCTCCCTTTGCCCCTGTCCGCCAGCACCTGTCGGTGTCGTCGCCCTCTCCACCCTTTTGGCGACCACCGTGCAGCGTGCGCCCGGTCCGGTGCGCTCCGGAGTCAAGTCTGCCCACCTGAGCGGGCAGCAGCCCGTGTTTGCCGCGAGGCCGGGGTTCGGGTTACCACGAACGCACTTGTCCGTGACCTAAATGTGGCGGTCTCACGCCTTGACGACCGTCGCATGGAGGTCATCGCGAACGGGCCCTCTTTGTGGGACGGAGCCCAGCTCGCGGTTGACACGACCATTGTGTCCCCGCTCACCGCCTCGGCGCGACCCGGCTTGTCGCTCTTCTTGAGGCCCGGCGCTGCAAGCAAGCAACCTACCCCGAACTTCTCGCCAGCGCCCTCTGCCGCATTCTGCCGCCTTGTTGTGCTTAGGGCTGAGGTCGGGGGCCGTTGGGGGTCAGAAGCTGCCTGTTTTTTTCGTCTCCTTGCGCGCCCGCGCCCGGGCTGAGGCTCTTCGCCCTGCCCTTCGAAGTGCTTAGGTCCACCGGTGGTCTGGCTTGTTGTGCGCTGCAGCATCCCTTGCCTTTGCTGGCAGCTCTTTGGATTGGCCTTTCCAAGTGTTGAGGTCTGAAGAGCAAACACTTAAAGCCCTGCAAGGAGACGAGGCAGAAAACACAAGCAGAGGTCACCATTAGACTTGGCACACGAGAACGGATCCTCACTTGGTCACAAGGGAAATTATTCGCATCCGAATGGGCCGCTCGGATCCAGCGTCAACAACACCATTCAGATGCCGTAGTCGCTTAAGTGGAGGAAACTAACCATGGTGCGTTGGAATCTTCCGGTCTGCGTTCTTCAGCTAAAGGCTGCGTATGGGGGCTTGAGGGGAGTCCCGGGCACTAGGACCTTGCAAGCTGTTTTTGCGGAGCCCGGCGGCCTCTTCACGTGCACGCTGTTGCTACAGCCGCGAAGCTTCAGGGCAAGCTCGGCATGCAGCGACAAGGTCGCTCAAGTCCGTGTTGCTCAAGGGGGGAGGGCGAGGAAGTAAGCCTGCTTTTCCGATCTCCCCACGAAAAAATCGAAGTCAGGAGTTGTTCATTTGCAATACTGGGGATACGCTTTGCTCGGCCAAGCAGTTATTATCATTACCGAGAAGTTTGGCCAACTTGAGATTAGCAGATGCCGCCTCCTTATCATCCTGAAGTTGGGAGCTATGGGCAAAGGTGTGTGGGTGCGTCCAAGGCCAGCTTGCACTTTGAGGAGTTGAAGCCGGGGTTTTGACTATGAGGTTCAGATCGGCAACAAGTCACCTTCATTATGTCCTTTTACTCTTCCTCTTTTTGCGTTTTTGTTTGTATCTCTTGATGATTCGGAACAAAAACAAATAAAATAAAAAGGTCGTGTTTTTTTTCTCGCACGCCTTTTTACTGCTGCACCAGTCGGTAGGGCCCCCGGGCACCAGGGGTAATCACGTCAAGGCCTCCCCACGCGGGAGGCTAGGCTAAGCGTGCGCGGAAAGCCGGCGGGCGAGCACCTCAAGAACGGGGCCGGTGCGGTCGGCAAGCACGTCACTGAAAGTGGGCGCAGGGCCGTCCAGCCAAGACAAGCCAGCGGAAGGCAAGGCAGACAAGCTGGCAGCAAAGGCCTGCATGGCGGCAGCAGTCAAGAAGCCAGACCAGCGGTGGACCAGGGCGGCCTGGTAGGCAAGACGCAAGGTCGCAGGGGTGTCTCTGGCTTTGGCCCGGGCAAGCTGCCGCAAGAAGTCGGCAGTTTCGGAGCTCCATCGGCCACCAACTTCGACCCCAAGGACGGCCAGGCGGGGGAGGACTGGAGGAGCTCGGGGTAGGTCCGCTCCTTCTGACGCCGCTCGTCAAGCAAAGCAACGGGCCGCGCCAAGTCACGGCGGGAGCGCGGAACGGCATCGCGCGTGAGGGGCGACACGATGGTCGTGTCGACTGCAAGCTGGGCAAGCCGTTAGCAATGACTTCGATGCGCCTGTCGTCCAGGCGGTCAACAGGGGCATTCAAATCGCGTACAAGGGTGTTGGTTGTGACGCGTGCGCCGGCCTCGCGGCAAATCCGCGCAGCAGCGCGCTCGAGAGGGCAGCCGCGACTGCGCAAGGCACCTGGCCGGGGGCAAGCTGCACGATGGTCGCCAAGAGGGTCGAGAAGGCGATCGCACCGGCAGCTGCTGGCGGTAAAGGGCAAAGGCAGGCGCAAGCGCCGCAACAAAAACACGCGGAACAGCGCAAGAGAGTAGGCAAGCTCCGGGCAGCTCGGCACGCTGGTGAAGACACGGCTGCTGTAGGGGCCAGTTTGCGAAAACAAAAGTGCCTGAGAAGCCGGGTCCGTCTGGGCGAGGACCTCACCAGTTGGGCCTGCGCAAGCAGGAGGGCATGACAGCTTCGGGCAGGCACCGGGCCGGGGGCCTGCAGCAAGCGAAGGACGGAGGCCGCCAAGTCGGGCACTTGAGTGTGTAGGACCGGCAACACATCAGCCCAGGATTCCTTAAAACGCTGAGGGGGCAAGGGACACAGCACTGCGCAAGCCGAGGCCACCTTCGTGGAAAGGCAGCTGCGCAAGGCGGGCCGCAGTCTGCCTAGCGCCCGGATCTCTGGAGGCTCACGGCCAGAGGCGTTCCAAACGCGTGCCTTTCCAGCGTGTAGCCGGATCCGGCAGTGCGTCTGAAGCTGAGCAGACAAGGTGTCGAAAACAGGGCGCGCACGGTTTGGCGAGGTGTCGGCATAGATATCATCCATAAAAGCGAGGAGCCGCTCCCCTGGCTGCAGCTGGCGCTGGCTGCGTGGCAACGAGCGCGCCGTGCTGCGCAAGTGCGAAGAGCTGGCATCAAGGGGTCCCCTTGTTCCCCGCCTTCAGCTTGGAAGATCATGTGGGGCGCACCCTGGGCATCATGCCAAATGAAGCGCGACCGAAAGACATAGAATTGCCGAACGAATGGGAGCATGGCATTGGCCCCTGGCACGTGGCGCAAAGCGTGCAACATGGCTTGGCGGCTGACGGTGTCAAAAGCCCCAATTCCATCGACTGACAAAACGGTGGCATCCGGATCCAACTCGGTAAAAAAACAGGGCGTGGGCGACCGCTTCAGCGCCAGCACGCGTGGACAGACCAAACTGGAACGGCGCACAAGCTTCCTGGAGGGTAGCAGCAAAGTGTTGCGCGAAGGGCCGGGCGACTAGGCGCCGCAGAAAGTCGCTGGCAACTATGCCCCGAACTCGGCAGTTGGGCTTCACTATTACATTATGACTTGATCACGTCATAACTATGAGACTGGCGGCTACGCTTGGTGCAATACTCGGAGCCCTCAGGATGCAGGCAGGATGGAATTAGGGAAACTTCCGTCCGCGTGAGTATTCTACATATTGTTTATACGTTTTTGATTTTTTATTATCTTCCTATACAGGGAAGCGGGAGGAGAGTAAGAGAGAACTAAGTGTCCGGTATCTGGACGATCTACCTAGTTTCCCTTATATCTCCACCATGTTGCCACGAGGCGGGCAGTCCGCGCGGCCTATGAGGTAGACGCACGCACCACTGTGCTCATTGTACATGGGGTCGGGGCGTTTGACCACATCTCACGGGCCAGCATGTTGCACGGCTTGCGGTGCGACCCTCGCCTGGCTGCCCTTCTGCCTAGTTCTACGCTGAGGGCGGGGTCGCGCACGACATAACGCAGGGCGACCCGCTCATGCCGGCTCTGGCATGCCCTCGGGAAGCACTAATTGTTTCGCTGCTGCCGCGGCCTTTGTCCGACAGCTTGCCCGCGTGCGCGCCAGGCGGGCTCCACCCGTGGTGCGGGGATGTCCTCTGCCTGGCAGAGCCCAGCGCCCCCAGCAGCCTCCCCCTCCGCGGGTGATGGTGCTGTCGCGGCCCCCTCCGCTTGTGAGGGCGTGTCGGCGGGGCGCCCTGCTCGTCGTTTCGCTCAGCCGTTTCACTGCTCGTCTCACCCTCGCGCGCCGTACGGAGAAGAAACCAAATATGGTTTCGCCAGGCTTGCAGGGAGTTACGCTCCGGTGAGGATCTTCATGCGTTCCTTGACGACGTCTACGTGACAAGCACCGGGCCACTTTCCGATGCTTTGGGCATCGCCTTGTGGGAGTGCGCCGGCATGGAACGCAGCGCGAGGAACCCAGCCAACGTGCGCGCCGCCGCTTGGACAGGCAATTGGGCACGCGCTCCAGACCAACAAGTTCTCGCCGTGCTGGGCACGCCGGTAGGGCACCCTGCGTTTTTGGCCCGCAGCCTCCAGGACATGTCGGATGCGCTGCTACAGCGCAGCGCGTCTGTGCCACCTGCAATGTGCGTGGCTCATCCTCCTCTTGCGCGCGTCCGCGAAGCAACTACTTGCTGCATCTTGCTGCGAGTGCTCCCGCCCGCCGAAACCAAAAGCGCACGCGGAGTCGCACGACACTGCCGTCACGCAGTGCCTCCAGCACCTGCTTGGTGACGCACCCGGACTTGCCCGCGACCCGCGCCATCGCGTGCGCAGCTCCCACTGGCCGAAGCCCAGCGCGGCAAGCGATGGGGGCAGTTGCTGGCTGTCGCGGCGCAGGGCGCGCTCGCGGCCAGCTTCAGCTTGGGGCGCCGCCGCTGGGCGACGTCATGTCCGACGCCCGCTGGGCGCCGGACGTGTGAGGGCCATTGTGTTTCACCCCAGCTGGACGGATCAAGGCGCGTGGAGCAGCATGCCCGGGCCGAGGCCAGAGACACCTTGCAGCTGGCCTACCAAGCTGCCCTGGTCCACCGCTGTTTCTTGACAGTCGTCGTTATGTAGGTTTTTGCTGCCAGCTTGTCTGCCTTGCCTTCGGCCGGCTTGTGTTGCCTTGACGGCCCTGACACTGTTCTCGGTGACGTGTTCAACTCGCGCTGCTGGTAAAAAATGCTATTAGGAGCTTGCAGGCCTGACAGGCCGGCTGGCTAACGGACTGTTTGACGTGCTGCGGAAAAAGGCACGAGAAAAAAGGGGGGGAGAAAAAAAACAACTCGTTTGGCAGACATGAACTTGCAAGCTGACCAAGTTGATCACCTTGGTGTCAGGGAGCGCCCAACCGGCGTGGTGGCAGGGACAACGCTGGCATTGGCGCTCCGCTGCACGGAGCGAGCCTACCGTTTTTGCGGTCGCACTTCAGGCACCGGCACAGCTCCGGGCCAGTGTGACTCGTTCCTTGGCCGTTGCCTCCTTGCTCTTGTGCCAGACGGCCAGGCCACGCCTTTGCAACGCGGACGGGGCGCTGCCCCCCACGGCACCTCAACTTAGCAGCGCGCAATAGCGCGCACTGGCTGTGAGCCAGCCGTCCGGCTCGGACGACAGGGCAATGCCCGTCGGGAAATGAGATGGTTCGACACACAAATGTTGTGCGCGCACATGCTCATACCCGAATTGTTTGAGTTTCATTCCGGGTGAAACGCAACACATTTGGCTTTCATGTCATATCACATGATTTGAGCATGAACTTGGTCCATTATACTACTGTAAGTGCACACATGCAACCGTTCAATCGCGCGTTGTTGTTTGGCTCGCTCTGTGTGTGACAAGGCAACGCCGGCGAGGCGCCAGGCCAAACGAGCGGACAACGAGACTCCTCATCATCCAAGTGCGGGCAAGGTTGGGCTGTGCTTGGACTTCAGTCAAAGCTCAGTTCAGTGACACGCGGACATTGGCTCGAGCCAGGCCAAGCTCGACCTCACGCAGCACCTCAGGGCGAAAAAAGCTTCTGCTATTAAGATTGGGCTTTTGCTTCAATCGCAAGATCAAACTGGGCTTCGCCCCAACTTGGGGGTCAACTATGTTTTTTCTACCTTGGAAACTGCTTGCTGTAAAGTGGTAGGGTGGGGATTTGACATGTGGTTTGCAAGCCTGGGCTTGAAACCACTGACCGTTTGCTTCCCACGTGGTTCAAGCGGGGTTGATTAGGGGTGGGCTGCAAAGCGCCCATCCCCACGCAGTGTTGCCGGGGCCTCAGTGGCTGTTTGTTTTGGCTTCGGATGGGGCAAAACAAATTGCGCCACCGGAATTGAAGGTTTTCTGCCCCCAGCGCATAAAACAGGGGGCTTTTAAAGTGAGCTCCACCTTGGTTGTTGTATGCCAATAGTTCTCCTTGTGCGGCATCCAAATCAGGAGGTTTTGTGACCCCCACAAGAAAGGCTCGAACAATCCGGTTGGGTTTCGTTGGGTTTGCAACTCGGGTTTGAGGTTCGAAGTCCTTCCCCGATGGCGATGGCCGCGGCCTCGGCCGAACCTTCGTCCGTTCGCAGCGGGGACCTTCGACTTCGTGCGCAGGCGTCCGTGTCGAAGGGCCTCCCCAAGCAGACCAGCGGCACAGCTCGGAACTCGGAGTGCTGTGAACCCGAAATGCTGGCTGGGAGTGGGGCTCAGTATCATTCCGCAAGATCCGTTGCATGGGGGTATTGAATTGGGGTTCAGCTTTCCGTTTGCCACATGATATTGTGAATAATGCTGGTGAACACGATGGATTGGGATTTGACATGTTGAGCAGCCCAGTGTTTTTTTTTTTTCCCCTCTCAGGAATCGTACTGTTTGGCTGGATGCGCCTCCTGGGGACTAATAATATGTGTCGCAAGCCATTGCGTAAGCAAATGCAAATTGGCCCACGGCCCCTTTTCGAGGAGTCTCCCTTACAAGCGGGCCGGTGACCACGTGGGATTGGTTTCAGTCCTCATGCGTCCGTGTGCGTGGTGTTGCTTCATAATTGTTGGTGCATTTAACATGTCATGGTCTGACTAAAGGTTTGGCACGGGCAGTCAGCTTAGCTCACAACTAGGATTCGAGCCTGCAGTGCTTTGTTTTAGGTCCAGGCAACACACGTAATTCTGATAAGAACCTTGGCCATGCAGCCATCGGGTTTTTTCAGTTCGCGGACAGAGTGCAGGCATGCGTAGGCATTGTATGATGGATTTGCACGGGTACTAGTTTAATATTGAGGACCCCGAAAGCTTCACAAAAACAAACATGTTGCCCTTGTTTCCACAAGCTGCGGGGCTGGGGGTGCCAGTTGTTGTTAGCTGAGCCACGGCCAAATGGGCGACCAGGCAGGAGGAGTCTCCAAGAGCAAAGTTTCGACGTCCACAAAGATTGAAGCCTCCGCCTCAGCTCAGCTGCGCGCCTCGTTGGTCTGCACTGGCTAGCAGCAATGGTTTAGCTTTGCCTGCCTTGTGATTTGAAGCTATCTATAGCTTGTGTTGCCTCATAATGTTGACCTCCGACATTGATGATTTCCCCCTAAACCCAGGGACGCCCCCTACTAATAAGCAGTTGCAGCCCGGTGGTCGCAAGTTCTCCGAGTGGCTGGACGTTGCAAGATAAAACCTGGCGTGCCGCATTGGCGGGAGTTTCAGCCAGGAGTTTCAGCCAGGAGTTTGTGGGGGTATTTGAAAGGTTGACCCTCGGCTGAAAAGCACGCAAACCAACAATTCCTGTTTTTGCAAAAGAATGAGGAGCGACCCTAGGTGGAAAGGTCTACGCAAGGGGCTAGCGTCAGGTGAGACGTGTTTAGTAGGCCTTGCATGTGCCGAGGCAACTGCCTCCCGGACAAGGAATACTAGCCACAGCCTCGGCTATCGCTGTGTGCAATGTGTGTTTGGCTGTGCTGCCGTTACTTTTTATGGGATTCATCCACATCAACATGGAACTCGAAAAGTTGGTCTGCCACAAAGAGGCTGAAAAACAAAGGGTGGGTTCCATGTGAAACTGTCAAGCCAAAAAATTGACACTTGGGTGAAATTGAATATACCGATATACCCTTTAAAGCTTAGACAAAAGGGGAGTTGTGCCATCGACATCAACTCTGCCTATGTATTGCGAGGCCACCTGGGGTAATTAACGAGCTCACCATGATGTAGGTCATTTACTTGGGGGGGGGGACGGCTTTCCCTTCTTCCAGATTCTAGAACTATTTGCACATTTGGTAGACCTCTCCCCTTGATGTCCTAATTACCTCAATCTCGCGGTCTCGCGGTGTCGCCAGGTGGCGGGGACAGTGGTGCCGTCACCGGCGGGCGGATGCTCATCTACTGCGATGGGAAGAATGCGCGCCCGGCAAGACCTGCAGCACGCGGTATGTCAAAGCGATGGCTTTGTCCGAGAATTCATTCTGGATTGTTGGGTAGGTGTCCTTGGTTTTTTGTAGCTTTGTGTCAGGGCTCTTCGAGGCAATCTGCTTCCCCTTGGAAGGCAAGCTTGCAACTAGAGGACTGGTGTTGTCAACTGTTGATTGTTCCTCGCGGCTGAATGCATCAGGGCATCCCATGGATGAATGCGGATTTGACAATTGACCTGGATGTGGAAATTCAACTCTGAATATTGCACGTGCACCCGCTTGGAAATTGATGAGTTCTCTTCGTTCCATACTTCCATACTTGCGAGGATGCCCGTTGTCTAAACTGTCCGCTTTGAATGGGGTGCTTTCATGCATCCGCCAGGTCACTCCAAAGAGCCTGGTGCCTTCCCATTATCAGAAGATTGCAGGCTGGGCTGGGTCCATGTGCGCAACATGGAATGTTGCTGTACTCACAGCGCAGTTGCGCCATTTGAAGGGCACACATTTTTTTGTGTTGACCATGTTTTACACATGCACGCAGGGAGAGGGTAGACACGACCTTTCCATCAATGAAAATCCAATTGCGCAGGCCGCTTTTGGACTTCCATTTAGCTTGTGGGAAAGCAACGGTTCCCTCGCCTTTGGTCTCAAGTCGCCGGGCGAGTACAGTCGCAGAAGCCCGGCCTTGAGTGTGACCTGCCCACAAGAAGAAATTGTGATGGATTGACAGAGGCTGCTTGGCCAAAACTAACGTATCTAGAAGGAGACGCCCCCTTCTACGGAGCAGTGTGCTTATAAGCATCCTGTGGCAAGCCGAAGCTTTTGTCCAATGTGAAACGTAATCCCGACTGCGAGGCGACACGATGACCAATGTGGACGCGGTTGGGCACGCGCCCGAAAGTTGGTTTCAGGGTTGAGAACCAAGGGGCCTCATGACTCATCTCCAGTTTGCAGGGTAGTTCAAAAAGTCAATCCTCAATCCTTATGATGCCAGATTTAGATTTCTTTCCCCAATCCAAGAGGAATTGTCGGTCATGGCCCAAAGTGGATCTGTCCTTCCCTCAGGCCGAATGTTGGGCGGAGTTTGGGCCGTGAAAATGGCACGGATTCATTCATTCAAGTTGGCGCAAAGCCTTTGTGGGCGCAGCTGATTTAATTTTTTGGGGTTACGAATTAAAATACGGATTGTGTGGCCTAGGATGTTCGGAGTCAATACGCCGGCTGCTTTGCCTGAGGACGCCGGGGGAGGCAGCCCTTGCGGATTAAAAGTGGGACTGGTTCAACCGGTTTCCTGCCAGAAGCATAAGTGTGGCGCCCAGCCATTGATAAGACAGGGTTTTGTGACGTAAGCATCCCCTCGAAATGGGGCGCCCGGCCATTGATAAAACAAGGTTTTGTGAATCCTGCATTCCTGTTACTGGCGCGGGCGATTGCAGTGTGTGACTTTAGCGAGGGGACACAAACAGCTTCTTGAAGGCATGATACCGAGTCTGGCGGGGGACGGGGGGGGGGCCTAAGAGCCCATAAGAGCCACTCAGCTTCTCAAGGGATTCCTTGCATCCACCCACCTTGGACGCCCTCCCTACGCTTGAAGTCTCGAAAACCATCATCTACCATGGTGGAAGACCAGGATCAGTTGAATGTTGTCATGACATAGTTGCACTCCTCAAGTTGTATGTTTGCCTGACTTTTTGACATGCAGTCAAAACGGTTTGCAACTACAGGTGGGCACCATCGTTGTCGATGCATTGGAGTGATGGCTGATCTTGCGTGGCGTTGTATTGCTCCACAATACCTTTGGCATCCAAATGAACACTCGCGGTAGGGTTGGCTTGCGCTACCCAGTTCTGGGTCTGTGCTTGCAAGAGTGCAGAAGCGTGCAACGGGCAGCGCGGAAATGCATTTCAAAAGTGTTTTCTCCGCATCCTGCAGGTCACAAGTCTGTGTCGCATGCGTGTACTTGTGAGCGCAATCTCTCAATAGGCTTCCCCTTGTGCAGGCGTAGGAGTACTGGAGCACGTGTCTAAATTATTTTGAGTAATGTTGCTCCATCCTGTGCTTGGCTTGCAGTCTCAACCGGTGCAAGGGCCTTTCACTGTCCCAATGGCGCTTGGCTTCATTGTATTGGAGATGTGTCAGTCGTCATGCTGAGGTCCCAGTTCTGGTGGATATGTCTTTCTGATTTTGCGACCCAAAAACCCACGACAGTGGGCCAGATTGCGAAGATGTGGCAGCCTTTCCCACACGCTTTCCCTTTTTGTAGTTTAATCAAATTTCAAACTTTTCCGATGGCCAGGCAAAGTGTCCAAGTCAGATCATTGGGATCAATTTGGTGCAGAAAGAGTTCATTCATCATCCCTACTTTTGCTTATGTACGCTTTCGCCCCGTGTCATGGCCCTCAAAGGTACCAGAAGTTCCTTGTGAGAGGAACACTGCAACCAAACCAGGACCTTCCCTCAGATTCTAAGGAAGGGCAACCCTATTTCTGGGCCTCCCAGGGTCTGAAACGCCTGCTGTTTTGAACATTAGTGTGTTGGAGCCGTGATTCTCAACGGGCCCTTCACCTCAGTTGTACCTCCAGTAATTATGCCTTCCCTATTCGGCACACTTTTTTTGTCAATTCCCCCCCCCCTCGCACTGTCACAGGGTACTTGCCGATCTCTTGCAGGGACTCCCCCTTGCAATTGTGTGTGCGTGTGCCATAGCTGGACGGACGGCAATTGGCTTCCGAAACGCGGCTCGGCCAAAGGAGGTCCACCGGTCCACCTTGCCATCGGGGAGGTTGCACCTGGGGGCGAAAACGCGAAACAGCGCAGGACGAGAAGGCAGTTGTGGAGAAGCAGCCTCCCACCGCAGCAGAGATTAAGGCGAGCCAAAAGAGGATTGCACCCTGCCGAGCCAGACCTGCATAATGCGGCACTTCCGTATGTTCTGTTTCTTTTGAGAGGTGACTTGACCTATTAGCTTCTGTTCCGTTATTTCTAGATTTTTGTTTTATGATATCTATACCATTGTGCTTTTGGGGCTGGTTGTGGGGACTGGAGGAAGCCCCAAGTGGGGATATAAATTGATTGGGCAAAGCAACGCGACCCAAACCATATGTGTTTTGCACTCTTTTGCGGCGATTACGCGTGGAAGTGAGGAAGCTTTTGGATTTCCCGCTGGGCCCGCACGTCTGTTGCAAGAAAGTCCCATCAGCCGCGACGCAAGGGAAGCCAAAGAATGGGCAGACATAGGCACCTTTGTGTTTTTCCCGTTGATCTTAGAAACACCAGCTATTTGGATTTGTCTTGTGGGAGAAGCCCCATCGAACTTCCAAGGGCACCAACCAGCTTAGAGTTTCTGTGGCTGGCGCACGTCGAGGCTGAACACCAGTGTAAGGAAACCCCTGGCTTGTTAAACGTGTGGTGAAAACATGCTGATACAGGTTGGGGATTGCTCCGGGTCTCGAAAGGATGACCCTGCCCCCAAGTGCAACATGATTTGGTTTCCTCTTCCTTTCAGGGGCGGAATTTCGACCTGGGGTCAATGAGACCAACTCAAGAATTCGATTTTCAACCCTGACGCTTTCCGTTCGCCAGTCTTGTTGTGTTGCTGGGTTTTTCTCATGAATTCCTCGCCCTCATCGCTCGGATGCTCTTTCACCGCCGTTCTTGAGGCCAAAGCGCCGAAGCAGGCGGCTTTGTCCAAGGATGAGCTGGAGCGGACCATCGACATCGCCCTTCGACCAATTTATCCGAACGGAGCCGAGTAGCAGATGAGTTGGGTCCCAAGACCCGATTATTTGAGGTCTTTTGGGATCAAAGGCATGGGATACCAGGGTGGGGTTTCCCACGTCAAACTCAACAATCACATCGGGTGTTGGGGATGGATGGAGGTTTGGCTTTGGGGGCTTTCGTTCAGTCAGCGAATCAACCTGGCCCTATTGGAATTCTCTCTGTGGGCCATGTTGTAAAACCTTTTTTTTCAAGATCCTTTCTGCGCAAAATCATCACACTTGGTGCTTAGAAAGGGTTCCAAAATGAGTGTCCCCTTTCTCCTTTGCCATTGGTGAATGTCCCTCATGCTTGTTCATGTCGACTTGCCACTTGCCCGTGATTAGCCACGGCAAGAGAGAACCCCGTCAAATCCGTGTTGGAATGGCAGGTTTGGGTGAACTACAGCGAGCTTGCCAGCAGGGCTTGCCATCTCACTCATGATGTTTTGCTTATACACATGGGTCCTGATGTTCAGTTGGCCTGTTCGTTATACGCTTCTCCCAGTAGCACAGGTTGGAGGGTCTCAAAAGGACCCGGGTCCCTGTCAGCTGCCATGTTTGCCCAGAAGGGAAAAGGGGTTGACCATGTTAGCGGGGAACTTGTGCCACCGAGCAGCTCGTTGCGAGCGAGGTGCTTGGCGAGACGGACACGGAGACGCTGCTGGTCTTCCCATCGCTCTGCGTCTCTCTGGACAATGCTCAGCTGCTTGGACTGGTTTAGGGATAAGCCGAAGGGTCGCCCCGAACTCTGAGAACCCACAGCCCTCCCCAGGAAAAGGCCCCCCCCAACAGGAAAGGTTCAAAAAGAACCTTAGGGATTCGAGTTTGAAAAGACAGTTCTAGGGGGGCTAAAGGTCGCCCCGAACTCTCAGAACCAGCCCTCAGGAAAGGTTCTGAAGGAACACAAGGCCCTCCCGCACCAGGAAAGGTTCGTAAGGAGAACCTTTGGGATTCGAGTTTGAAAAGACAATTCTAGGGATTTGGGGGTGTAGTGTCTTCACTTTTGAATCTGCCCCATTCCCCTCAGGATGTGAAAGGTTCGGCATTCGTTTGAAACATGGCCCAGGGCCAACAGCGTGCCGATCCGGAACAAGGCACGGAGCGAATGGAGCGTAGGTCGTTCCAGTTAGAAGGATTACCTATATCAGCCGATTTAGCGGATCTGTCATAGAAACCACCTGCAGGAAAATATACAGGAAGTTAGCCAAATACCCACCAAAAATCAGGGGTTTCCTGTAGAATTTGCTGCTTTACATGTGTTTCTTGGATGCATCCTTCAAGGAACCCTGGCAATGATTCATTCAAACAACCACAAGGAGGTTGTTTAACCTGCAGTGGCTTAAGCAGGTCGGAAGAAGGGGTTGAGCCAACCTAGTCAACCCCTGCCTGGGTATGTTTCTGACATCAGTTTGCACTTCAAGGCTTGCTAAATGTTGAGACGAATTGGCACAACGCGAGTTTGAGTTAGCGGCAAAAGCTGGGGAGCCATGCTTGGTAGTAGGGAAAGTCATACACCGATATTTGTTTAACCAGTTTTTCTCTTGGCACTTCGGTGCTGCTTAAAGTAACCGTGCTCTGCCTATGGCGCAGGGTAGGGAGCCGCTTCCGCAGCAATTGGCGTGAGGCCTATGACGAGCTGTGCGCCTCCAAAGCCGACAGCACTTGAGCCCAGAGTGCACTTTGGTTTGCCCCAGGAAGCTCCCAGGGTCCCAGGAGTCAAGTGGGTCCCGCGACACAACCATACCTTGGGTTTGTATGGGCCCATGGACTTGAATGACCATACCTTGGGTGGTCGTTAAAACTAAGGGGGCCATAGGTTTTAGCCATGGGCTCCATCAGGGCAACCCATTTTGGGGATCCCCAGCCATGGGCCAAATCCCGCGTGACCTTACAGCTCATTGGGGGTGACCACGTGTGGCAGGTGTTTCAAGACAGCCTTCTGCAGAGCTTTTTGTGGCTCAGTGGTCAAAAAAATCCCACCTTTTGACCTTTGGGTTTTCCTTAATTTGGTCCATGAGTGAGTCATGACCCCAAAAGGTGAACCTTCCATTTCCAGATCCTTTGGGCAAGTGAGGGGGGTGTCAACTTGGGAATGCAATCCTGTTGGGCAACACTCGCCGGCAGTGCAGAAGCTCGCAGAAAGAATCACAAATGCCCCATGAAAAAAAGAACAAGCTGCAATTCTAGGGTACCTTCCATTTCTATTCTTTCCAGGGAACCTTTTTGCTTTTCAGGAAGCCATCAAAAACCCAGAGGAACCAGCCGGGGAACCAACCCCTAGAGCAATCGATGGAATTTCAGGGTACCTTTGGACTGTAATGTTGACCCAGGGTGAACAAATCCCGGCTGATTCATTCCAAACCAATGTAAGAGGTCATCCGGCTCAGTTTTGCTGGAACCGCTTTGTTTTGATGAAAACCCACAACAACAGTTCACAAGGATACCGCTTTTTTTGATCGACGTCCGCAGCAACCATGAAGCATTCGATCGGGTCCTGTTCACTCAGGTGATCAGTACAAGGAGCAGCACGCGCAGACCATGAACCAGCCAGCGCCTCAGAGTGAGCTACTCGGAAAAGAAGTCCACCCATCACCCTGAAGCCAACCCGATTTGTTTTGCGACGAGGGAACGGGGACTGCATTTTGCGGTTCGCCCCTACTGTAGGGGAAGCAGCTGGACGTACGAGTGCCATCAACTGCTCAAAAAGGAGGAAAATGGTGCACCACGCCACGGCCCAGAGCTAGAAGTTTGAGAAAGAGTTTCAGTCTGTTTGCAAGTAACCAAGTTTGAACTGCAACCCAGCTGGCTGTGGTTGTCAAAACCGTTTGGGATCCCATTTTGGGGTAGGTGCACCACCCATTTTGGAACCTATTTTAGTGGGGGATTGGGATGTTCACTGGTACGGGCTTTTGACCCATTTGACAACGCAGGTCAAGAAGTCAATGCGTGGCTGTGTTGAGCACCGCGAGGAGAATGGCCTAATTACCCCGAAAGAAATTCACACGAAAAGTATGCAGGCATGTATTTGGGGTTGGCCTGGACACAGTGAATAATGGAACCTTAGACTATCCACCACCAAAATTGTCGTCCAACAAAGGATGGCTGTTTCCAGCCTGGGAAACCGCCCAACACACACATATATATGATGCATATTTGTATATATATATATATATATACATATACAAATACAATATGTACATATACTGTTCTTACATTACTTCTACTTCATACTTATTGTATCGGAGCTTTCGCGATTGAGGCGCCAATGCAACAAACGCAGCTCCCTTCACGTTGGCCCATGAGTTTCTGTCATAAGCAGGGAACCCGTTTGCCGAGTTTGCTACCATTCAATGGCAGAGCCGCAAATTTCAACCAACAAAATATTCGCCGCCGAGGGGATATTTGTGAATTGGGTTCATTGGTCCTCATCTGGGTGGGGTCCCCCCTGTCCTGGCCAAAGTTTAACATTGACAGTTTCCGAGTACGGAAACAGCTTCAATCTACCGGCAGGATACTTTGGTTTCGAATTGGTTTGAGTATTTGTGAGTAGCGGCTAGTAGTCAGTACTGGCTTGTATTGGTCTATTAGTTTAGTATGCGACTCAAGTTGAGGTTGGCGATAATTTTGCTGGTTTAGGATTGGTTGAGGCTATAATTATCATGCAGTAGTGCGAGATTTGGAGTCTGGAAAAAGTAACCTTCTTCATCAAGTGCATGTTTGATTCATCATGGAATCTTCGGGGGGGCTATGGGGGGGGGCTATCCCTGGATAAGCCCAGGACGATTTAAGGATAAGCCCTGAATAAGGCCTTATTAAGGGCTCAATAAGGGATAGCCCCCCCTCCGCATAGCCCCCCTTGGAGGTCCATGAATTTGGGCGAAAGGATCATGTCGTTATCCCGAATGGCAGGCCCCACAAGAGCAAGGAGGTTTTTGCAGCGGCTGCCTCCCAAGAGCACGCGGAGGCCGTCTGGGGTCCACCAAATGATGCCCACCTTTTGGGCCAAAAGAGCGTCCGTTTCTTTGCAAGTAACCAAGCCGTTCCTTCTTTTGGTGGGGAGGGTTCCCCTACTTCTATAGACTACGGAAAAAAGTTGGTACCCTTCCTCTGACCTCTCTACTGGATGCCGGGCTTGGGTTCTTGGCACATGTCATGAATCAGTTTGAGCACTTTAGGGCCCAGGAGCATGGCCTTTGAGTTGGGTTGCTTTCGCCACCCTTGGCGAAAGCCCAAGCTGCTCCACCACCGAGGCCTTTGCATAAGCGGGACCAGCTCCCGGACGCGTCTGGGAACACTTTTCTGCAAAGGGAGAAGCTGGGTAAGCCTTTCAAAACGAGTCGCGCTCGTGCAGCGTGGAACACATCAAGTCGCATTTTTCAGCGGCTTCTGTGATCTTCCGTAGGCAGACTTGCAGTCGCGGCCTCCAAGGGTTGGCCTTT
>CAUJNA010003350.1:937500-947500 GCA_963377175.1 Effrenium voratum
TCCACATTGTTCCCTTCTGTTGATTTGCAGGTTTCCCATTTGAAATTAAACTTAAAGAGGCGCTGTAAGCCTTGCATTTCTGAGTCTAAGTCGCTGGCTCGTACGTAAGGGGCACCTGTCTGGGAAGGGGAGTACGATGGAGTACATGAACTTTCCTTGGGTGAGTTGCCGTTGGCGCGCGCAGGCAGGCGCTTAGGGTCAGAATTCATCGACCAAAAGCACTCATCTCTTCTTTACGTGCGGCTGCTTTTTGGGAACCTGGGCGCCCTGGGTGTCAAGTCGAAACCACCAAAACCACATGGTATGGGTCCATCAGTTTGAGACACATGAGCTCTAAGGCAATCCTTGGTCCTTACCTTCAGCTACGAAAGTGGTCCCTTAGTGCTTTCCCAGTAGGGACTATGGGTTGGGATTGGCCAACACTTTGAGCAGCTGAGAAAGCTTGCAAGTCGTTTCTCAGAGAGCCAGAGAGTCGAGGGCCCTTTGGGACTTCCCTTCCGAGACCAGCGCCCAGCGCTGCCCACCTCGGCTTCGGGTCAACAAATTGGCAACAAAAAGCAAGTCTGCGAAGCTGTTTTGGCTTAGACAAGGAGGGCCAAAAAAAGTAGGCCGTGCCCAAAAACCCGTTCCACCATCCACTTGGTCACCTCTTCGGCCCAAGTCTCTCACTCTCATGTTGCAGGGGGTGCCGGGTGCAGGAGCCCTACCCCGTGTACGAGACTCCCAAGGAGGCAATCTGGGGCCCGTGGCTATGCTCAGCAAACCCGATGCCAAGCTCATGCCGCGTTGGAGCCACAGCTCTCAAACCCAAAAGCACTACCCGGAGTCTCCATGACCCTTTACAACTGGGTCCGTGACCCCTTAGTTTTGGGTAAGGACCCCATTTTTTAAGGGTCATGGAGACTCCAGGTACTTCCATTTGCTTAAGAATATGGGCGACGGTCAAAAACCCATGTGTAAAAGTTTAGTAAGGAGCATATTCATGTGTTCTGGCGCTGCGCGCGCGAAAGGTCGCGAGTGGGCGCCGGAAGGTTTGGCGAAAGGGCTGGCCACAATGATGATAAAGGATGCTGATATCGCACTCTGAATGGTGTGAACATTTTTCAATGCTGTAGAAATAGCTTTTGGACTGTTGTTTATGCCATATGTGCCCCTCGCCCCTGCATGTTGGTATGCCGTTGTTGGGGGTTGCCCAAAAGCTATTTCGGCCAAGGCCAAATAACATTTGGGCCTGTTTCGGGGTTGGTCCACAAGATGCAAACCAGGGCACCCTCAAAACCTGTTTCTTGGCATTGGAAAATAAGATTTGGCCAGGTTAGTCTTTCCTTGAGAATGCAGACCAGGGCACCCCCAAAACCTGTTTTCAAGACTGGAAAATAACATTTGGGCAGGTTCTGGGTTGGTTTGCAGGCCAAGGGGCCGAAAGTGTCCAAATGAGTCTTTTCCTTCAGGGTACACACTAGAGAGCCCCCGAAACTTGTTTTGGGGCGCTGCAAAATATTTGGGCAGTGACCAGCCAAAAGTGTCCAAATGAGTCTTTTCCTTAAGAAGCTCACAAAACTTGTTTTGGGCACTGGAAAATAACATTTGGGCAGGTTCGGGTTGGTTTGGGGCGGAAAGTGTCCAAACGAATCTTTTCCTTGAGAATCTGGAAAATAATATTTGGGCAGGTGTTGGGTTGGTTTGCAGGTCAAGGGGCCAAAATTGTTCAAATGAGTCTTTTCCTTGAGGGTACAGACTAGGAAGCCACCAAAACTTGTTTTGGGCACTGGAAAATATCATTTGGGCAGGTTCCGGGTTGGTTTGCAGGCCAAGTGTCCAAACGAGTCTTTTCCTTGAGAATACAGACCAGGGCCCCCCCCAAAACCTGTTTTGAAAAATAATATTTGGGCAGGTGTTGGGTTGGTTTGCAGGTCAAGGGGCCGAAATTGTTCAAATGAGCTTTTCCTTGAGGGTACAGACTAGAAAGCGCCCAAAACTTGTTTTGGGCACTGGAAAATAACATTTGGGCAGGTTCCGGGTTGGTTTGCAGGCCAAGGGGCGGAAAGTGTCCAAACGAGTCTTTTCCTTGAGAATACAGACCAGGCACCTCCAAAACCTGTTTTGGGCACTGGAAAATAACATTTGCGCAGGTGTTGGGTTGGTTTGCAGGAGCCAAAAGTGTCCAAACGTGTTCAAATGAGTCTTTCCTTGAGAATACACAGACTAGCACCCCAAAACCTGTTTTAGGCATTGGAAAATAGCATTCGGGTTGGGTTGTTGGTTCCCAAAGCAGGCTTTTGACGCTTTAGTGGTGTTGTCGACCGAGGGTTGTCGACCATGTGCGCCCCACTGTGGGCGCGAAAGAAAGCGTAAGTTTCGCGAAAGGGCGCCGGAAGGCGAAAAAAAAACACAAGAATTTCGACCAACGCCCATATGTGTTCTTGTTCCCTTTGATTTTACAGGGAATCTGTCCCTACTTGAAGTATGGTTTTCAAGGTGCGCAAGCCAATGGATGACTAGACCACAAGCCCGCAGGACTTGGTGGACATGTGATGTTCAGGGTCAGTCTTGGGCACGGTCTCCTGCACAGGGCACCCCTAAGGACTGCCATGGGCGGTGGATTGTTGGTCTCTTTTTACCCGCGCACCTGCGCCCACCCGCCCGCCCCCCCGTTCGCTCACCTACAACACACACACACACAAACGCAAATGCAAGCGCAAACTCAAACATAAACACACGAGAGGTACATACACAACCCAGAGACACAGACACGCAGACACACAGACACCCAGTCACACAGAGACACACACACACAGACAGACACACACACACACACAGAGAGAGACAACACACACACACACAGAGACAACACACACACAGAGAGAGATCACACACGCACACACCCACACACCCTTGTAGGATATTTAAACATGAGAACGAAAGACAAATGCAGGAATACGGAAAACGGACCAACAGGAAGACCAGGCGGATTCCACAGAAGTTACATCCAAATGTCGTATCCAGTGGCTAGGAGGGGATCCTCCTATCAGAAACGGGGTTGGATGTTTTGGGATGTGCCATGGGTATACGCCAAGTGACCATATTTGCCAGGGATGCCAGTGGTACCCAGATAGGCTCGACTCTTGGAGTCCAAACCTTCATGCAGCGCTTGGCCACGCAGAGAAGGTTTTTCGGATAGCTGCCTGTGAGTGTCGCTGATTTGAAGATCCCGCGATTTTTGCGAGGCAACCTTTCAACGCCTGGTGGCCGTGCCCCGGGGTAGTAGGAGGGGCATTGCATCGCCCACATTGGCGTACCAGAAGTAACAAGCCTTCGTGTTGTGTGTGTTTTTTTGTGCGCGTGTGCGTGTGTGTGTTGTGTGTGTGGATCCGCGAAAGCCCCACATCCCCATCATTTGCCTCGGGTTTTGTGTTAAAGCCCCCGGAAGCGAGGCGGCGAGTCACGTCGAAAGCTTGCCTTTTTTTTGCCAGGTCAAGCCCAAAGCCGGCCGGCAGGATGGATCGCGGAACAACCGCAGGCGCGAGGTTGCTGATCCCCATGCCCAAATTTACGTATGGCCCGGTGGCGGAGCATGATCGATCCCCATATCCAAATTAATGTATAGTCAAGTGGTAAATGGAAAGAGACCTGGGGGCCGCCTTGTTTTTTAAGCAGCAGTCCAAGACCTTTTGAATATTCGGCCGTTTGGAAACCTGGTCAGCTCAAAAGGGGCAGGCGACCTCCAAACTGACATGCCAATCCCCTCAACAAACAGAACCATTCGATAGGAAACACTTTTTAGGCGTTTCTTTCGGGGGATTTACCGCACAAAGACGAGGTTTGGTTGGGATGCGCCGGAGTCCCTGTGCAATCCCCTGTTTCGCCAACGTCTAACGGCTAAGTCGGTTTGCCACAATTCAAGCAAGTTGGATGGAACAAGTTCCTTATGTGCGCCCACCTCCATTTGCTTAATAGTTTTTTAAAATTATTATCATTATTATTATTATTACTATTATGTTCCCTTGTTGGTATTAAAAGGAATTCATCACTACTGGATATATTATTTTTTTCCTGGGGCCTTGGCCAAATGGAAGCCCTGCACCCATGCGTGACGTTTTTCGTCAGGTGTTGAGGTAACCATAGGACCCCGTCTCGAGCGCGGCTTGCCCGGCCAGTACCACATCTGGAACCCTCCGCGCCGGAGTGCCGGTGGCCCCGGTGGCATCTGGTGGCCGATGGCGCCGTGGGCATGGGAGAAATCGGTGTGTTCTTCTTTCGACCCCCCTAAACGGGGGGGTGATCTAGCACCAGCCGCGATTTCCAGCAGGGGAATGGTGCCATCTACTTTTTTTCTAAGTCTTGAAAAGAAGTGACGGTGTCAGGACTGGCTAAGGCCAAGGCCTTAAAAATCGGGATCGCATGGGGCCTTCTGTTTTTGACCCCCCCGCCCATTTGCAGCCGTGGTGTCTCTTCAAGGGTGGTCCATGCCGCCACGGAACCGTAGGCCGCTTTCTATGCGTTTGGTGGGCTTTCTGCCAGTTTCTCCCTAAAAAGTGCTGACAATTTGGAGATGCACCCTTCGAGTTTCGCAAGGGATAAGCGGATAAGCCCAAAGACGCTTACCAAATCGCGAGTGAATTGGCACAGCCACACCCGACAAATCTTTGTGCAGATTTCGATAGACGAACATGGCTTGTCGTTTAAGGGAATTGGAATCCTCGTCAATTCAAACAACGGCTCGCAACACTTCTTTGGCGTGATTCGCAGAAGCCCCAGGCTTACCTTGAGGAGTGTTCTCTATGAGTGTGCAAGTCTGAGAGCTCCCCACAAAGAATCTTTTTCCGCACCCCCACTTGCCCCATTTACTCACCTTTCCCCTCCCCTGCTAGAAAAGCAGGATCCCGTCCATTTGCTCAAGAACATGTTTGATTTCCCCTGTTGGTTAACAGGAGGGTAAAGATGAGTTTCCAGTTGTTTCGGCAAGGTCTGCCGGGCCGTCTGTGGGTGTGGCGTTAGGCGCGTCAAGCGGATTCGGGCTGCGGCGGGAACCAGTTGCAGAACGGGCCTGTCGCTTTTGAGAGGGCCCTTTGGGTTAATGACAAGGGAAGGCCACCAGAGGGACACCACACAAGCGAGTCTTTGGAGGGCCCCTGAGGCCCTCCAAAGACATCCAAGGTGTGAAAAGGACCCCCTCAAAACACTCAGGAACGAGGGCTCAGAAACAGGGATGACATGTGTTTGTTTCCCAGAATTGGGGATAATAAGCAAGCGATTTTTGCCCAGGTCCCCTCGGATTAGCTTCAGCTGTTGGATGTCATTTGCAGATGTTGTAACGATCGCTCAAACGTGGTTTGCGACCTCAACCATGATGAAGGTTCCCTTAGTTGTCTATTGACAATGAGTGGTTGAAAAATGAACAGCTCATAAAGTAAAGACTCAAGCATTTTGCAACACTTTGGCTCTTGGTTGACTGCTTGCTTGGACTTTGAACCTTGAACTTCTTTGCATCTGTTTTTCCCATGCTGGCAAAATGCAACATCGTGAACTCTAGGTGCAGAAAGGTATAGCCAGCATTGAAACACTTAGACCCTCGGTCATTTCCTCCTTGGAGCCCATAGCCATGCAATCGATTGGAGCTAATGCCCACTGAGTCACTGGCTGCGCGCGCAATTGCACTGTGGCAATCACAGGCCCGCAAGAACATCAAGAATGCAGAAAAACTAGTTGGCATGCTGGTCTACGCTAGTTATCATGCAAGCTGCAAGCCTAACACAAGGCAACACAACTAAAGACAGCAATCAAGGACACAATCAAGCAATCGAGCAATCAAGCAACCAAGGAAGCCAACCCCGCAGCGAGGCCAGCCTGGCCTGAGTTGAGAACAATAGTATGACCCATGGCAGCACTCGACAGAAGCCTTGAGCCCCTTTCCGCTTGGCACCTTGGCATCTTGCTGAGCAGCTAGTCATGCCAATGCCAGACTTCATTGGCCATTTGGTCCTGTTGCCCCTTTTGGTTTTTCAATTTTCCTTTCAACAAGCAAAGGATAAACAAACATTGTTGGGGGGCCTCTCGTTTGGCCAAGTGGTTGAACCCCGTCTTTAGGTGGGCTTTGGGCGCTTCCGCTTCCTTGCCACTCGGCCGAATGCCATGGCTCTTGCGCCTCTTCAGCCTCGGCCTGGGATGGACCTTCCTCGGACCGCGCAACGCGCCGCTGCGAAACGTGCCGCGAAACGTGCGGCGAAGCGCGGAGACGCCCAGAGCCCCCAGGTGGCTGTCCGAGCTGCAGGACGAGGGCCACTCACCCAACTGTCCGGTTTCTAGAGGCTCTATAGGTGTTCACCCAAGGGGAGGCCAAGAGGAAAACCCGCAAAGACATGAAGGGCCCCATTTTTTGGACTCCTACCAACTACGACATTTTGAAGATTTTTAAAGGGTCCCCTTTTTTTGGACTACCCAAGTGTTCCTCCGCTCCGCTCTGTCAGCGGATCGACCTTTGAGCTTCCTTCAGCGCATCGGTGGGCCAACCCGAAGTCAACCGATGCAATCTGGGCAATTTTTATCTAGTCCGATCCGGTAGAACGAGTATATTTTTTAGCAAAACTCCGGAAGACTTGGGCATCCCTCACCATCAAGTTTTGGAATTTAGGGAATCCGCAGAATGGTTCAGCGGCTTTGGGAGTCCACGCAGGTTCTGGGGGGTTGCGGCACTGTTTCGGAGACGTCCCGGGCTTCGCAACCTTCTTTCTTTCTTTTTTTGCAAATGCGGCAGTGCGCTTTGTTCGGTCGTGATGACTGGGGCCGTCCCGAATCCCTGCCGGAATGGCAGTGATTTGGTCCTCTGGGCGCACGAAATTGCAAATTGTTTTGCAAGTTGCTGGTCATCAGGTGTGTCGAAGGTAGGGTTTGGGGCCGGCTTCTGCGATACAAACAGATCCCCCTTCAAGGAATGAAGTATTGACCGGGATGACCCAGTTCATCTAAATGGATGTATTTTTGCTTGCTGGATCGCAGGGTGGATTGCAACAAAAATGCGAAGCAAGTGAATCACATGCGACCACGAACATCTTAGATGAATCACAGGGTCTCCCCTTCTTCCCCTGCTTGCATCCTTTAAGTTTAGAGCATCCACTGTTCCACCACAAAATCTAGGTCCCCCAGTAGTGCCCTTTTACCCTTTTTTTGGGGGAGGGTTCCCCCACTAAAATAGACAAAACAAATAGTTGGTACCCTTATTCTCACCTCTCTACTGGAGGACCTAGCAGTGGAGTACTTCAAATACTTCCCTGCAAATTGGAAGCACATCAAAATGGTATAAAATGGTCATGTCATCGCGGAAGAAATTCCTGTCTCTGCACATGGATGGGTTTTGGTGAGTTCCTGCAGGTGTGCAGTTTCTGCCTTGAGACCTCGCAAGTGGACTTTGGCAAGGGTTGGAATGAGGGCGGGCAGATAAGCAGAAAGCCGTCTCAGTGGAGCACCTTTGGGCAATCAACTTTCTTCATGGTGAAGGCCCAAAGATATGAACATCCACTGAAGGGACCTAGGGTTTGATTCCCCATTCCTTTCAACCATCCTTCTTGTCAAGAACCAGCTGTTTCTTCTGGATGTTTGATGGTTTCCTGAAAAGCAGAATCCCTTAAAGAACATGGACAAGCTTCCCCTAGAGGCCTTGCTAAGGGCTCAGGAGATTGGAGGCTTCCAGATTCCTGAGGCTTGCTGGAGGAGCCGGACCCCAACCTCTGCGCCCTGATGGCCTGTGACGCCATCAAGCGCGGAGATTTGTCCACGGCGGAGAACTGGCTGCAGAAGGCCTTCAAAGAAGCTCGCCCGCCGCCGGAGGCAGAGGCCTGGCAGGAACATGAGAAGCCAGCGAGCGCCGAGGAAAATCCAAGCCGTGGCATGTCTGGTAGGTGCTTTGCTGACTCCTCTTGTTTAGGCCTTGGCTTGTTAGGTTGGGTGTTGGTTGTGCAAGCACGCCATGAAAAATGGATTTAACATGATATAGTCCCGTGTTGCGTGACCGTCAAGGAAGAGAAACAAGTGCGTGCCCCCAGGCCCTAGGTACGTGCCCCAAACAGTCGGCGGATTTCTTGGGGCGGGGGGGGGGGGGAGGTGTGAGTCATCCTGGAGAGTCCCTGTGCCCAGGGGGACCCTGAACAGGTCCTACCTACAAGCAGGAGGAGGTTCGAGCTTGCAGCAAAGGATGCACATGTGTAGCTTCCTAGAACCTATTTGGTAGAACTCCTTCTATTTTTAGGATCACCCAACTATGACATGATGATGTGTTCATCATAGACACTATAAACCAACCAAATCAGCTTCAAAGCTTCTAGCCAAATGAAAAATCAACACCAGGGATCTCAGTCCGCTTGGTGTCTGGGAGGCTCGAACCTCGGCTCATGCTAAGGAGGATGTGCTTTGGAAGCTTGTGGGAGAAAGCCTCTCAGTTGCAGTCGCGGAAGGACTTCAGCATGCCTGAGCTCAATCTCGTGTGAGTTTGTTTGTTTGTTTGTTTGTTTGTTTGTTTGTTTGTTTGTTTGTTTGTTTGTTTGTTTGTTTGTTTGTTTGTTTGTTTGTTTTTGTTTGTTTGTTTGTCTACCCGTCTGGTTGTTGTTCCTTTTTTTTGGTACGTGATGAGGGGATAGGAGGTAGGTAGGCAGGTGTGGGTGGGTGCGTGGGTGGGTGGGTGGGTGGGTAGGTTGCCTGGTTGGTGGGTTTGTTGGTCAATCGGTCGGTTGGTTGCTTGGTACGGAAGTTTGTCTGTATGTTTGTATGTTTGCTCTTCTCAGGATGAATCATCATCGTGTTTTGGCCAGGCTCCCTACGCAACGCCCAGACAACCTGGATGGCGGAGCATTGCTTTCTAGCAGCTCAGTCCACGGGAAATCCCTGACATTTACCCCGGGTACAATGCCTACTATATAGATAACTCAAGGATATTGTACGCAGCGAATGTGGAAATGTGGTGTATGCATGTATATATACCTGGACCCCCCGAAAGACGGTTTTTGCAAGGCTTTCACACGTTTTTCAGGCAAAGACCCAACACGCAACTCAATGACACAACTTTGGCGTCGTTGTGCGTTGCTTTCGCGTTGTTTTTTGCCGCTTTCGCGTCATGTTTTCACGGGCGCCGCGTGCTGCGTCAAATTTTCCGGGGAGACTGAAGAAAACATCGTTGCAGGGTCCAGGTGTATATGTATATATATATACACACATAGTAGCTGTTTGTGTTGCGACAAGTCGTTGAACCCTTGGGTTGAATGAAGCTCCTAGCCGGCTAGCAGTTGGTGGCGTTCCGCCCCAAGTCGCAGTGTCGGCTTGGAATTCTTCATGCACTGAGGGGCACTCAGGCATGACAAACATGACAAACGAGGGTCACATTGTAACCTTACCTTATTGGGTTTGGTTAGCTTGGGAACAAGAATCCGTGCCTTGAAAGGCACCCAAGCCACCGAGGGCGCAGGGGTTAAGAATTGCGCCGGGCTGATCATTGCGCAGAATTGATGACGTTTCTTGGATACGAGCCAAAAGCTCCATGAAGGTTTCTTGCTCGATTCCACGCTTTGCAAGTTTTGTCTTGCTAGAATTGCTGTGGTTTCCTGTCTAAGGATCCTGTGGATTGTTTCTGATAGCTTTGGGACAAGCTGAGATGAGCCTCAGATAGTTTTTTTTTTTTTTTTTTTTTTTTTTTCCGGATAGGCCCAAGCTGGGAAGTTAGCAGGGCTATGCCCAAAACGGAAAATGCGTGCCGACTTCTCAAAACTGCTTTGGGGTTGTTTCCCTTTTGGGGTTATTTCATGTTCGAGTTGAGGATGCCACTTTTAAAAATTCGATTCTGTTGGGCAACACGGCCAGTAGCCTTACCGTGCCGCGCAATGAGGGTCCCAAAAAGAATCACGAATGCCCACGAAGCAGGCAGCAATTGACAAGCGAATTCCAGGGGCTGTTTGGAACGCAATGCTGCAAATCCTGCCTTCTTGGCCCGAAGGATATATACAGACCCAATCCTGTG